>OU503039.1:5984797-6029228 GCA_912172775.2 Fraxinus pennsylvanica | reverse complement strand
ATCCGACAAACTCGATATCCGCGTGGCCCCGCCCTGAACGGGGTGGGGATTACCTGCTTAATCATGTATTCGAGTCGGGGACGGGTAAAAGGTGCTCCACCCCGTTTAATTTTTTTTTTTTTAATTTTTTTAGAATTCAATACTTTAAATGAAAAAAATTCACGAAACTTCTTTACTGCTAATAGAAAATGGCAACTAAAATTATCTAAAAAATATGACAAACAATAAAATCCTTAATTTATCAAATATATTTCAATAATTTCACTTTTAAAAATAAGTAAAGATTAAAAAATATATTATTATCTCAATCTAATGAATGGTGGCAATAAAATAAATATCAAAAACTTAAAAAAAAAATTAAACAGGGCAAGGGCCCCGCCCCGCCCCATCCCATCCTGTTGCCATCCCTACATGCCATAAAGAATGGTTGAAATAAAATAGTTTTAATGTTATCGAGATGGTGAAAGTACGAGTCATTATATGGGTAGATTAAGTTGATGAGCATATCTCTCAACTTTTGTACATGTTATATGCCTATTACAACGTAAATAAGTTTCACTTATTATTTCTCGACGCACGAATGGGACTTGACTATTTATACTCGTATTTACACACATAAAAGTACAAGTGTCATTTTCTTGTTTGTAAGGCACTTGTGCCATTTTGTTGATTTCTCATATACAACATCCTACAATGGACCCCCTAAAGGTTGACCACGTGACATAGAATGATCCAAATGGCATAAATTATATCTTATCAAATTGGTTAAAGCGCAAGTTATCCTAGTGATTAATGTCAATTAAATAATGAGCATATCTCTCTATTTTTACACGTATCATATCTATCATACAATGTAAATAAGTTCCACTTATTAATTCTCGGGGAACGGATACACCGTAACAATTTATACTTGTGTCTACAGATAGAATAACACAGGGGTCGTTTTCATTTTAGTGATGGCTCTTATGCCGTTATGTTGATTTCTCCTATATTATGCTTATTTTTCAATGCAACCACCTCAAGCACTAAACCCTCTAACTTAAGAAAGTCAGAAAGGTTAGTCATGTGAACAAAAAATGTTGAACTGACAAAAATTATATGATATCGAGTCAGTGAAATCACAAGTCATTATATTGATTCATTAGAAAAATAAAATTAATGTGCATATCTCTCAACTTTCATAAACGACATGTCTATCTTGCAACTTAAATGAGTTCAACTTATTGGTTTCATTCAAGTTCAAATTTCTACCTTCTTGAGTCATTATAGATTATTTTCCTTACTCAATTCTTTGTTTGGACTCCACAAGGGTTAAATTTTGATTGAGATCGAATTAATTTTTTGAAGCACTTGCAAGAAAACATTGAGTGAAAAATGATAGAGTGGTGAGACTAATAGAGGGAAAAAACCAAGTTGAATGATACACGAGTGTACGCTCGTGAGGAAAATATTAAACTAGATTCGGATATCTGACAGAGACAGTTCTACTTCAAACGGGAAGAATAATCAAGTCAACATGTCGAATGAGCTTATACGATGGTTCAAAAGGTTGTTTGAAGATGTGAGAGACGGATTGAATAGGTAAGATACATTACTTGCTAACTTACACAAGGAAGGCAGGATCATAGAGCGAATTATGCTGATAAATGGGAAGCGGATAATGATATTAATGAGGATGTATAGATAGATGTCAAGTTAGGAAGCATGGGGTATAGAGGAGTTATGCATGAAAGAAGGGGTGGAGATCTTGTTGGAGATGGTGTTGATAGATGTATGGGCAATATCAAGTTGACAATCTCTTCATTCAAAGGAAGGAGTGATCCAGAAGCATACTTGGAGTGAGAAAAAAAAGTAGAGTTGACATTTGATTGCCACAACTATTCGGAGGAAAATAAGGTAAAGATTGCGAATGAACTTAAATGTCTAATACGATAGTAAACCTGGGATCCATTAGTAACATCTATGATGAGGAGCCATAAGAGGCCTATAAATACATGGGAAGAATTGAAGGCTATCATGAGGAAGAGGTTCGTGCCTAATCATTATTATACGAAGCTTCATAAAAAATTGCAAAGCTTCTACCAAGATTCTATGAGTGTCTAGGATTATCACAAGGAGATAGAGATTGCGTTGATTAGAGCAAAAGTTGAGAAGGATAGGAAGGCCACCATGGCCCGATTTTTGAATGGTTTGAATAAGGATATAGCTAATGTGGTAGAGTTGCAACTTTATGTGAAATTGGAAGACATACTATATGTAGCTATGAAGGTGGAAAGACAATTGAAGGGGAGTTTTTCGGGTTCTAATTCTTCTTGGAAACTGAAGTAGGATAACAATAAAGGTGATGGGAATATTTCAAAAGGTGAGACTGAGCTACCGAAGTGAAAAGAGGAAGTTGCTAGCAAAGATACACCCAAGATGGATTTCCAACCATTTACGAATCGGGATATCAATTTCTTTAGTTGTTTGAGATTGGGATACATTGCTTCTCAATCTCCAAACAAAATGGCGATGATCTTACACGACAATGGAGAAGTGATGAGTGATAGTGAGAGTAAATATGATGACATGCCGAAATTGGAAGATGCTAGCAATGGTGATGAAGTGGAGTATGCAGTGTGAGAGCTATTGGTCACACGGCGAGCTCTTAGTACTCAAATGAAAGTGGAGACTTGGAGCAACAAAGGGAGAACATATTTCATACAAGATGCCACGTCAACGACAAGGTATGTAGTATGATTATTGATGGGGAGTAGTTGTACCAATGTGGCTAGCACAACACATGTTGAAAATTTGGGATTAACTATGCTAAAACATCCTAGGCCTTACAAATTACAATGGTTGAATGAATGTTGAGAGGTTAAGGTGAATAGCAGAGTATTTGTGAGTTTCTCAATTGGAAGGTATCATAATGAAATGATGTTGCGATGTAGTTCCTATGCATGTCGGACATATTTTGTAGGGGAGGTCATGGCAATATGATCAAAAGGTGATTCATGACGGGTACAAAAATAGGTACGACTTTACCAAGGATGTGAAATCTATTACTCTTGCACCATTGACACCACAACAAGTATATGAAGATCAAATCATGTTGAAAAGTGAGGAAGAAAAAAGGTTAAGCGAAAAATGGAGTGAACAAGAAAGCAAGAGAAAAAATAGTGAGGTGGCTAAAGGTGAGAAAAAAATAGTATAGTCACATGAGAGAAAAGAAAGAGTCTTGTAAGAGAAAGAAAAGTCGAAAGTGAATTTCTTTGCAAAATGGAGTGAGTTGAAGTGCCAGTAGTTGAGAACCGACATATGGTCTTGTTGGTTTATAAGGGGTCATTCCTCAATCTTGAAGAATCTAACACCCCTCCCTAGTTTAGCTACTTCTTTGTTGTAGGAATTCGAAGACGTGTTTCCGGAGGACATGCCTGGCTACCACTCATTCAAGGCATTGAACATCAAATTGATTTCGTACTTAGAGCTATCATTCCAAACAGACCGGCTTATCAGAGTAATCCCGATGAGACTAAGGGACTTCAAAGACAAGCGTAAGATTTGATGAGTAAAGGGTATGTGAGAGAGAGTATGAGTTCATGTGCCGTACTAGTGCTATTTGTGCCAAAGAAAGATGGAACCTGGATGATGTGTGTCGACTGCAGGGCTATCAACAATATAACGGTAAAATATCGTCATCTTATTCTTAGGTTAGATGATATGTTAGATGAATTATATGGATCATGCATATTTAGTAAAATTGATCTTAAAAGTAGTTATCATCAGATTAGAATGAGATGAATGGAAAATCTCTTTTAAAACTAAATATGGGTTGTATGAGTGGTTAGTCATACCTTCGGACTTACTAATGCGCCTAGCACATTTATGAGATTAATGAATCATGTTTTAGTGCATTCATAGGTAAATTAGTAGTAGTTTACTTTGATGACATCTTGGTGTATAGTAAGGATCTAAATGAACATATATGTCATTTACGATGTGTGCTTGTGGTCGTAAGGGCAAGAACAACTTTATGCCAACTTTAAAAAATGCACATTTTACATGGAAAAAGTTATTTTTCTTGGTTATGTCATTAGTGCTAAGGGTATTGAAGTAGATGAGGAGAAAATTAAAGCCATCAAAAAGTGTCCAACACCTAAAAGTATAACTGAGGTAAGAAGCTTTTATGGGTTAGCTAGCTTTTACAGGCGTTTTGTTAAAGATTTTAGCGCACTTGCCAGACACACATGAAGATTATAAAGAAAGGTGTAGGATTTCATTAGGGCGTTGATCAAGAACATGCTTTTAATATAATTAAAGATAGGTTGTGTACCTCACCGGTTTTATCATTACCTAACTTTAACAATACTTTTGAGATTGAATGTGATGCCTCAGGAATCAGTATTGGAGATGTCTTAATGCAGGAACGAAAGCCAATCACTTACTTTAGTGAAAAGCTAAATGGGACAACTCTTAATTATCCTACGTATGACATGGAGTTGTATGCACTTGTTTGAGCTTTGGAGACATGGCAACACTACATATGGCCAAAGGAATTCATGATTCATACCGACCATGAGTCATTGAAGCATTAAAGGGGTCAAGGCAAGCTAAACAAGAGACATGCAAGGTAGATGGAGTTTATTGAGATATTTCCTTATGTTATTCGGTACAAACAAGGTAAAGAAAATGTGGTAGCAGATGCTTTGTCAAGAAGGTACGTGCTTTTAACTTTTTGAGATGTCAAATTGCTTGGATTTGAATATGTTAAGGATATGTATGCTAATGATCCAGATTTTTCTAATATATACGAATCATGAGATAAAGGTGCTATGGATAGATTTTTTAGGTATGATGGATATTTATTTCGGAAAAATAAGTTATACGTTCCTAAATGTTCAACGAAAGAATTATTAGTACGTGAGGCACATATTATAAGTCTAATAGGTCATTTTGGGGTTAAGAAGATCTTAGAGATACTAAGTGAACATTTTTATTAGCCTAAGATGAAAATAGATGTTGTTTGGGTTTGTAGTAGATGTACCACTTGTAAAAAGGTAAAATCTAAGGTTTTACTTCAGAGTTTATATACGTCATTACTTGTTCCTAGTGAACCTTAGGTTGATGTGTCTATGGATTTTGTGTTGGGCTTACCTAGGACTAAGAAAGCAAGAGATTCCATATTTGTGGTGGTAGATAGATTTAGTAAGACTGCATATTTCATTCAATATCATAAAGTCGATGATGCCACTAATATTGCAGATATATTCGTTAAGGATGTAGTGCGCTTACATGGGATTCCTAGAAGCATTGTATCAGATAGGGATGTTAAATTCCTCAGTAAATTTTAGAGGATTTGTGGAATAAGTTAGGGACCAAGCTATTATTCTCTACAACTTGTCACCCACAAACTAATGGACAAATTCAGGTAGTTAATAGGACTATGATACAATTGTTACGCATAATAGTTAATAAGAATTTGAAGAGTTGGGAGGGAGTGTTTACCATTCATAGAATTTGCATTTAATAGGGCCACACATTCTACTACTTCTTATTCACCTTTTGAAATTGTATATGGTTTTAATATTTTCATATAATAGGGTCACGCATTCTACTACTTCTTACTCGCGTTTTGAAATTGTATATGGTTTTAATCCACTAACATCTTTGGTTTTAATTCATTTACCTATGAATGAAAGGGGTAGTTTAGATAGAAAGAAGAAGGCCGAACTGGTAAAATACTCCATGAAAATGTAAGATTGCAAATTGAGAAGAGGAATTAGCATTATGCTTCTCAATCAAACAAGAGACGACAGTGCATTACATTTAAACCAGGATATTAGGTTTGGGTGCGCTTGAGGAAAAATCGTTTTCCAAAATAAAGAAAGTCAAAGTTGTAGCCACGGGGAGATGGTCCATTCTAAGTCCTTGAAATGATCAATGACAATGCCTACAAATCAGATCTTCCAGGTGAGTATAATGTTTCGGCTATCTTTAATGTCTCTAATCTTTCTCTATTTGATGCAAGAACAAATTTGTGGTCGAATCCTTTTGAAGAGGGGGGATGCTGTGATCCATGATACAAGAGCAAATTCGGGCAAAGATCCATTGGTTGTTGAGGGAGGATCGATGACTAGGTTGCGAGCGAAGCGAGTCAAAGAAGCTATGGGGTTGTTGTTCAAGTTATGGTGGACGAAATGTTGATCATAACAAGTAAATGAACATGTTTCATGTTGGGCTTGGAAGAAGAAATCAGATGGATCAACATGATTTAAGCAGCGGACAATGAAGCTGTTCGGGACAACTATGCGACTGGAAAGTTGTATGGGAGATGCGACCGCATAGGCCTTTACCGAAACATCACTGAAGGCTGAAGAAAGGCCTATACGACCGCATGGGTTACACTTATGCGACCGCATAGTTCAAACTGGGACGCTTTTTTTCCATTTTTTGCGTAATCTTCTATTTTAGTTAAAACTCTTGTATGATATACTTTTTGATATCTTTAAGACTTAAATTCCATTTTTTGTTAGATTTTATGGGTTCCCTATAAATAGGACTCATTATATTCATTGTAAACATATAATTATTGAGAGATTATTGCGAGGCAAATCTGCTTTCTTCTCGTTCTTCATTAAATTAATTTCGAACTTATTAAGAATTAAATTCTTGTGGCGTTCTACGAATTCAAGCAAGGTTCATAAGGTTTGTGATCATGGGTCAAGATATTGTTAGCGATTGTCTTGGTTCTTGGCTTAATAATTTATTGAGTCGAGATTTTCAAACGTTGATTCTTGACTTTCTTGAGTTGTTCTAATTTGTCGTGAGTTCCGTAGATACAATTGCTACGTGGGTTCGTATCAAAAAATTAGTGAAATAAAAAAATTCAATTGAAAAAAAAACCCACAAGAAGAAACCAGTAAAAAATGTGACAACAAAAACACCAATATTCCAAATGCAAAGTGGTAACTTTGTATCATCACAATCAGAGTCTCCAATTTCAATATCTTTGGGATTGTCTTCATTTAGTCTTAATACAAATGAAGGAAATGTAGGTGGTACTTCAACTAGGTGACCCATTGGGGTGAAAAAAGCAAAGTTAAAAGGGAAAAATGATGAAGAAAGTCAAAACAAATTATTGAAACTATCAAAGATGAAAATTGACAAAAGCAAAGTTAAAAAAGGAAAAATGATGAAGAAAGTCAAAAAAATTATTGAAACTATTACAAATGAAAATTGACAACTCGTAGGAATTCTCAAAAAGGGAAACGAGTGTAGACAACAAATTTTTGAAATTCAAGTGCTAAGAGCTCAAAATGAGTCAAAAACAATTGGCATTGACCATTTATCGAGAAGAAAATAAAATTTTACTAAAAGATTTGAATTCTATATCCGATCTAACTCTACAAGATTTTTTTTTGAAATGAACAAATAAGAATTTTACAAAAGAGAGGGCAACAACAAAGTGATGAATTTTAAAATACATATAATTCTTTTGGTGACAATACATAAATCCTATATATAAGAATTACATTTCAAAAATAACAAACTTCAAAAGTCTTTTAAAAAATCAGGTATTAAATCAATTAATTAAATATTTTTAATTATAATATAATACAATTACCCCAATTTATTAAATTTCAAATCCAAATCATTTTCTCTCTCTAGTCTCTATCCTCTCCCTACCCCTTCTCTCCATCAGTTCCGGCGATCTCTCCGACTGCCACTCCGACAACAGTTCCGATGATCTCTTCGGCGGCCACTCTGGTGACAGTTCCGGCGGCCGTTCCAACTACTATTCCGACGCTCTCTCCGACGGCTATTCACGATCCCTCGGCAAACTACTCCAATGACCACTCCAACAAATGCTCCAATCAACCTACTCACCCTATCCACCCATTCCTAACTTCCAATTTTTTTTTTCAGAATTTCAAGTCACAATCGGTCATAATTGGTCACAAACGAGTCACAATTAAAGTCACAAACGGTCACAACAAACTATCCGATAGTCAAATCTCGATCTGATCATATAACAGAAAAGGTTCGCCGACGCCACCAACTCCGGTTGCAGCCTTCTTACTCTACACTAAACTACACCAAAATATTTCAAAAATCGTCACCATAACCACCACCACAACCCATACACCACAAGTTAACAGATTTTCACAACCACCAAGTATATTCGCACAACCACCACCCATTTCAGAACAAAAGCTAGTGCAGAATCAATTCCTTCACCATTTCACCCAAATCTAACATCCGCATCACCAACGACGTGCCGCCGGCGATGAGAAGTGGCGCGCGACTGACGATTGATGATTGTTTGCAGCAGCGAGCTAAAGTGGGGCGAGGCGACGACGATTGCTTGCAGCAGAGACGTCGACGGCGGACTGACGAGCAGCACAAGTACCTCCAACCCGACGAGAAGCTCCGTCGCATCGATAATTTTAAAGATGAAGGTGAGTGTGTGGTTGGTAGAGGAGGAGGGGGAGACATAATATGGGAATAGGGGTGAGGGTTTGATGGTGACTGGTGAGAAAAGACAAAAGAGAATGATTAGGAGAAGAAATTTGAATGGGGTGGGTGGGGGTGAATAGGTAAATTAGGTTTAATTAAATGAATTATTAAAAACTAATTAACACCTGATTTGTGAAAATGAAACTTTAAAAGTAGGTTTTTAGGTAATTTTCTCATATTTTAATGGTCTTGTTGGATTTGGAAAAGACTATTCGGCGTACTACATTATTATTTTAATTTAATATTGTATTGTACTTTAATTTATGTTTTAAGATCTTTACGTTGTTTTAGTGTTAATTTATTAAGTATCAAATTTATAATTTTTGATTATTTAATGCATAATTTTAATTTATTGTATCAATAATCATTTCTTATTAATTGATTAGAATTTAAAAATAAATGTTAAATAAGAATAATCATCACATTAAAACAATTATAAATTAATTAAAATTTATTAAGTTTAAAATATAAAAAAGGGATAGAGATGAAATAAAATATTTGTTGAAAAGAGCAAAGGAGGACAAAATGGGTATTACTGAAAATTCTCAAATTTGGTGTAAATGAATTGTTTTAGACCTCATACACCAAATTTTACACTATTTGTTCCCTCATTGGAGAGCATTTTACATCTACATCAAATTTGGTCTCTCATTGGATATAGTCTAATTAATCTATCCAACTGCCAAGCAAATAACTAAGACTTAGCAATTTACTTTAGGGTAATTAGCAAAAATGGTCCCCAACGTTTACATTCATTGCTAAAATGGTCTCTATCGTTTTAAATTTGATATTTGTACCCTTATTCCAAACGTTTATTGCGAAATTGGTCCTTCCATCCAATCCCGTTAAATCCACCGTTAGGAAATTCAGAATGTTTTGCCAATAATATTTGAAAAATGGTAAATTAGTCACTTCCCATATTTTTTCTCAGCTTAAAATTTTTGATAAATATAATTCTTATGGCTTGATGTAATTTATAAGTTTAGACCACAACTCAAAAGGTTGTCGACAAATACCATCCTTAACCCTTTAACTATTTAGCACAAATAATCATTGATGAACTATATAGTATACGTTCTCAATATTAATCTACTACAATAGATATAAAATATCATAGTAAAAGGAAAAAAAAACTGCTACACAATAGATAATTACATTGTTAACAAACCAAACGTGGTTTCAATATTTCTGATAAGCTAAACTGCCTGCTATGTATATTACATTGGGCTAGTAGACAAAAATTCATAAGATCTACAAAAAATGATTGCAACAGTCAAAAGTCAAAAAATATTTTGTGTATCCCCAAATCCTCGGGTTGCTCATTACTGATTATTTGCACTAAATGGTTAAAGGGTTAAAGATGGTATTTGCCGACAACGTTTTGAGTTGTGGTCTAAACTTATAAATTACATTAAACCATAAGAATTATATTCATAAAAAATTTTAAGAGGAGAAAAAATATGGGAAGCGACTAATTTGCCCTTTTTCAAATATTATTGGCAAAACATTCTAAATTTCCTAACGGCGGATTTAACGGAATTGGATGGAAGGACCAATTCCACAACAAACGTTTGGAATAAGGGTACAAATATCAAATTTAAAACGATAGGGACCATTTTAGCAATGAATATAAACGTTAGGGACCATTTCTGCTAATTACCCATTTACTTTACATTGTAGATAAATAGAAAACAGGAGTCAGAAGGTAGAATAAATGGGAAATGTATTGTTAGTCTGACCTTTTGATCGAGTTGTAAGTTGGTTTTCAACCTATGAAAAAGGAACAAATTGGTCCCTAACCTTTCAAAATAGGTGCACAACCATTCCCACGGCACGGGTGGTTTTGGTCCAATTTTTTATTGGGTTCTATCTTCAAAGGTCAACCTTATTGGGAAAAAAAAAAAAAAAATTCAAATCCTTAAATGTTTGTTTATTTATCCTTTAATATGTCTCCGCAAAATGGTTGTTTATTTGAGAACATCAATTTTGAAATTCTTGTGTTTGTTTAATTAGGTTCTATCTTCAAAGGTCAACCTTATTGGGAAAAAAAAAAAAAAATTCAAATCCTTAAATGTTTGTTTATTTATCCTTTAATATGTCTCCGCAAAATGGTTGTTTATTTGAGAACATCAATTTTGAAATTCTTGTGTTTGTTTAATTTTTAGTCGGATCAAATTACTTGTTGGATCTTAAAAATCTTCTATACTATATTAAAACTTGAAATTCCATGTTAAAAGTTAAACATGAAAAAGTCATAGTATCGAAGATCACGTTTCAGCTCCTCATATATCTAGAGATTTAAATCTCAATTTATTATTTGATAATTAGTTTATTCCATGGAGGTTATCACATCCATAAAATTTGATGACCTTCCACCAATGAAATTTAGTTCGAACTTTCTTATTACAAATTGAATCCTCAAAGATGTCTTGAATGCTTTTTCGAAATTGCTTGTGCTTCCTCTTTGTCAACCTCTTTTTTATGGATTTTATCCTTTAGTCACATCACGTGTAGCATGGATATTTAATGTCTAAATAGTTTGACATTTTCCATTTTTAGTCAAGTATACTATTTGTAGAGTATCAGAAGATTGGGGACACGAGTACCATTGTGCCACAAATACTTGTCTTTCCAGGACGTGTTCAACTTTCTCAAGTGTAGCAATCACGTCCCAAACATTTTATTTGTAAGACATGAGAAAAGAGCAAGCATACCACAAGATTAGAGGAGAAATCTCAAGAACTATTCTGAATTCAAATGTAAACAACTATATGAAATATCCACATTAAACAATTAAAATATAAAAAAGGGCTATCGAACAAACAGAGAGAGAAGTTCAGCACTTATCATAGTGAGAATGTTGCGAAGGTACCATAAAGCCTCAAACAAACAGGAAGAGAAGACTAAGAGAAGGAAGTAGAATAAATCTCTCTTAATGTTCAAATTGCAGAATCACAATATCTAAGGGAACAAACCTTTTCACAATTTCATACATGATGATATTGTTCTTCAGTCATTTCAATTGGAAAAAGAATTGAGTTTGAATGTCTGTTATCCTGACATTTGAACTAACCTCTTAAAGTTCAAGCTTTGAGTTACCAAACTGGCTAAATAAAATGGCCATGTCCATACCCTGTACCATTGTAGGCACAGCTGTATCATATGGGCAGGCATTGGAGAAACCAATCTTCCCAGATTTCTGTACTTTTTTTATGCACCTCTTGAACTTCTCATGGCATTTAATATTGGTTAAACCTGAAAATAAAAATAAAAATATATAAATCTGTGATTAAGCAATGATAGAAATCAAAGTACATAACTCAAACATGGTCATTTTTCAGGTGAAGAATACAAGAAAATGTCAAAGAAGAACTGACACGAGCAGAAAAACAATGATACAACATAACTCGATTTTAACCAAACAAAGAACTATCCAATATTTCTAGATTCAGTTACAGTCATGATTGCTTTGTAACAACCCAAAAGTATCAGACAAAAAATGTATTTCCTTATTTAAAATGATAATAAGAAAAGATGAAGAAAAAGTAGAAGATTTCTAACAACGAAAATATATGTCGAAAAGGTTGAGGTTCATCAGGAAAGACATTCAATAAAGAGACAAATAGAATGCATATAACAAGATTTCTACAATTTGTGTCTCTTAAACTACTAACTCTCTTTTTTATGAAATCTTGTAACCTCCGCTTTAAAGAACAATTAGAATACAATCATGCAGAAGATTTACTTCTGAAATTAAATCCAATATCCAACTGAAAATTAAAAACAAAAACTGATTATATAAAGACTAATAAAATCCAAAATTAAGGCAGCTAAATTGCTGCTTAAGGAGTCCTACAAGGGGAATAGTGGTCGCCAAAAAGAGAGCCCCAATGGCCAGGAAAGATACGAGGAAGAAGAGACAAATGAGGTATTTTCTTGGCTAGGAAGAAAGGGCTTGGGATGCTACCACAAATATCACCCTTTATCCACAACATTTCATGCATTTCTACCTCTCCACTCGCTAAAGAACTCTGCAAAAACTCAGCAACTTCAAGCACTTGGGCGAGAGGAAACCAGAAAAAATTAGAAAATGGAGCTATGAAAAGGAAAATATAAGGTATGATACTATCCAAACTTTCCTAAGCAACTTTTTCGAGTCAAAGCCTCTTTCGGGAGTTAGAATAGTAGAAGCTTCTTTTTCAAGGAAAAATGAAGGAACAAAAGGAAAAATCGTTTTTCAGAATGTTCTAAGCCTTCAATTAACATGGGTATCAATACCTGTTGTATAGGCATGGATACCTATCTCAGCAGATTGCCTAAGTATCGCTGCCCATGATACATAAAGGTTAAAAAGAGAGTTCTGTTGTAAATAACCCAAACAGGAAACAAACTTAGAAGTGACTAAGGAATGAAAATTGATGTTAAATATTGGTATTTCATAAGATGTACCTATAATGCAAAAACCAGACATTGAGTGCTTACTTGACAGTATGTGCTATGATAAGCGTTTGGAATACATACATTTATTAATTTACAGTTTTGCATAGAACATCAACATTAGAGTATTAGTTGAATACACTACTTCTAATGGTGTGAATCAAAAAAGGGGCTCAGGATAGACACATTTCGAGGAGACTTTTCATGGTCACTGAGGAAACCAAGTGTTTGGGATCCTGTTCACAAACGTACATAACATTACGAACTCCCTGCTAACTTTGGAATGGCTAAGAATGACATGGCTAACAATGCATACTCATGGCTGGCCATTTACCATGATATTTGTGTGTTGGGAAACTTGTGAGTCTGTGACAATCACAAAGGTGCTAAGAATGGGACGACAATTACATTGAACATTGTTGCTAATTTTATATATTGAGCTCTTCTAGTACACAGTAGAGAGGTTTGTGGGACCAGAAATTAAGATAACTTTGTGCACCATGATATTACTGGACGTATCTTCATTATCATGTTTTTGCATTGCAGGTAACAATTGCCGGGTATGATATATCACTGAGAGATTAGAAGTATGTGAGATGATCCATCTCAACTGCATTGGTAACTGTGGATGATTGATGGACTTGTCACAGGGGAAAGACATTTACACTGGACCTATAGCTACTTCTGTAATGATTTACGAAATATCTACTTCGGACTATCTGGTACACTGAACTTGGATGGACTAGGATATGTAGTGTCGACCCTTTTTCATGTACACCTTCATAGACAGCCTACTCCTGTTCCTCTTTAAATCATGGCTGTGAGTACCCCACACCCCACAAAAAAAATGAATATTAACATATCATATTGACACTATTTAAGCTTCTAGAATGATAGTTATTATAAAGATTACAATTTATTTATTCTTGATGTCCTTCTAGTTGTTTGGTTCTAGTTAACGAAACACTCGGAGAAGCTTTAGGAAATGCAACAGTTAGAAATGTGATGGATTTCTTACTCGTAGTAAACCAAGGAGTCAAAGACTCTTAAAATAACATAGAACAAGGTAACTAAAGAGTGTTTCAACATGTATGGTTTAATGTCAGGAATGAGAATGAGAAGAGAAGAGGACAATGTAGGCTGAGCTGAGCATTACTCAATGTGGGACGAGTACAACTTTTTTGGGCATAGTATAAACATTTTCGAACATCTTAATCACACATACTTTTAGTTAAGACTTGATCAACTCTCAAATACAAAATTGACTAAAAAACCATCAATAAACTCAATCAGGTTGATCAGTTAAACCATGATTCATATCTAATATTGAAACTCTTAGCCAGAAAACTATCAGGTAATGACAACTTAATAATTATGTTCTTATTGTAGGCAATTGAAACTGAGGTAAATCATTTTCTCTTTTGATGGTAACCCTTATCTAAATCAGACAAGCAGAACATTAATGATATCCCTCAATTGCACTACCACTAGCAATTTTAGAAACATTCAAATTGAGCATCAGAAAACACCCAGGCACAAAGCAAGGAAGACCGAATAGAAACCCAGTAAACGTACATGAGCACAATTTATACATTCTGAAAATATGGACTATCTTTTTTTAAACAAAGCAAATAGATGAAAATATTTTTTTCACCTTAAAAAAATTGATGGATAACCTACATCTGGAGCGCAATGTCAAGAAAACCATGTGTTAAAGACAATACCCAGTGAAATTCCTTAAAAACTTCTAACAATAGACAAAAATTTAAGCTTCTCTCTCATGTTTTGGCTACAATTGCAGGTGCATCCTTCATCTGAAAACATCCTTTTTATGTAGTATAATAACTCTTTTTCACACCCTTGCTTATTCGCATTTCGCCATTAATTCATTACAACTCTAAATGGATCATCCTTACCAAAGTTGGTCATGTAATCCCATAAAGCCATATTCTATGTCGAAGAACACTCGCAGCAATAAAATGCAGAACAAAGTGTAGTAATATTGACTATAGAGGCCATTAACCATATTCATTTGGAAATGGCAACTCATATGCTAGTATTCAAAGAGAAACCTAACTATGTGAAATATTGACTAATAAATTATATAACAAAATAACTTGTAGTGATAAAGGAAATACCATTTTTCTCAACACATTCGTCATGGATCTTGCAACAAGCATCCAATTCATCACAAGGTTTCTCTCCGGGACACCCGGTCCACCCAACTCCACAGAACTTCCCGTATCTAATCCCAACCGCTGCAACACATTTCAAATAACAAAAAATAAAAATAAACTCAAAAAGGAAATGGAATAGTGTTTTCACCAAGGCATCATTAACGGACTCACAGTTACAATTCTCCGCAACACAAGTTTTGCTGCATCGGACCTGTCATTCATGGCGAACGGCACACTGAAAACTAGTTCTCTGTAGAAAAAAATGAATGAAATAATAAATTTAAATGGGAGAAGAAACAATGCCTGAGAATTGTTAGATTCAGCGATGTCAATAAGGAACATGAAGAAGACGAATGCTGTAGCAACCCGTCTCCGGCGAGTAACGATGGCATTTCCCGGCAGCATTCTCTATGCCGATCCGTGAAATTACTGAAATGTCCTTCCAGACGCTTCGGAATTTTCAATTAGAATCTTAACCGGCCGGTTTTCGATCCTTAAATAATGCTATTCAAGACTATCGATGTCAAATACAAATTCAGGTAATAACATGAAATGATAGATACAATTAATTTGATTCATTTAATGGAACTTCCATCTAAATCACTAATGTTAGATAATATTATTCTATCTAAATTATTGTTATTTTCCCTTTTTTTTAAATTGTACGTGTGGAGTTGATAGTCAGATAGCAACGAGGATGGAATGAGTCGAGACTGGGACAGTCTAAATCACTAATGTCAGATAATATTATTTTAATCTAAATTATTGTTATTTTCCCATTTTTTTAATTGTACATGTGGAGTCGATAGTCAGATAGCAACGAAGAGGAATGAGTCGAGATTGGGACAGTCATTCCCATCATTCGTCTTGATTGAGTATTTTAGTCTCGCCTCTATCTGATCGAGTCAGGGCGTGACAGATTTCCTATCTTGTTTATCGTAGTAAATTTATTTTTTTATATTTTGCTTTTATTTTTCATGTCTTTAGTTGGTGAAAATTTTAACCTTTTTTTTTTTTTTAAAAAAATTTATAGAATGATCGATGTTATCTCAGGAGGGATGTGATTCTTTTCTTTTTGTGCGATTAAAAATTTATCTGGAAATTGACTTTAAATGGGATGAGGATCGTATTCCCCGTACTCGCCTCGTTCAATTAGACAGGGAATCCGGGTTGGGACTCTGTAGATGTAGAATTTAATGAAATTTTTTTGCCCTTCCTAATTGATTGACACGGTAAATACAATTAATTTTTAGTATATATCTAAATTTTGTAATCCAAGCGCCACATTCAGTAAATATTATTAAAAACTTTTTTTTTTCAAACTCATTTCTAACCGCACATTTATCTAGTTAGATAATTTTACATGCCCTACTTTTTAACCATATATTTTTAAAAGTAATCGCTGTTCAAAAAATCTACATTAAACAAAAATGCAAGCTTTTAAGTGCTTATAGACACTAGATTTTATAGAATGGCAGCCAACTTAAATTAAAATGTAAGTTTTTCGATTGACTGATTTTTAATTCTAATCACATATTTCATTAGACCTACAATTTTTACCAATTTTTCAATCACACATTTTATCTTTTATCAAGAGCTAGTGATGGCAGAAAAAAACCCACCCCAACGGGTTAGTTGGACAAGGCGGGGAGGCGGTGCCCCGTCCCGAAGCGTCCCGTGAAGAATAAAAAAAATAATTAACTACAAATTAAAAATAAAAAATAGTTAATTGGACGCTTTTGAAAAAAACAATATATAAACGGGGCAGGAAACAGGGCAAGCCCGCCCCCCGCCCCCCCAGCCCCCCCCCGCCCCAAAAAATAAAAAATAATTAATTGAAAGTTTTTGAAAAAAAAATAAAATAAAAGGACAGGAAACGAGGCAAGCCCGCTCCCCGAACCTGCCCTGCCCCGTCTAAGGTGGGGCGGGGTGGAATGGGGGAGTGGGGTGGGATGGGGATGCCCCGCCCCGAGCCCGCCCCGTTGCCATCTCTATCAAGAGCTACTAATTTTTTTTTTATCAAAAGCATTATCAAACAACCCCATTGTCTCCAAATAAGTTAAAAATTAATGTTGGGGCATTTTATGTGTAAGTCAGAATTAATTAAATAAATAAAAATATATAACATGATATTAGAATTTCGATAATTTTACCCTTAACTTCAAATTATGTGAAAATCAAATGGGTACTTTGAGAAAGATTTAAGGGTTTATATAGGTTGAGGACCAGGACCCATTGCGTAAAATTTGATAGCCAATGCCTAATTTACCCTAATAAAGTTAAGTGCACAAACATTGATTGACAATCATATGTTATCAAAATTCAAACATGTGAAGTAGAAAATAGTTTTTTAAAATAGATGAATATGATGATGTCAAGTAGGATGTTGTTAACCAACATTGTCAACAAACATTGTACACGTAGCATGATTCAATATTTGATGCAAATTGAAAAACAATTTGAATTGATAGTCATCGTCAATGCAATAGATACTGCAGGTAAAAACTTGCATTCATCACAAAGCAGCAAAATCCTCGGAACAGGAATCACAAAGATCATCTCCGAGCCACTCTACTAAAGATAAATTTAAATGTCGATATACTGATTATTGAGACAATCAAGTATTAATCACTGATTTTTCAACTTCAAAAACTGTCAAAAAAGGAAGATCAATGACCAATTGGCCAAACATTTTTCATTTTTACCAAAATGGTGGTTTCAAGGATAGTAACCAGTGAACGTAAATCCCCTTCCCACAATCTCGCCAGCACAAAACCATGCAAAGCACTCAAGGCCGAACAGTGCAGCAATGCCGGCATCCTCAACCTTCAGCTCCTGTCTGTGCTTCCAGGCATTCTTGACGTAATCGAGTTCCTTCCAGAATGACTCAGTACGACCAGGAATGCTGAAAATGACAAGTGAAGAAAACTAGTAAAGATTGTTTCATTTTGGGAAATTTCTGACAGGAACTTGCAAGATACGGACATGCAACTCGTGTACTAAAATATTTTCAAATATAATGTAGAACGCACCGACGCAAACACAGACATTTGTGTCCGACACGACACATGTCGAATATATTGGCACGCGATTTTTCAAAAAAAGTACTAATACGATACGTCATCGACACATTGATTAAATTCTTTAAAATTCTTTATTTATATAGTATAAATTTAGTTTTATACTTGTTAATTTTTCTTATTTAATATATTTTAACTATGAGTACATATTTGTTATTTACTAATAAATTTTAGTTAAAAATATATAATATTTTAAATAAGAAAAAAAAATGATTATGGAAGTGTCGGAGGAATGTCGGTATTCGACACGTGTCGGACACGGACACGCTACCCTAGTTGAAGTATCGTGCTGCAGCAGGAGCCATTGAGACAACAACTAATCATGTTCAGCAACTTGAGGAGACACTGAACCACTGCTAAAGTCTAAGCCACATTAAATTATCATGACAAAAGCCGTATTACACTTTGAAACACACCCAAGTTCATTGCACTTGTAACCCATACAGTGAGTTTCACTTCCATGTAATGTAGATGGCCTCTACCAGCCAATCTTCCCTGCTGCAAACATACGTGAAGACACCAGGGGGCATATTTTAGGTGGTGCCAGGCAAACAAAGGTTAAACCAAGAATATTATAGAATTCAGGCCATTTTGCCCCTTACAAATGAAGAAATTATAGATAAACTAAGATTAAATATATCTTTGCCGATAGTATTCAAATACAAACAAAATTGGAATTGAAATAGGGCAAAAGAAAGCCTCGCTATTACTTTATAATAACTTGCAGATATTTTATAATACATTAAGCCTCAATTTGGAAACATTTTATAAATCATTTATAAATTATCAAATTTCATTTTCAATCACACATTCTAATGGACCCACAAGCAATATTCACTTATCCACCTCTCATTTCTATCAATTTTATAAATTAAACTGTTTTTAAATTCTTCTCAAATGGAGTCTAAATTGTCATAATATGGCTGAGTGTATCTATCTGCATGCTCTAATCTTAAAACGTAAAAACATGCACATCAGCTTAAAGTGATGGATCAGGATCTTATTATTTTCCATTTTGCGTCAACTGAGAGAGGATTCAAATTCTCTGATTGATGATAAGAAATGTACTCCATCCTAAGAAAAACAATTCATGTATTTTTTATGAAAGAATAGCCTGTTTGGATGTCCAAAATATATAGCAGCTAACTGGAACCATGAGATAAGAATCAGTTTCAAATTGTGAATTTTGCGAAACATAGCAAATTTCCCTTTTCATTTGGTCAAATTGAAGATTCACAGAGAGATCAAATCAAATACCAGAGCATAGGCAAAATGATTTTTGCAGATAATGCCTCTTGTGCCAGTATTGCTAGACAGAAATTTACATTCAATGAGTATCTCATGCGTAGAAAAGGACATTCAGTGAAACAGGTAGGTAGCATTATGCTAAATAAGATACAATAATTTAAATTCAGTTTCCAAGCTTTAATTGCACACAAGAAAGAATATCATAACCAAAAGTATTCATTATGGATACGAACAAATTAACCTGGCAAGACGAGTGTAGAGCAGCTTCTTGGCCAATTCATTACATTTTTCCACAGTAGGTGGCTCCTGAATGTATTGTTTGTTCTGCTCCAACAACTGCTTGTAGTAGGTAGTTCCATGCTTGGCCACAAATTGTGAGGCCTGGACAGCCTTGGTTTGCAACTGCTGTAACTTGGCTGCCATCAACTCCTGAAGAAAATTTACACATCAAATATAAAGGGTATAAAATAATGAGAATGGTTATTCAAATAATTTTTAGCCAAGAGGAAAAAGTATTCATTATACAACTAGTCATTATGTAAACACTATGACAAGTCATAAATTATATGCATGGCAGGACTTGTAGCTAATTTCATAAAATTCATTTCAAATTCAAGTGTCCCCTTCTAAGAAACACGTATTTGAATTACAATGCAGAAATTATATGCATGGCAGGACTTGTAGCTGATTTCATATAATTCATTTCAAATTCAAGTGTCCACTTCTAAGAAACACGGATTCGGATATGTAATTCGAATACGATACGATGGGGTATGTCGATACAGCTTTTTTAAAAAAATTAGGATACATGTATATATGTAGAGTATTTTTCACAAAGTTAAGGCCATGTTTGGTCCACATTTTTTTTTTCATTCTCATTCTTCTATTCATTTTCAATCACACATTATTCAATAAAATAATATTTTCATCACATCAACAGTAAATTTGCATTCTTACCTTCAAAATGTGCACCAAACGGGGGCTATAATTAACTAAAATATATTTAGGGTGTGTTNTAAAAATGCATTCTTACCTTCAAAAGGTGTACCAAACGGGGGCTAAATCATAAAATTCAGCATAATTTAATTGTTATAAAAAGAATTAAAACAGAAGCATGACAATAAAAATAAAACAAAATACTAAAGCATTTAATCTTAATCCTTAATTGTTCCAACTTCATTTGCTTCAACATGACCACTATGAGCTTGTTCATTTTCATTCAAAATCACACTCTCCAACTTTGGCTTAGATGATAAATTAGCAACCTCAAGCAACCTAACACCTTCAAGAGTATCAAACGAGTTTCCAGCTACATTTTGAATCTCTTTTTTTGAATAAAAAATTAATTTTCCTGATAAAAACACATATTGCTATAAATGAAAATCAATTCTTTTAACTTTTTGTGAAGTCATTTTATTCCTTCTTATATAGTGCACAAAAGAGTAGGTGCCAATAATAAATAGTTAGTAAAAAAACTTAGTCATCCATTGTTAATAAATATTATCTATTTTCAATAAGCTTGCTATTGATAATAACAATAGTTATCTATTAAGGAAAAAGGTCTTGAAGTTTTAAAAGTCTAAAAGCAATAAAACTCTTTTTCTTTATGTCTTACAAATATATAAAAAAATTTTAAAAAAAGGTACCAGATATGTATTAGAGCGCATCCATCGTTTTAAAGCTTGAATACGTATTGGATACAGGTACGCAATACATTTACACGTATCCGTGTTTCTTAGGTCTTAAAATATAATTGTTTCGGACATCATCGTGTAAGTAATCATATTCTAAGATGTTATGTATGACTGCAACTAATAAACAAAATATTAAACTTAGTCCCTGTTTGAGCCACATTCTCATTCTTCTACTCATTTTCAACCACACATTTTTCAATAAAATAATATTTTTCATCACATCAATAATTTTTCCTTTTTTTTCAACTACATATTCCTCATCACATCAACAGTAAAAATGTATTCTTACCTTCAAAATGTATACCAAACGGGGGCTAAATCATAAAATTCAGCATAATTTAATTGTTATAAAAAAAATTAAAACAAAAGCATGACAATAAAAATAAAACAAATTACTAAAGCATTTAATCTTAATCCTTAATTGTTCCAACTTCATTTGCTTCAACATGACCACTATGAGCTTGTTCATTTTCATTCAAAATCACACTCTTCAACTTTGGCTTAGATGATAAATTAGCAACCTCAAGCAACCTAACACCTTCAAGAGTATCAAACGAGTCTCTAGCAATGTCCTACATTTTGAATCTCCTTTTTTGAATAAAAAATTAATTTTCCTAATAAAAACACATATTGCTATAAATGAAAAATCAATTCTTTTAACTTTTTGTGAAGTCATTTTATTCCTTCTCATATAGTGCACAAAAGAGTAGGTGCCAATAATAAATATTTAGTAAAAAAACTTAGTCATCTATTGTTAATAAATATTATCTATTTTCCATAAGCTTGCTATTGATAATAACAATAGTTATCTATTAAGTAAAAAGGTTTTGAAGTTTTAAATAAAACTCTTTTTCTTCATGTCTTACAAATATATAAAAAAATTAAAAAAAATGTACCAGATATGTATTAGAGCGCATCCATCGTTTTAAAGCTTGAATACGTATTGGATACAGGTACGCAATACATTTACACGTATCCGTGCTTCTTAGGTCTTAAAATATAATTGTTTCGGACATCATTGTGTAAGTTATCATATTCTAAGATGTTATGTATGTCATCCTACCAAAATTGCTTCATGTGGGACACCATATGTTCTGTGGTGGCATTTTAACTTATTGTGCTGAATACTTGAACTCTATTAGATGCATTTGTTCTACAACTGTATACACCAAATTTGACACTGGAAGACTACAAGGATCCAGAATCAAAAAACAATGTTATACGGTTAATAGATTACTGTTAGCAGCTCATGAACAAACTTGATTTGGTCCATGACCCTTTATATAAAGCACAAATCACCCAGACCCTTCTCCTGCCTTCTGTCCATCAAACCAAATAGAAATCCACCACAGGACATAACCTTCTGATATCCAGCACCACCTCTTTAAATGCACCACTCAAGGGAAAATATTCACAAGACCCAGTAGAAATCATTGCAGATACCGCACAGACTGTATTTAATCTACTTCCTCACATTGGAAAGCAAAATACCAAAGAAGACCTTTCACAGGCCACCCAAAAAATTCACGAATCGATCAATAACCCAGATTAGACCCCTCCTACTCACCCCCCACCAATTCCAAGAAAGTTATATCATCTAAATAGAACTGACAAAACATCAGAATAATTCCTTCCATTGAGCTATTTGCATATCAAAATCGCTGCTGATTCACATAACATTTTCATCAAATTTACCCCAAACTTTCATGTGCTCAGCTATTTTACTCAAAAAAGCATGATAATTCAACCAACATATGGAATCATAGAAAACGAAAAATATAAAGAAAACAAAATTACACTTCGTTTTATCTCCCAAACAGAATATATATATATATAGCTAAAGTAAAACTACATTCTTGGAATAAAAAAGTAGAATATCCCTTTCAAAATTTCTTAATAGTCTATAAAATAACATCTTAAACCTTCCACTTTCACTTCAATTGGATTGATTAAAAAATTGAATTTCTTCCTCCGCTTTTCCCTTCCTAAATCAACAAGTAAAACATTTCCCAGATTATGTTCTTTCAATCCTCAACTAAGAGATCACGACTGAGTATCAGTACTCAGATCAAGTCAAACCCTAATAACCAACAGTCAAACAATAGATCTGAGAAATAATTCGAAAACCTGAATTGTGAAAATGAAACTACAGAAGACCATTGAATCGATCGAAAAAACTAAGTGTTCAATCGATTGTTTACCTTTCCTATGTGGGTGGACTGAATGAATGGTCGATGGACGAGAAGCTATTAAGCTCTAGATTTTTAGGGAGGGAGACAGAGACAAACGAGAAGATGGAGAGAGAACTTTGGGTGAATTTCTATTGGGCCAACTTTTTATGACCTTACGATGTGTAGCTCACTATGCCCCTGTTTGGCACCCATTAATTTCTCATTCTCATTCCCATTCTCATTCTCATTCTTCATTTCAACCACACATTCTTCAAATAAAATAATATTACACACAAATCAAAAACTTTTCATCACTTTTCTACCACACATTCTCACATCAATCACTATTCCAAAATTTCTATTCTCCTCAAAATTAGATTCAAACACACCCATGTCAAATAATATTTTTCCGATTTTATTAATAGTACTAATGTGTTAAATAATATTTTGTAATAGATGTACTATAAACTTAAGAGTTAATTGTTTCAACACATACCGAACTTTATATAAAGTCACGTTTCACTCACTGAACTTAAGTTTGCACTTCATTACTCACTGAATTTTGTAAAATTGCACTCAGTTACACACCGAAAAACTTCCATCTCAAGCCCTTGCCTATGTGGAGGACGGATTGTACATTTGACAGTTAAATATTTCCAACTCAGAAATTAGGGCTCATAACACGCCTTAACCAAATCTTCAATTGAAAGCGTGAAAAATAGTCCAAACCGTGTTCTTCCATTATTTCTCTCTACAGGCAAAATTTCATCTTCCAATTCAATATTGCTGAGAATCATAACCCCCAAATCAAAACTCTATCACAGTCAAAGTCCAAATCGTGACCACGAAGCTTGGATTTGTGAAGAATCGCACATGGAGGGACCAAATCGAGGTAAATTCCAAACCTTTTTTTTATAGTGTTTCTGTGACATAGTGTTCTGTAAACCCACAAGATCGAGTCAGTATTATTGTGGTGGAGTGGTTTTCAAAGCATGGGTTTCACGATTGAGCAGGGGTGGGTTTCTGTGTCATGGTCTGAATTTCATGTTGTGGTGGGTTGGGCTTCAAAGTATGGGGTTCACAATGCAGAAGAACTATTTATTGGTTTACACATCTGCTTCAGCCTTTAAAACTATTAACATATGATTTTTTTGCTTTGCCATAGGAATTTTTTGCTTTGCCAAAATCTTTACTTACATATTTTATTTCAATGTAATTGAAGGAAACAAATCAAGTTTAGCTGGCAATTTTAATCGATGAAACGATTAATCATATTCTAAGATGTTATGTATGTCATCCTACCAAAATTGCTTCATGTGGGACACCATATGTTCTGTGGTGGCATTTTAACTTATTGTGCTGAATACTTGAACTCTATTAGATGCATTTGTTCTACAACTGTATACACCAAATTTGACACTGGAAGACTACAAGGATCCAGAATCAAAAAACAATGTTATACGGTTAATAGATTACTGTTAGCAGCTCATGAACAAACTTGATTTGGTCCATAACCCTTTATATAAAGCACAAATCACCCAGACCCTTCTCCTGCCTTCTGTCCATCAAACCAAATAGAAATCCACCACAAGACATAACCCTCTGATATCCAGCACCACCTCTTTAAATGCACCACTCTTAAGGGAAAATATTCACAAGACCCAGTAGAAATCATTGCAGATACCGCACAGACTGTATTTAATCTACTTCCTCACATTGGAAAGCAAAATACCAAAGAAGACCTTTCACAGGCCACCCAAAAAATTCACGAATCGATCAATAACCCAGATTAGACCCCTCCTACTCACCCCCCACCAATTCCAAGAAAGTTATATCATCTAAATAGAACTGACAAAACATCAGAATAATTCCTTCCATTGAGCTATTTGCATATCTAAATCGCTGCTCATTCACATAACATTTTCATCAAATTTACCCCAAACTTTCATGTGCTCAGCTATTTTACTCAAAAAAGCATGATAATTCAACCAACATATGGAATCATAGAAAACGAAAAATATAAAGAAAACAAAATTACACTTCGTTTTATCTCCCACACAGAATATATATATATATAGCTAAAGTAAAACTACATTCTTGGAATAAAAAAGTAGAATATCCCTTTCAAAATTTCTTAATAGTCTATAAAATAACATCTTAAACCTTCCACTTTCACTTCAATTGGATTGATTAAAAAATTGAATTTCTTCCTCCGCTTTTCCCTTCCTAAATCAACAAGTAAAACATTTCCCAGATTATGTTCTTTCAATCCTCAACTAAGAGATCACGACTGAGTATCAGTACTCAGATCAAGTCAAACCCTAATAACCAACAGTCAAACAATAGATCTGAGAAATAATTCGAAAACCTGAATTGTGAAAATGAAACTACAGAAGACCATTGAATCGATCGAAAAAACTAAGTGTTCAATCGATTGTTTACCTTTCCTATGTGGGTGGACTGAATGAATGGTCGATGGACGAGAAGCTATTAAGCTCTAGATTTTTAGGGAGGGAGACAGAGACAAACGAGAAGATGGAGAGAGAACTTTGGGTGAATTTCTATTGGGCCAACTTTTTATGACCTTACGATGTGTAGCTCACTATGTCAAATAATATTTTTCCGATTTAATTAATAGTACTAATGTGTTAAATAGTATTTTGTAATAGATGTACCATAAACTTAGAGTTAATTGTTTCAATACATACCGAACTTTAGATAAAGTCACGTTTCACTCACTGAACTTAAGTTTGCACTTCATTACTCACTGAACTTTGTAAAATTGCACTCAGTTACACACCGAAAAACTTCCGTCTCAAGCCTTTGCCTATGTGGAGGATGGATTGTACATCTGACAGTTAAATATTTCCAACTCAGAAATTAGGGCTCATAACACGCCTTAGCCAAATCTTCAATTGAAAGCATGAAAAATAGTCCAAACCGTGTTCTTCCATTATTTCTCTCTACAGGCAAAATTTCATCTTCCAATTCAATATTGCTGAGAATCATAACCCCCAAATCACAGTCAAAGTCCAAATCGTGACCACGAAGCATGTATTTGTGAAGAATCGCACATGGAGGGACCAAATCGAGGTAAATTCCAAACCTTTTTTTATAGTGTTTCTGCGACATAGTGTTCTATAAACCCACAAGATCGAGTCAGTATTATTGTGGTGGAGTGGTTTTCAAAGCATGGGTTTCACGATTGAGCAGGGGTGGGTTTCTGTGTCATGGTCTGAATTTCATGTTGTGGTGGGTTGGGCTTCAAAGTATATGGTTCACAATGCAGAAGAACTATTTATTGGTTTACACATCTGCTTCAACCTTTAAAACTATTAACATAGGATGTTTTTTGCTTTGCCATAGGATTTTTTTGCTTTGCCAAAATCTTTACTTACACATTTTATTTCAATGTAATTGAAGGAAACAAATCAAGTTTAGCCCCGTTAAAATTAGCTACTTTGCTAACATTAACACTTGAACTAATTTTCTTAGTGACCTTTAATTAAACTCGGAAGAATCACATTAATGTGTTATTTTTTGTCCAATTGTGCATTTCGAATATGTTAAATTAAACGTGAAGTCAAGCCTAGCTTTATTTCTCTTGTGTTGATCTGTTAAAGTTAGACACTTTGGATTATGATGAAGGTTCTGTCTATCTGTTAAAGCTTTATTTCACATCATTGATTCTACAATTTTATGAGTCCTTAATTTCCTTTTTGTAACAGATATGGAGGATGACTCGGACTTCAATTCATGCCCAAACCCTATGTCGAGCAGCAACCACAAACAATTGTTATGGATTATGGGCCAACAACATCTGTCCCTTTTGTTGATGGTAAAGAAGGTAGACCATCGTTCGACACACAAGTTAGTACTGAGCAAATCAATCTTGAAGAAGTGGATGAAGAATTTACACCTACAACTACCAATGAGTATTCCAGATCAAGAGCAGCAAAAGCGGATGCTAGGCAACTTGCTGAGATATCAGCACATTTTTTATGCTGTATATTTATTTTTGAAGTCAAGCCTAAACCTTAAAGTGTAGTTTAGTTCCTGATTTACAGGCTGTTTTTGAATTTTGATGTGGACACTGGACTCATAGTGTAATTGATCTGGCTGATGGTGGCACTCAATGTTTGCTAGTTTGGGAATTTATTTGTTGTCCAGTGTTCAATTACTTAAATATGACTGAGGTTGATCAACCTTCATAAATTAGTTTAAATGTGTTCAAGCTTCAATTAATGGAAAATTCAGCACAACAAAAATATCAAATTCATATGTCACAAGACATATGTCAAATGACCTCAAATTCATATATCAAATTCTAACTAAAACAGAGCCACCTTTTTAAGTGATGCTCGGATCAATGTCACAAGCCATTCGTAATTCTAAAACAATCGCCGAAAAGCCAAACTTACAAATATAGAATGAAACTTTAAAAATACAGAGACCAAACACCAAAGTAGCTTAAAGATTAAATTAGTTGCATCCATGTTATCTTCCTCAGGCACCGTCATATCCTCAACCATGTTGTGTTTAGAAATACAGAGATCAAACTCTTCATGTTCATCTTCAACTTCACAGTCATGGCCATCATATCCTATTCAATCCCTTCAGTCACATTACGTTCATACAACATGTTGTATTCCTCAGACGCCAAGTCGTTCTCAAAATCTATGAAGTCTGGATCATTCTCATACTGTGTCATAAAATGAAGATACAACAGAAGTCTCAGATAATGACCATACTGAATATGGACTCGTTGAATTCTCAAAAGAAACATATTATAGAATTCGTAAGAAATTAACATCACAACATGAGGAAAAATAGGCATAATTTTTGGGAACGTATTCTTACAAACAGATTATGTGCATGGTTAGCGATTGAATATGATTCTTGTCGATAAAAACTCGAAAAATTGGGAGCCCTCAATCAATTTCTGAAATTTTAGCAAAACAGGCCAAAAACCATTCTCAAACACTATCACTGTCCATTTTCATTGCCTTATGTACTGAACTAACTCCAAATGTTAAAACAGTATTTTTGCCTTAAACAGAATACGCATTCAATTATAACACTTCTTTAGCAGAGCAGTAAATCATAGAATATAAGCAACTTTAAAGGGAAATAGGGAATTATTCATCACAAAATCATCTACCCATCTTGCATCACTATAAATAAATCAAGAAACCCCCAATAAATGGAAAATGAAAGAAAGCTCACCACAGGAAGTTTAAAATATGTTAAAATAGTATCACAAAATAGGTTCATAATTAACTTCATTTGGTCCCTCCATGTGCCCGAGCTCGACGTCGGAGAAGATGCACAGCCTTCACTTCTTCTGGCAGTTGTACCTTCACGTTCATATTTGGGGGGCGTCAATTTGGTGCTTAGGGCTATTTTAATTCGGAACTTCTCTTTCTGCTGATTTCGTTTCAAATGGGGACATTTTGACAAAGGGATAAGAGGTGTGTTTTGGTGAGACACGAATTGCTGACTTGTCCTCCACATTGGCATCTTATTTAAATTATTGACTGAGTTAAATGCCACGTACTAATTCCGTCATCTACGTAAGCGAGAAGAAAAAGGGTATCCGTTTGGTGAGTAATGGAGTGCAAAAGTTTAAAGTTGAGTGGTCAATGGGAAGCATTGTGAAGTTCGGTGAGTAAGTCGTGACATCAATCAAAGTTCAGTGGCCAATGAAACATTTGACTCATTAAGAGTAGGGATGAAGGTTGGGCAGGATGAAAATATTATTTGGTAAGTTTATTACTGAACGACAATTGTATCCCTACAATTCTAAAAATTATTATCATTGTATTCATAATCATATCTTATAAATATAGGGATTTGATTTTCATTATAATACACACTAGTTTATTAACTTTTATGCTCTCTTATCTTTTTCTCTCTTTTCATAACATGTTGTCAGCACGAAAATTTAATTCTTCAAAGTCTAGTGAATGTAGTAATTTTTTAAAAACATAATCATAAGTGCACCTAAATTAATTTGGTGATATGTGATTTTTTTTTTTTACATACACTAGTAAGATGCACGTGCCATAGTATAATTGACTATATGATAGCGTAAATATAAAAAAATTATTTGTCTTAAATATTAGTTACATTAAACTTAAAACACTTAAAATGATGATATGTGACAAATATAATATTAAGAGATTTGATTTAAATCTTATTTTCTAGACTTTGTGTTTGAAGGTCTCTCTGTTCTTTTTTAAAAAAAAACAGGGTATAGATGATTAGATGTTGATGTCATGCTAAAGAGATAATGAAGTTCAACATAGCCCTCATTTTTCTATCTATTGAGATAAGGTATTATGTCTCATTCATCTCGTACTCATAGAATCTCCAAGTAAATGTATAAGTTGCATCAGTATTTAATTTTTTTACCAAAATCCTATGCAAGATGTATGTAGTCAAAATTAATTAATTAATGATAATACAGTGCAGAATTTAGGACAAATCAAGGGTCTCTATCAGTATTAAAATCACAACACAACGAAAACTTCCATCATAGAGACAAAAGAATGACAAACGATCACCTAACTTCATCAATTCCGTCGAATATCTTTTCAGCATGTTCTAATGATATTGTACATTAAATCCATTTTTAAAAAATCAAAATAATCCACTTCATAGAAGATATTTGTCTACCAGCACTGTATGATGTATGAGTATTTTTCTGAAAAATAATGAGTTCCTTCAATATCCATTCTGACGCCATAAATTTACCATTTTTAACCGATCCAATAAAGTTAGCTAAATCACTAAATTAAGAAAGTCTACAACCATAAAAATCACAACATGAATTCCAAGAGGTTTACCATAATCCCGTGGGTCAAAGCAGTAAACTGAAAGCACATATAATAAAATATGTACTCACTTTTGAAACTATTACCACAACATTCTCCAATTATTGAAATATAGTGGCATTAATAATATCAAATCTAAGAAGCATATATCTATAATATTTATCAATATCACATATCCTCGTATTCTAAATCCTAATAAATCTAGTAACATGCTTTCAAATAACAATCACAAGAGATTATTAACCATCACTACATGACAGAAAGAAGATAATTTCAGAGTAACAAGTGTTTTTTCCTTTAATGAAAAAAGAAAAAATAAATATCTGATTAGAAAATCTTTAATTTGTTTTCGACGTAATAATTGAAAGAAAAATATAATTCCGATTTATTTCAGCTAAAAATTTCTATATAATTTGCAAGCGAGTAAATTACAAATAAAGATAACAATAATTCCCATAAAAAGATAACAATAATTCTCATTTATTTATCATAGCCACATTTCAAGATTTCAAAGGAAAATTGAAAAACATGATTTTATGTTTAATAATTTATGCAAAATAATTTTTGTTATTTAAACTTTATCAATCATATATTTATCATGGTCGCCCTTTAAACTCTTGAATAAATTTTAAATAGCTGAAAATGAACATTTTTAGTGTAAAATATCGAACCAAACGTAAAAACTGAAGAAAAATGACATTGAGAGAAATTTGTGTGAGTATGAGGGTTAAGGGTGGGGTAGAAAAGAAAAATTAACGATTATGATTTTACGTTTAATAATTTAAGATAATTTTTATATTTAAACTTAATCGACAATATATTTATTATTATCACATTTTAAGTTTTTAAAAAAAATTTGAAATCGATCCAAATGGATATTCATATCGTGAAATATCGAATCAAACGAAAAATTGTAGGAAAATAAAGTTCGAAAAAAGGACATTGGAATGAGATTGAGGTTTAAAAGAAACATAAAAAATCACGACTTTACTTTTCACAATTAATGTAAAATTATTTTGATATTTAAAATTTATCGATCATATATTTATTGTGGCCGCAATTCAACATTTCCAACAAATTTTAAATCGCTTAAAATTAATATTTGTAACATAAAATACTGAATCAAACGTTAAAAAAAATGGGCTTAGCCGAATCGAGCCATCAAGCCATTTGACTTGTAAACAGTAACCAAAACTAATCAAACGTAAAACGAAGAAAAAAAAAACGGCTTAGTCGAGCCATAAATCCTATGTAGAATACTGAATCAAACGAAAAAAAAAGGCTTAGCCTAGCCGAGCCGAGCCATAAAGTCACTCGGCTCGGCTCGGCTTATGAACAATAACTTGGAAACTCACTCTTTTATGTATGTAGGATATACATCAAAACGAGATTATTTCTTATTCTTCTATGCCATTTATTTGTAGAATATTAATTCTTGTTTTCATTTAATCAATTCATGTCTTTAATTTATGAAGCAATTTAATTTACGTCCATGCCTTTAATTCATATTCATTCATGCATTTACAGTTTAGTTACTGTTTCATATAATATGAGAATTTACGTCAAAATATTAATTAAGTATTTTTCTACATTCCTTATATATATACACACAATATGTCGCAATTTGTGTAAATGGTAATGATTTATTCTTTACTAATTATTTATTCACTATATGTCATATGCACTAATGACTACCTTAATTAGTTATGGAAATTTCCAATTTCTATTGTATGCAATTAATTAAAATGAGAATATATATATTTTTACTAATAATATGTTATATTCGCTGCATAATGATTTATTTTTCAAGTTTGTTAATTAATTTTTTTTAACTTGAATAAATATTTCTAAATATTCTATTAATAACTTAAATTGATAATATATCTTGTTGTTGCTCTAGAAAAAGCACAACTTTGCAAATAGTAATATTCTACTAGAAAATATGCTCATGAAAAGTTAATGTTTCTAAATAATAGTTTGTTGGTGCTCGTGAAGTAGCACACTATTATGGACAAATATTCTAGTTAGATTTTACTTAATCCCGAATAGCATAATTAAATATGATTTAATGTAAATTATATTTTTACTCCTGAAAAGTAAATCCTTGTATTATTATAATAATATGTAATTGTTCTTGAAGAGTATGAATTATAATTTTCAATATTTTAGAAGAATATTGGCATATTGTTATTGAAAAAGCAATAATAAAATATAAGGTGCACTCGAAATGGCACATGTATCGAAAAATTATATTTCGTTGTGTTAATGAAGAACAAAAATAAAACAATTCAATACTTATCGTAATTTTTTAAAGAAAAATAAGTTTTATTCAAGAAGAATATTAGTTTATTGCTTCAGAAGAGCACATAATTCGACATTTCAATATTCTGAAAGAATATCATACTCGTGCTTCTGAAAAATCATAAATCTTGAAATACTAATAAGATTTAAGATGTATCATAAAGATATTTGTTTAGCAGATAGTGCAAATATGCACACAATTCTTCAAGATAAAAGTACACAAAATTTAACATTAGCAGAAAATAATGTTTATACGATATCGGTGTATCGAATACTGTTGAAAGCTCAGAAAGAGTTTGTATTATTTTATCAAATAATACAAAATTATATATTAAAGATGCACTTTATTCTAGCAAACTCAGAAGAAATTTGCTCTTAGTTTTGAGATATTCGCTGCAACGGATATTACACTGAGACGATGCAAGAAAATAATGTTGAATATCTTTGTTTAACATCTTTTTATCTGGCAGATAAAAGAAAACTTTCATGCACTCCCAACTGTCATGTGTTATACATCCCTACAAATATATAAGAGTGAATTCGTCCTTCATTTTCGTCCAATACGACGCCGTTTTGCGAAGTTGATAAAACGACGTCGTTTTATGTATTATGGTCACAATTAAATAGGGTAAGGTCAGAAAAACAAATCCTAAGCATTTGTGTCCCTGCCTGATCTTTTCGCCGCTCTTCGTCTCTATCCCTCGACTTTTGCCTCCACTCCTCATCATCCCTCAATCTTGCCTTTTCTCAGAACTCTCTACTCTCTCGACCGCCAAAGAAAATCTGCTTCTCGTTCTTGCTGCTGTGAAACCTTGTGCCTATTTTTGGTGAACCTTTTCTTCAAAAACACCGTCGAGCAGCACACAGGCAAGGAAGGAAATAGAGAGGGCACTCTTAGAGGCAGTAAGGAAGGATCCTTATATTTTTGTGTTTGAGCACCATTTTGCTATAGATTTACTGACTTCTCAGGTTCGGTCATATCATTTCTATCTTGTTTATTCATAATGTTAATTTCGAATTGTATGAATGCAATGGTTGAACTTCAGTTTTACAGTGAATAAACGAAGGATTGGACAAGGAGACGGAGTTGAGCTGGTGGCTTTAGATGCGTAATTGCAGAAGGCACGTTCAGTTTTCTGGTCAACGTGGCGAGGTATTGTTCTGGTTCCTTTAAATTGATTTTGAAGATTGTGTAGATCAAAAAACTGTTGTATGTTTCAATCACTGCACAAGAGTCCCATCCCTCCAAGAAGTGCTCGAGAGGTTTTACTTTACCATGGCTCCGGTACTCAATAACTCATTTTATTATTATCGTTTGATTCATTTTCATTTCCTTGGTTTAGTTTTTCTCATTTTTGTACGCCTTTCAGAACCTTTTTTATTTTTATTTTTACTATTCTAACCTATCTTTATATTGAAACACTAAAGCTACATGTCAATTCTTCTACATGTCATTTGTTTACTTCTTTTCTTTAATTAATGCTTTACCATTCTTTCTGTAGTCCTTTCGACTGTTAATCAAAATTCATAACCTGATCCAATAGATGAATTAGAAAAGGAGATAGAATCAAAAAAAATGATTTGGACAAAGATGGCAGGAACTTGATCACCACCAAGTTCAATTATTAAAGTATGGATTAAGAATATTATGTGGCCATGCATCCCTTAGGGAATCTTTTTCATGGTTTTGGATGAATAAAACATGAATACACTATTATACTGTGGTTCTTGCCACTTGAATTAATTAATGTAACAAGGACAAAACCTGGAAACAATTAAGATAATCCAAAACTTGTTTATAATATTAGTTGATTTGCTTAAGCCTACAATCTTATCAATCCCAAGTGGCTATGAGATAAAAGTGCAGAGAAATTGAAGCACAAGTCCTTAACCTATGTGTTTTGTACAGATGGATCCTTGACCTTTTGATCTTAGCAGCTAAATTATCAAGCTTTATGTTTATAGTTCTTCGACAATGGTTTTTGTCCAAATTACAAATTGTAGTAGTAATTGTCTGGGTTTGTTTAACTGTGCCTATATGTTTGGTTCTTGGATTTTTTTTCTTTCCTTGTTTTGGTACTATCAACATAAAAAGTGAGCCTATTTCTCGATTTATTTGTGTTTTATGCTGTCTTCATTGATTCCAAAAAGTGGGTTTCACAATTTTCAGATTCTATCCCAAGGAGAACTTCTAACTTTCCCCTTTTCCAATTTCCCTTTTTTTTTTTTGTAATATTTTATTTTATGGTCTTTGTGTGTTAAAGGGTTCTGAATAATTAGCTCATGAGAATTATACTTGTTTTTGTTATTAAGCATGAATTCTTCTTTAAATTCTTGAAATTAAGTATCTAGAAAAGTGATGGGTGGAAATTAATTTAATATATGAAGAAAATATTTCCGAATCTTGGAAACGTATTTCTCTCGTGGATGGGGTCATAGAGTTCTGACCTTGAAACTCGAATTTGATAAACTGGGTTCTATTAAAGTTTCAATTGTTTCTTTTAAGTGTAATTTCTGGCCTGATTGACGTTCCCCAAATACGACGTAATGAGGTAATTTGTTAACTTGAATAATAGGCTTATATGGTGGTTGAGTGCATTTGAATTTTCCATAGCTATTATTTATTAAGTGCAATCATTTTTCTTCCATGAGTTCTTAAACCATTTATCGATACTCCTGATTTTTGTTATTCAACCTTTTGAATTCTTTTATCTCGTGACAACCCCCCTTTTCGTTCTGCAGCTGATGTTGGTTGCATACCTATAGTAGATGACAGTGATTCCTTGCTGGATATATACTGTGCAAGGTTGGTCTTTTCTAGCTGCACACATATATTCTATTTTATTTTATTGCTATTTATTTGAGTTCGGTTGTACTTTCATGAAAGATTAGTAAATGATTTATGTTTCATGGCAGTGATATCACTGCTTTGGCTGCTGATTAATGGGCTATACATTATTTGATTCTATTTGGTTGATGTATGAAAGTGTTATTTTGGTTATTTTGTGTTTGGTTAACAAATTCGTTTAGGAAGATCTTTTTTCCAGGTTCAAAATAATTATCTTGCATTTTTTGTCTTGCGTATATCTATACGGGTGAGTCTCAAATTTTGTTACAGCATGAAAAGAAAATATTCGTTACATTTTTATTTCTATAAATAATTCTTTCAAATCTTTTTCGAGGCTCATAGATTTGTGATCCTCTAAATAATTACATTCTTTGGCCGATTTATAGATTCCGAGTACAGTTATAGTTGTTTAGTTTTATACAACTGTTTGGTTCTTATCTTGTATATATAGAATGTTTCCCTTGTGTTATGTGCTGAATTTATTATGTAGTCAAATAGAGTGCACTTTATAGATAATTTTCTGTATGTTTTTCTATTTTGTATGTCCAGTAAATTTTTTTGATATCTTTTCCCTGTAGCTTGTACTTAATCGTCCGTGCAGTGTTATTTTAGATGCTGTTAAAACGTTTGTTTCAGCCAGGATTTTCGCTTATGTTATGTTTACTTTGTTTTTATTTAGATTTAGGTAGATTAAAAATGAAACATAGGATTCGTGTTTTGCTTCTCACAAATTCTATGTATTATCTAAGCTTTAGATTGATTGTTATTATGGGCATGTCTCTTTAGTGAGTACACGTTCCACTATTGAACCTGTTCAACTTCTCCTTTAGTGCCCTTGGTAATTGTGTTCTTCAATAAATTCTAATTGGCATGGTGTTCTGTATCTTTTGATATCTTTACAAATTTACAAGTGTTTCCAACGAGCCACTATTCACGTGTTCGAATGCAATGCGATCTTTTCAATCTGTATAAAATGATGTTGCTTCATAGGTTTTGTGTGTTCTTCATGCATGTTGAAATGGAAATAACTGAAGAATTTTGGTGCTTTCTTCTTATTTCTTAAATACATTGTGCATTTTATAAAATTAATATGATGTGACTTTCAAAATTATGTCGGTACTAATGAGGGAAGCACTCTTAGCTTGTTCATGTGACTTCTTTAAGATTAAATTTTGATTACATTTAGCCCAATGATTTAGTTTAAATTTTGAACTTGATTTTAATGTGAGAATTTAAAAGCTAGAATCTTGATGCCTAAAGTTCCATTAATCTATGTCTATGTCTTCGGGAATATTAGATGACTTTTTTCTCTACGTTTAATTGAAAGGGAGGCAACACATTGACTATTTGTTTTTATATTTAAGGAGACTGCTGGAGTTGAAAAGCTTGCTAAAATCATTTAGCAACTGGTAAGTAGTGTGTTATTTTTTATACTTCTTGACGAATTTCGAAATTTACAGGTTAGAATTCGGTATTGGTCTTTATTGTATTTTTCTTACAGGAACAAGGTGATCTGGAGCTTTGTATACAAGCTTTGAACTCTAACAGAACTGTTCAACACGTTCCAACGATTCAAAGTACAATTGGAGATGTAAGTCAGCTTCATACCAATTTACAACTTTACCCAACAAAGCTTCTTCGATACCTATACGACAACTAATATCAAGTTGGTCGTAAGATTTAACTATACTACGTACATGTCATGGGCTATTTTCTTCATGTTGACTCTACATTTTTATTTACTCTTTTTTAGTGCTCTAAATTTTCCACTCTTGGATTTTGATATTTTAAAATGTTTTCTCTTTTTTTACTTGCATATTAATGTGCACTCATTTTCTCAAAATTTGCTCATTTATTTGCTCTTTTGTTCTTATCTATTTCCCTTTTTATCATTATATTATTTGGTAGGTTTTTCGAATCTTTGTAAAGTGCTTTTGAGTGATTTTTTGTTTTCTTTTGTTGCACTCTTGTTGCATTCAAAACTTTATAATTTTACTCTTATATATATATATATTTTTTTACTAATAATATGTTATATTCGCTGCATAATGATTTATTTTTCAAGTTTGTTAATTAATTTTTTTAACTTGAATAAATATTTCTAAATATTCTATTGATAACTTAAATTGATAATATATCTTGTTGTTGCTCTAGAAAAAGCACAACTTTGCAAATAGTAATATTCTACTAGAAAATATGCTCATGAAAAGTTAATGTTTCAAATAATAGTTTGTTGGTGCTCGTGAAGTAGCACACTATTATGGACAAATATTCTAGTTAGATTTTACTTGATCCCGAATAGCATAATTAAATATGATTTAATGTAAATTATATTTTTACTCTTGAAAAGTATATCCTTGTATTATTATAATAATATGTAATTGTTTTTGAAGAGTATGAATTATAATTTTCAATATTTTAGAAGAATATTGACATATTGTTATTGAAAAAGCAATAATAAAATATAAGGTGCACTCGAAATGGCACGTGTCTTGAAAAATTATATTTCGTTGTGTTAATGAAGAACAAAAATAAAACAATTCAATACTTACCGTAATTTTTTAAAGAAAAATAAGTTTTATTCAAGAAGAATATTAGTTTATTGCTTCAAAAGAGCACATAATTCGATATTTCAATATTCTGAAAGAATATCATACTCGTGCTTTTGAAAAATCATAAATCTTGAAATACTAATAAGATTTAAGATGCATCATAAAGATATTTGTTTAGCAGATAGTGCAAATATGCACATAATTCTTCAAGATAAAAGTACATAAAATTTAACATTAGCAGAAAATAATGTTTATACGATATCGGTGCATGGAATATTGTTGAAGGCTCCGGAAGAGTTCGTATTATTTTATCAAATAATACAAAATTATATATTGAAAATGCACTTTATTCTAGCAAATTCAGAAGAAATTTGCTCTTAGTTTTGAGATATTCGCTGCAACGGATATTACATTGAGACGATACAAGAAAATAATGTTGAATATCTTTGTTTAACATCTTTTTATCTAGCCAGAAGCATATAAAAGAAAACTTTCATACACTCCCAACTGTCATGTGTTATACATATATAAAAATGGTTGAATCAAATATTATCACGAACCAGAAGTTTGTTGATCCAAACAATTTTATACTTTGACATGATCAATTTCGAATGATGCGTCAAATAATAAACAACTCACATGGACATCCTTTAAAGAACCAGAAGATTCTTTAACCTAATGATTATCTAAGGGAGAAGAAATAATATGGATTGAGGGAACCCCACAGTGGATGCAACCGATTATTGCCGTGCAGACCCGTCCATTATGTGCTCCAGGACGAAGTGCTTTATAAAAGAGGTTTCTCATCCCCACTCTTACGGTACACCGAAGGGAAAGAAGCCAACTATGTCTTGCGAGAGGTTCATGAAGGAGTGTGCGGTAGCCACTCAGGGGGCCCAGCACTGGCTTAGAAAATCTTAAGGCAAGGACACTACTGGCCTACGTTGAAAAAAGCAAGGGACAATTTGCAAGAAAATGCGACAAAAGTCAGCGATTCTCTTCCATGCAGAGGCAGCCATCACAGGAACTTACCATAGTATCCAGCCCCTGGCCGTTTGCCAAGTGGGGGTCGATTTGATAGGTCGCATACCAAAAGGGAAAGAAAGTGGAAACTATGCAATTGTCACCATTGATTACTTCACTAAGTGGGTCGAGACGCGGCTCGAATGCCTTTATGCTATAGGCTTTGTTAAGCATGCTTCTTTGACAGAAAACAAACTGTTTTTCCATGACAACAGTCGCGACTATAAAGGGCGGGGCGGTAAGCTCTCTATCAACAACAGGGGGAAGCCGGAAGGGATAGCCTATCCACAGAAGAGAGAGTACGGGCCCTTGCCCTTAATTTAGTTTAGACGCGGCTCGAATGCCTTTATGCTATAGGCTGGGTTAAGCATGCTTCTTTGACAGAAAACAAGCTGTTTTCATTAGCAAAAATAATCGAAGTAAATACTTCTAAGTTCATCTGGAAGAACATCGTCGCCAGTTCGAGATTCCCCACTCACTCATAACAGACAATGGGCGACAGTTCGACAACAAAAAGGTTAGAGATTTATGCGACGAACTGGGTATCAAGAAGCATTTCTCCTCCCTCACCATCCCCAGGCAACGTTGAGGCAGTTAACAAGACCATTAAGCACGTCTTGAAAAAGAAACTTCAAAATGGGCATGGGCGGATGAGCTCTCCCATGTGTTGTGGGCAATTCGCACCACCAGTCGAACTGCAGCAGGAGAAACCCAGTTCTCTATGACATACGGGGTAGAGGCCATGAGCCCGATCGAAATAGGTCTTCCTTCGCCTCGCCACCTGTACTTCAACAAAATATCCAACGATGAGATAAGGCGCAGTGAGCTCGATTTCCTTGAGGAAAGGAGATACGACTTACAGATAAAACTGACATCCTATTAGAGAAAAATGGTAAAGTACTACAATGCCAAGGTCAAAAGGAAATCATTCAGGAAAGGCAATCTCATGCTCAGAAGAGTTTTCATTTCTTCGAAAGAGTCTGGTGTTGGCACGCTGGGTCCGAACTGGGAGGACCCCTACCGAATATCAAGCAACATGAGACCATGAACTTTCCTAATTGAAAGCTTAGACAGGAAGGTGTAGCACTATCCCTGGAATGTGGAGCACTTACGAATGTATTATCAGTGAGTTCATGATCATTGCTTATATATATTTTTGATTAGTGCAAAAGGTCGGTTCTAAAATTCTTGTTAATTATGACGAGCTCATACATTTTATTAGTGTTCAAGGTCAACTGTGGCGATCCCATATGTTGTTAATTCAGTTCAATTAATTATGACGAGCTCATACATTTATTGGTGTTCAAGGTCAACTATGGCGAGCCCATAAGTTGTTAATTCAAATTAATTAATTACCACGAGCTCATACATTTTATTAGTGTTTAAGGCCAATTGTGGCGAGCCCATATGTTGTTAATTTAGTTCAATTAATTAGGACGAGCTCATACATTTTATTAGTGTTCAAGGTTAATTATGGCGAGCCCATAAGTTGTTAATTCAGCTCAATTAATTATGACAAGCTCATACATTTTATTAGTGTTCAAGGTCAACTGTGGCAAGCCCATATGTTAATTTAGTTCAATTAATTATGATGAGCTCTTACATTTTAGGGAAAATTAGGCCTGGTACCTTAAAAAATTGACCAATTTGATTTATACTCTTTTAATTAATTAAATCCTTTAAAACGTAATTAATACGTTAGAAAAGATGATTTCTTCACAGGTCTCTGTCACTCTAATATTTCTCTCCTGCTTCATCTTTATCTCGACCGCCACAGCTTTAACATCACCAGGCTCCTCGGAAGATTCCCGAAATTCAGCAACTTTAGATGTTTTTTCTTCTCCATTATTTTTGCTGCTGCCATTCCTGTTTACGTCTTAGAGGGCCAAGCGGCTAAGGGTTTCGTCCTTAGTATATTAAACCGAAAATTGGGGGAGAGGGAGGCAGAGGGACTATTCATCAAATCTTTGAATCAATTTGTCTTGTGTTGCAGGTAGTATCGGATTTTATTAGTGTAAGTAAATACAGGCTTTATATGTTGAAAGTTTCACATGTGGTGAATGATTTAATTTCAACTGAACTCCTTATAATTTATTTATTTTTCCAAATTTGATGTTTCTTGTTGGTAATCTTCCTCTAGCAACATTGATTTTTTGACAACATTTCTCTTGAAATTTGATGCGGTTGTTTATGGTTTTGCTTAAATTGTTGTTATTCTGTATATGATTGTTGATGTGATCTCTATTGACACATGACAGATCTAATTTAAAGGAATCTCACATGCCAACTGAAGAAAAAGCAAAAAATGTCTGGGTATGTAAATCTGACTTCTTTCATAGGAAAATCATGGGCTCATGGAGGAAATAGTCTTTGTTGTGCTAACAGTTATCTGTTTTTCTCAATTTGTTACTTTGTAGTGAGGAAGCTATTGTTGTAGAGACACCTGCTGCACCTGCTCTTGGTGAGCCGATGGACATCATGACTGCCTTGCAGCTTGTGCTGAGAAAATCGTCGGCTCATGGGGGCTTATCAGTGGCCTTCATGAAGGTGCTAAGGTGATTGAGAAGCACGTAGCTCAGATGTGTGTATTAGCAGAGGACTGTGACCAACCTGACTATGTCAAATTGGTTAAATCACTCTGTGCTGACCACAATGTAAACCTCATCAAGGCCTTCACGAAAGTGCGAAGGTGATTGAGAAGCATGTAGCTCAGCTGTGTGTGTTGGCAGAGGGCTGCGACCAACCCGACTATGTCAAATTGATTAAAGCACACTGCGCTGACCACAATGTAAACCTCATCACCGTTCCAATTGCGAAGACTCTTGGTGAATGGGCTAGTGTAAGTAAAATTTTCCATATTCTTGGCATCATCAGCTACATGGTTGTGCTTGTTTAAATGATATGTATGCTTAGAATCGTGCTGGTAATCATTGTTGAGTGAATTATGACAACGATTATGACGGAATATCCTCTTGAGCCTGTTGTCAACACTATTGAGTAAAAGATATATATGCTTTTATTTGACTTTAGTGTTAAATGGTGTTTTTTAGTTGTGCAAGATTGATTCCGAAGGGAAAGCAAGGAAGGTTGTGGGTGCCTCGTGTGTTGTCGTGAAGGTAGTATAACCAAATAACCAGAACCTTGACTTTTGTGGTTATCAATTGATTTGATACCTACTTTCTCAAAGTTGTGACCTTTATTTAATATCTATTTGCAGGATTATGGAGAGGAAGCTGAAGGTCTCCACATCGTTCAAGAGTATGTGAAGTCACACTAAAGAACTACTGGGAAGCAGCATCTTGTGAAAATATCCAGTAATATGGCTTGTTCATTTAGTAAACAGTGTGCATTAGCAAGTTTATTGAAAATGGCAAAATTGATCATTTGGGATGAAGTGCCAATGTTATATCGTTATACTATTGAAGCTGTAGATAAAATGTTAAGAGATGTTAATGAATGTGATTTACTGTTCGGTGGAAAAGTTTTCGTCTTAGGAGGAGATTTTCGACAAATTTTACCTGTTATTCAAAAAGAAAACAAAGCACACATCATGCAGGCATGTTTAGTATATTCATATTTATGGTTACATTTTACTCAATTTAAATTAGTTCAAAATATGAGAGGTCAGTCAGATCCTGTATTCTCTAAATTTTTACTTAATATTGGTAATGGAGTTGAAAAACTACACACATGTAACACGATTAAACTTCCACCTGAAATAACTATATGCTTCGAAAGTGAGTTTGTATCTTTGAACAATTTAATTCATGATGTTTTTCCAAATTTAAATAATTATATTGACAGTTTAGATTTTATGATTAATAGAGTAATTTTAACTCCAAAAAATGAATATGTTGATCAAATAAATAATATTGTGCTACAGGACATTCCTGGAGAAAGTTTTACCTATTATAGTTTTGATGAAACATTGGAGGAAACTGAACAGAGTATTCATGAAGATTTCCTAAATACGTTAGTTCCAAATGGTATTCCACCACATGAACTTTTATTAAAACAAAATTGTCCAGTAATCTTACTTAGAAATATTAACCCGTCAGAAGGTTTATGTAATGGTACAAGACTAATATGTCGTAGATTTGAACGTAATGTAATTGATGCTGAAATAGCTATTGGAGAATACCGTGGTAAAAGAGTGTTCCTACCTAGAATTCCATTTATTCCACTTCAAAGTGATAAAAAATCATTTCCATTTAAAAGAACTCAATTTCCTATTCGTCCATATTTTGCAATGACAATAAATAAAGCTCAAGGTCAAACTTTAGATTTCATTGGATTGTATCTTCCAGAATCTGTATTTTCTCATAGACAATTATATGTTGCGTTGTCTAGAGCAAAGACAATTAAATCAATTAAAGTTTTAATAAAACCAACTCAAAAGGAAAAAAATACATAATAGATGCATGCAAAATGTAGTTTACAAAGAAATTTTGGTTTTAGTACATTCTTAATACAGTTGTGTCATCTTTCTAAATAGTCTTTTACTGAAGACCAATAAAAAGATAAGCTACTAGATCAAATTGTAACTTATATTAAATGTTCTGAAATATTGTCGTGATAATTCCCAAAATGTGTACTTGTATCTTCAATCCTTTCCTCCTTGTATATTCATAGCTCAGACAATTACATTTCTCATAGAGCGGTGCTCCTCTGTAGATTTCTTGGTAGTGTGCTGATATTTATTTTAGGTATTTTACTTTGCGATAATTTAGGTACTTTTTTCCCCCATTTGAATATCCCTCGTAGATTCCTTCATCGCATCCCCCCTTACCATTTCCATGCACATCTTTTGAAGGTCTTTCATACAAAGTGAGATCTATTTCTCTATGCAATTTCATTTCGTTCTTAAGAAGATATAACTCCTGGTTGAAGACAGACGAAATGTTCGTTCAAATTCTCGAAGTACTGTGGTCTTTAGTATTCCATGTTATAGAAGGCCTTATTGCTCATAGAAGAGCAATGTTACTTGTAACCTTATGCAAATCGTGCATAAAGGCAACCAGTTGATTCTTTCTGGATTCGTCATTACTGTTCAGAGGTACTCAAAATAGTTGAAGTATTACATTCATCTATTGCATTTGTTCACATTTATCTTTATTTCTCATTTAGAATAAATCATTCATATGCATTATCTATCGATTCTATGCTTCACCAATCCCATTTTATGGACCCAATTTAAAACATTCCATCTGTTAGAAATTGATGGTTTGTACTCGAATATTTCAACTATGGTACTTTACATTATTACGCTTATCGGTACTTTTCTTCAACAGGCTGTTGACACAAACATTATCGACTTCATACGTACAGCAATAGAAAATGACAATATTTTTTATATAAAAGCTGTACAAAAAGAGCCAAATTCAACGGGGCCCAGCATAACCCATTGGTTCATCCCCACAGGTGTGATTTGTTTGACGATGGCTATATTTTGTCTATAACTAATATTAGATTCATCCATATTACTTTAAGCAAGTTTTAAATGTTAACATTGTAGTATGTTTTGACATATTATTTGTAAGAAAGCTCATTTTCTTCACTTTTTTT
>OU503039.1:5960767-5984755 GCA_912172775.2 Fraxinus pennsylvanica | reverse complement strand
CTTTTTTTGTTATTGGCATTTTAAATATTGGCAGTTTAAATAGTGTAATTTAAAGGTTATTGTTCGATTCGAATTCTAACGGTTATCGTGCAACGCACGATGCACACTAGTATATAAAAATGGTTGAATCAAATATTATCACGAACCAGAAGTTTGTTGATCCAAACAATTTTATACTTTGACATGATCAATTTCGAATGATGCGTCGAATAATAAACAACTCACATGGACATCCTTTAAAGAACCAGAAGATTCTTTAACCTAATGATTATCCAAGGGAGAAGAAATAATGTGGATTGAGGGAACCCCACAGTGGATGCAACCGATTATTGCCGCGTAGAGCCGTCCACTACGTGTTCCAGGACGAAGTGCTTTATAAAAGAGGCTTCTCATCCTAACTCTTACGGTACACCGAAGGTAAAGAAGCCAACTATGTCCTGCGAGAGGTTCATGAAGGAGTGTGCGGTAGCCACTCAGGGGGCCCAGCACTGGCTCAGAAAATCTTAAGGCAAGGACACTACTGGCCTACGTTGAAAAAAGACGAGGGACAATTTGCAAGAAAATGCGACAAATGTCAGCGATTCTCTTCCGTTCAGAGGCAGCCATCACATGAACTTACCGTAGTATCCAGCCCCTGGCCGTTTGCCAAGTGGGGGTCGATTTGATAGGTCGCATGCCAAAAGGGAAAGAAAGTGCAAACTATGCAATTGTCACCATTGATTACTTTACTAAGTGGGTCAAGACGCAGCTCGAATGCCTTTATGCTATAGGCTGTGTTAAGCATGCTTCTTTGACAGAAAACAAACTGTTTTCATTAGCAAAAATAATCGAAGCAAATACTTCTAAGTTCATTTGGAAGAACATCATCTGCCAGTTTGAGATTCCCCATTCACTCGTAACAGACAATGGACGACAGTTCGACAACAAAAAGGTTAGAGACTTATGCGACGAACTGGGTATCAAGAAGCATTTCCCCTCCCTCACCATCCCCAGGCAACGTTGAGGCAGTTAACAAGACCATCAAGCACGTCTTGAAAAAGAAACTTGATGCGTCAAAATGGGCATGGGCGGATGAGCTCTCTCATGTGTTGTGGACAATTCGCACCACCAGTCGAACTACAACAGGAAAACCCATTTCTCTATGACATACGGGGCGGAGGCCATGAGCCCGGTTGAAATAGGTCTTCCTTCGCCTCGCCACCTGCACTTCAACAAAATATCCAACGATGAGATAAGGCGCAGTGAGCTCGATTTCCTTGAGGAAAAGAGAGACGACTTACAGATAACACTGACATCCTATTAGAGAAAAATGGTAAAGTACTACAATGCCAAGGTCAAAAGGAAATCATTCAGGAAAGGCAATCTCGTGCTCAGAAGAGTTTTCCTTTCTTCGAAAGAGTCTAGTGTTGGCACGCTGGGTCCGAACTGGGACGGCCCCTACCGAATATCAAGCAACATGAGACCATGAACTTTCCTAATTGAAAGCTTAGACAGGAAGGTGTAGCACTATCCCTGGAATGTGGAGCACTTACGAATGTATTATCAGTGAGTTCATGATCATTGCTTGTATATATTTTTGATTAGTGCAAAAGGTCGGTTCTAAAATTCTTGTTAATTATGACGAGCTCATACATTTTATTAGTGTTCAAGGTCAACTGTGGCGAGCCCATATGTTGTTAATTCAGTTCAATTAATTATGACGAGCTCATACATTTATTAGTGTTCAAGGTCAACTATGGCGAACCCATAAGTTGTTAATTCAAATTAATTAATTACGACGAGCTCATACATTTTATTAGTGTTTAAGGCCAATTGTGGTGAGCCCATATGTTGTTAATTTAGTTCAATTAATTAGGACGAGCTCATACATTTTATTAGTGTTCAAGGTTAATTATGGCGAGCCCATAAGTTGTTAATTCAGTTCAATTAATTATGACAAGCTCATTCATTTTATTAGTGTTCAAGGTCAACTGTGGCAAGCCCATATGTTAATTCAGTTTAATTAATTATGATGAGCTCTTACATTTTATTAGTGTGCAAGGTCAACTGTGGCGAGCCCATATTTTGTTAATCTGGGCTGCATTTTATATTTCCATCCATACATACGAGCATTTGACTAAAAGTAGCTAAAGTGTTGTATAATAACCTCAACATCATATGATAATCATCGAACTTGCCTGGCTGCAACTCATCCAACATGAAGGCTCGCCGAAATGCCTTAACAGCTTGCAGCTCGTTGAATATCCTCATTGAAACAGAGCTGCCATGAACATTGCTCTTTCTTCTTCTTGAGAGAATGCTTGAACTTCGAAGACACATTCAGTGCTTTTTTAAAGGAAGACAAATATAAGAAAGATCATTTGAAGAGAAGAAATCTACAGCATGATTCGTGCGATACTCTTTACCTCAGCATTAATTTTTTTTTTTTATGCTCAACATATAGTAGTAAATTTTAGTTCAAGAACTACCTTTTAGTGATGAAAGCTTATTGGAGTATACATTTTGAGCCTCTTCTAAAGTATTCATCACTAAATTTTAGAAAGATTCTCTTGGAATCCAATTATAGGTTAAAGGAGGAATTAAATATCTTTTTTAAAAAAAACTTCTCATTGGTTTTCTATATAACGTTCATCTTCCAATGACAAACCTATGAAGGAATTTATGTAAAAACGTTTTGTTCCTCTTTTAACTCATGGCAAGGTTCCGGGAGCTTCTTTCTAAATTTAGTGATAGATGTTTTTGGAGATGCTCAATCATCGAAGTTAATATTTGAGATTTAAGTGGTACCTCCACAAAAAATTGTCCAGAAAAAAACGTACATTTATACCTATATTAAATAGTTTTTTTATACTAAAAGGAACTTAAATTTATATTTAATTATTTATACTTGATTTGCATTAACTTATATTTATACGTGCCAATAGTGCTACTATAGCATTGCTTGCACCGTTTTCTTCAATGAAGCTATTGGTGGAGTTGATGAACAGTGAAACCACTACACCAACAAAATCCTACACAATAGACCAAAGGCAGCGCTGAAACTCCCTAGTTGTAAGAAGGTAAAATCTTGAAAGCAAGAAGCTCAAACACGAATAGAAGTAAAAGAAATACTAACTTAGCCAAAAAAATTGTTCGAATACACAAACAACAACCAGTTGTGCTCATTTTGAAAGCATTTAGAACAGAAATGGAGGGAAAAATTGCACATGAGCAAACTAAATGAAGAGTAATCGAACAGTTCTTTCATACATCATACAGGAGCAGAGAAAAAACTGTAAAAAAAACTGAAGAAACTTAAAAAATCTACAAATAGGCAAAAATGTAGAGAAGATGAAATTTCTATGCTAGATCAAACTGAACTAAAGCAAGAAAAGCTGGAAATATGAAGAATACGTATATATGGTCAAAAGAATTTAAAATACTAAAACCAGAACAAACTATAAAGAGAAATAATATGAAGAAATTAAAAATTATAATTATAATACCATTAGTTACTAAGTGTTTGTACGCAGCAAAAAGAAACAGAGAAGTTCAATATTAAGTACACATGGAAGCTGTGATTATAAGTGCACGATTTATGTAGGAATCAAGATTCCATATGCGTTGCACACTTTATACACCGTGAACAATGACATTTCACTGTTCACAAGCTCAAAGAGGCATGTGTAACTGATTTGAATTTGTTTTTCTCTAGCATAGTTTGCCCAACCTATGGTGAAACAACGTATATCACCATTTGATCTCAAATTTGTACGAACGAGCCAATTGTTATGTGAAGAATCGTGGATCTGAACATTCTGGATACATTTTGGTAGATATGTTCGAGCGAAGCTTCCAGGTATATACTACAAAATAAAATAACAAATCAAAGAATAATAGAAATAAGATGTTGGTTAAAAAGGTGAAAGTAAATTTATGATGCACGCATCAACCTAAAAAAATATATAAGTAAAAGGAATTGAAATTAAAGAGGTGTTTACAAGTTTTCGATGACCATCACGATTAGCGCCCATGTTACTCGAAAGAGTTTTCTTCGAATTATTGTCTCCAAATTATCAAATTGTTCGACCACAATTGACAACTGTTCATTCCCTATCTAGATAGTAATCTTGATTGTGAAACTAAGCACAATTTCAATACAAGAAATCCATATTGTTGATATATGTGAACCACCAATTTTCACAATCAATGTGTTTTTCTCAATATAATCTTCTTGAATATCCTCGTCGACACATGGGGTCAAAAATAGGCGAATAATTATAATACTCGCCTAAACCAATGACCCACAAATCAAAATTGAAGCAAGCAAAAATGTTATAATCGTCATTGAATTCATCCTCTTCTATGCCTTTACGATCGTCAAACCATCCTGATAGAAAATCACTAACTGATACTTTAACATATCTATTTGTTGATACAGTTGTTCTCTCTAACATTTCTTCAATACTATCACTTGTTGACGCAGTTGTGTTAACTCTTCTCGTCGCTTGGTTTTCCATATTTAAATTTCATGAATACCAAACTATGTCTTGATACCAAATTGGTGCAGTAGACATATGTGAAAGATAATTAACACTTGATCATTCAAGTGAATGAATTTGACCGTACAAATATTTGTTTGTTCGATAGGAATGTTAAATAATTGAAAGAATTGAGAAACTCCAGAATTTTTATGAATGTTTAACGAAGTTGCAAGAATCATACTTCTAACTTTTTGACTGCTTAAACTATGGAATTCAACCACAAAACTGGTGGACTCAATGGCTTTTTGCCCATGAGTTGAGCTCAATGACTCAATTTTTACCTATATGAGATAAGTTCAAAGAAAATTGAGACTTTGGGAAAGTAATGGAATGATTTCAAGTTTAGAAAATGATAAGGACGAATTAGTGCTAGATTTTAACATAAAGAAAAATGAAAAATCTTAAAGGTGCACTGACTGCATCCAATTCAACTTAAGAAAAAGAGTAATGCTAGTCAATACCATTGGTGTTAAGTACCATCTAGGTGGCAACTGCATGATATTAAATGATATATTTGCTTAAATATAATGTCACACGATTTATTTAATTGAACGTATCAAGTGTGCCACTTAAACTGGTGCTAGATAACATTATTTTAAGAAAATTAGCAAGAGTTTGAAAGAAAGTGCAAAAAGAATATTCAACATGGAGCAGACCTTAGTTTGACGCAATAGTATTTCACTCAAAAAATAGCAACTAATAATAAAAAACAAGGATCATAGCCTTCACTCAGTCTATAGTCGTTAATAACATGGTACAATAGTGTCGTTAACTCCAAATTGATCCACAATAAGCTCAATTTCTGAAGCCAGCATTTGTTGCTTTTATAAGGATTGCAATCGATGCTTGGCATCCCTAAAATTATGTACAATCCATAATCAGAACTATTGAAGTAGTTTAAAGCTCACAAAAACAACCCCTCACAATCGTGTTGTAAATTAACACAATTCTAGTTTTTTCTTGAGTTTTATGTCTCAACCATAGCACTCTGATGAATTCTCACAATCATGTTGTAAATTAAAACAGTTCTAGTGTTTCTGAAGTTTTATGTCTCAACCATAGCACTCTGATGAGTTCTTTCAATAAATTCCTTATTACAATATTGTCGCGGTCCACACCGAACACTCTGATGATGCACAAATTTGCTCTTTGATGCCAACTCACACGAATCGACTCTCTAAGTCTTAATAGGATTATTTTCGCACACATGCGGTAGAAGTCTCATTCCATTCGAATACCTTTCTCCATTTTGTGTTACAATTCTAGACATGACATTTTGCATATTCTACCCATAATTCTTACTTACGTGTAAACACTTGAATGCATCCTACGTTGCACTTGGTGCAAAGGCACTTGTCTATCAGCAATGCAACATCTTCAAGCTTGATAGCATGCTCATGCACAACATACGATCCCATTGAAGCATATTCTCTATGAAGGACCTCTCCTAGCTCTGTCCAAAGCATTATGGGTAATTCGCATGCCCTGTAATGCAATCCTTGTGCTTGTCGATATCTACATGCATTTTAGCTTTATGCTTGACGCCATGTCCTTCATCAGTGTCTAACCTAAGTCAAGTCGAAAAGTGCATTCACATTATTACTTCTTCACACACATCGAAATCTTGCCATATTCGCTAAATGCGACATAGACCAGGATCGTATTCCGAGCCAACGGACCCTATGGCAAGTCTAAAACTCATAGCCAATACATACAAATTAGCATACGAGGCCATTAGAGTGATATCCTTGATTCGGTATAGAGGTGTTACCATATCCTTCTTGTAGCCTTCAGATCATAGCAATGCTCTATTGAGAACGTTGGGTCCTCTTCGGATGCCCAACAAAGGTCACAAAGGACAATGCCATTCTATGGGTTCCTAAACCATGCGAGTACTTTAGACATCCCTAGAGGTACCTAAAGTAGGCCCTTAGTTGCCCCTAATGATTGTGCATCCAATGCGTAAGGATAGTCTGCATTCACTAAGCATGTTATCTTATAATAGACTTAGTAAGAAAAATCTAAGTGACTCCAATAGAAGCCTTTTGACCAAGGAATCATAATTTTCATAATTGATATTCCCAACATCCAAATGATGCTCTATTTGATCCAAAGTGAAGCTAACACTTTCAATACAAAGTCCACAAAGTTTCAACCCCAATGGATACACGATCTTTGAGATATTGCCTTTGCAATATGCAATGTCACTGCCTAACATTGTCACCTTCGATTCCTTTATTTCCTACCAAATGGACTCAAATTATAATATGCCTTGTTGAGAAGCTTCTGTTAAAATACATTACAAGAGGTCATTAGCTTAAGTGATCATTAATCATCTTTCATAGACATGTGAAGCTTAATTCAATTGGAACATGTGCAAGCTGATTGTACAGTTTTGGGACCACAAAGATTATTGTAACTATATTGATTCTTCACATGTAATTGAACCCTTTGCTTGCTCCATACTCCAGCACCTTGTATATATTGCTGGCCTTGTAACCTTGCATAAAATCATTGAGCTTTAATCTTTTGCTCCATTAATTCAGTTATCAGTTAAAGCCCCTTTTTTTCTCAAAATTTTCAACTTGGTATCAGAGCTATTATGGCTAACATCGGATCTGATGATAACACACAATCAGCACAGCAAACTACCAGCAATCTGGTGCCTTTAATGGTGGAGGAAATCAGATGCAAACTCTTGGAATCAACCTAACTCAAGTTCCACCAGTAAGACTTAACATAAACAACTTTCTGTTATGGAAAAATATGGTGATGTCGATCATCAAAGGTCACAACCTGGAAGGGTTCAACACTGGAACCAAAATCTGCCCAGCTGAGTTCCTAGCTACACAAACCATTGTCTCAACTGGGGTCACAGTCGAAATGGCTCCAAATCATGAGTATGGAAAGTGGGTGTCAACAGATCAACTATTGATAGGTTGGTTGTACTCCTCAATGACACCAAGAATTGCAATGAGAGTTATGGGATCATCTAAGTCTTCTGAACTCTGGAATGCTGTCCAAGAAAATTTTGGAGTCATGAATCAATCGAAGGTCACCTTCCTTGTCAGCGAACTTTAAAAAACTAGGAAGGGATCAATGAGTATTGATCAGTACCTCAATACTATCAAACAACTTGCAGACAATCTTGAAATTTCTGGTAAAGTCATTCCTCATGCTGATCTTGTTACGCAAGTGCTTGCCGGTTTGGATGAAGAATATACTCCTGTAGTAGTGCAAATAAATAGCAGGGAATCTATATCTTGGCATGAATTGTAGTCAGTACTCATGACTTATAAAAGCAAAGTTGAGCACCTCAACACTCTGAAAAATAGTTTAGCCTCAGTTAACTTAAGTGAAGCCTCAACTAATTTCATCCATAGCTCAAATATTAACAGAAGAAGAAGGTCCAACTATGCTGGTAGAAGCAATAGCTATAGAGGAGGCAGGAACAGAGGTAGGGGAGGTAGACTATTTGCTAACAAAAGTGCATGCCAAATTTGTGGTTTGAACAATCATACAGCAGCTAAGTGTTTCAACCGGTTTGATGAAAGATATATGGGTGCCAAACCTGAAACTCACTATCAAAACTCCTCAGAACCAGCTACTTTTATAGGTTTCTCCAGAACTGTGGCTAATCCAACTTGGTTTGCAGACTCAGGTGCCAACAAACACGTCACAGCTGACAAGGGAAATCTAATTGAGGCACTTGAGTATGGTGGTAAGCAAAAACTTGTTGTTGGCAATGGTAATACACTTCATATCTCTCACATTCGCACAAATCATCTCAATACACAAAATAACAAACCACTAATCCTTAACAATATCTTGTTAGTTTCCTCAATCAAGAAAAGTCTGCTAAGTGTTTCACAGTTAACTTCTGATAATAGGGTATTCATGGAATATCATTCCGACTCTTGTGTTGTTAAGGACAAGGAGACCAATAAAGTACTGCTGGATGGGGGAATTAAAGGTGGATTGTATCAGATTGAACTACCTAATCAAGTTAACTACATGCTATCTCAAAGTATGCTCACTCAAATAAATCTAGACCTTCTGTTTTTGTTGCTAAGTCCAAAGATGCCACAAAATATAAGTCTATTTTAGAATTGTGGCACATGAGGTTTGGACATCCCTCAAAACCTATAATGTCCCAAGTCCTTCAACTCTATAATGAAAAGCTTAAAGTGAATGAAGTTAATCATTTCTGTGATGCCTGTCAACTTGGCAAAGCACACTCTCTACCTTTTAAACTTTCAACCTCACATTAATCATCACCTCTTAAACTTGTTCACACTGATGTCAACATCTGGCTTCAAGTATTACATCATATTGATTACAGGAAGTTCACATAGATATATCCTATAAGGAACAAATCTGAAGCCCTGAATTCCTTTATCCAATTCAAAAATTTAGTCTAAAATAAGTTCAATAAGAAAATCAAAACTCTTCAATCTGATTGGGGAGGAGAATTAAGAGCATTTACTGAATTCACCCTACAATCAGGTATTCACATGAGGTTTTCCTGTCCTTACACTTCATCTCAGAATGGGAAAGCTGAAGGAAACATCGCCACATAACTGAAACCGGTCTAACCCTTCTTGCTCAAGCCAGCATGCCATTGCACTACTGTTGGGAGTATTTCCATACTGCCACCTATCTCATTAACAAACTGCTCGCACATGTTCTTCAAATGAAGTCACCTTGTCAAGTTCTAAATGGTGAACAAACAAACTACAAATCACTCAAGGTTTTTGAATGTGCTTGCTTCCCTTGTCTAAGACCTTACCAGCCTCACAAGTTCAGTTTCCATTATACTAAATGTATCTTCATTGGATTCATCAATTCCCATAAAGGTTATAAGTGCCTTAGCTCTACTGGAAAAAATTATTTATCTAGACATGTTGTCTTCGAAATGGAGTTCCCTTTTGAGCATGGTTTTCTAAATAAAATTAGCCACTCATCTGAAACCATTATCCAATATATGCCACTCAACATCCCTTCTAACACTGGTCCTGTAAGCTCATCTGATACAGTTCACTCTAGTTCAACTCAACAAGCAGTATCTCAAAGTCCTATTTAACCACAAGAAATTGAAACTGAGACACCAGAGGTTAATGAGAATGAAAGTGCGGAGATTAGACATGAGCGTATTGAAAGGGAAACTCATGAAGACACTGGAGGCATTGAGGCAGAAGAAATTGAGCCCAATATTCAGACGAATCAGCAAGAGATGGAAGGGAGAAGGCAAAATGTTGAGCACTCTATGATTACCAGAAGTAAAGCAGGCATTTTCAAACCTAAAGTGTACACCACTCTTTTCAAAGAATCCAAAACTGAACTAAGCAATGCAGAACCCAGTGATTCCTCTGAAGTACTATCTGATAAGAATTGGAAAGCAGCCATGGAAGAGGAGTTAAAAGCTCTTATAAGGAACAAAACCTGGACATTAGTACCACCCTTGATCAATCAAAAGGTCATAGGAAACAAGTGGGTTTTCAGACTTAAAAGAGACATTGAAGGGAAAATTTTGAAGTACAAGGCAAGACTTGTTGCAAAGGGTTTTCTACAAACTTTAGACATTGACTATCATGAAACCTTTAGTCCAGTAATCAAGGCTTCCACACTAAGAATAATATTGTCACTTGCTGTATCTAAAGGCTGGAATGTTAAACGAGTTGATATCAATAATGTTTTTCTTAATAGAAGGCTGAATGAAGTAGTCTTTATGAAGAAGCCAGAGGGCTTCATTGACAAAGCCAATCCAACATTCATTTGCAGGCTTCATAAGGCTCTGTATGGACTGAAACAGGCCCCTAGGGCGTGGTATGACAGCTTAAAATGAACACTTCTAGACTGGAATTTCATCAAGTCCAAGGCAGATAGTTCCCTGTTCTTTTACATGAATGAAAGGCAAGTAATTTTTTGTTTGGTGTATGTTGATGATATAGTAATCACTGGAAATGATCACAAATCACTGTAATGCTTCATTGACAAGCTTAAGTCACAGTTTGCATTGAAAGACATGGGTGAATTGCATTATTTTTTGGGGATTGAAGTGAGGAGATGTGAATCTGGGATGCATCTCACTCAGGCTAAGTACATCAAGGATCTGCTGAAAAGGTTTAAACCTTGTGCAACACCTATGACAGTGGGAAAAATTATCTCCAAGAATGAAGGAGAGAAAATGGCTGATCCATTTTTATTCAGAAGTGCAATAGGTGGACTTCAATACCCCGTTCATACATGGCCAAAAATTAGCTTTGTAGTGAATAAGCTAAGCCAATTTCTTCAAGGCCCTTCAGATATTCATTGGAAGGCAATGAAAAGGATCTTCAAGTATTTGAAAGGTACAACTGAACAAGGACTTCGAATTCAAAGAAGTGACAACCTGAACATCACCGTTTATACTGATGCTGATTGGGCCTCCTACCCTGATGACAGGAGATCTACAACCGGATATTGCATTTATCTAGGAGATACCTTGATTGTTTTTTTTTCAAAGAAACAACAAGTGGTTGCCAGGTTGAGTGCTGGATCTGAATATAGGGCTCTAGCATTTATCTCAGCTGAGATAGCTTGGATTGAGTCACTTCTTAAGGAAATCAAATTGTAGCTTACTTCATCCCCAATTCCGTGGTGTGATAATCTAAGTGCTAGTGCTCTAGCTTTCAACCCAGTTGACCATGCTGGAACTAAACACATTGAACTTGATATACACTTCGTGAAAGATAAAGTTCTTGAAGGTAAATTGAAGATCCAATACATCCCTTCATCTGATAAGACTGCAGACTTGCTGACAAAACCTTTATCTCATTCCAGATTCTTGTTTCTTAAAGACAAGCTTGGAGTTAGTTGATAAAACTCCAGCTTGAAGGAGGATGTTAAAATACATTACAAGAGGCCATTAACTTAAGTGATCATTAATCATCTTTCACAGAAGTGTGGAGCTTAATTCAGTTGGCACATGTGCAAGCCGATTGTATAGTTTTGGGACTACAAAGATTGTTGTAACTATATTGATTCTTCACGTGTAATTGCTATCCTTTGCTTGCTCCCTACTCCAGCACCTTGTATATATTGCTGGCCTTGTAACCTTGCATAAAATCATTGAGCTTTAATCTTTTGCTCCATTAATTCAGCTATCAGTTAAAGTCCCTTTTTTTCCTCAAAATTTTCAACATACGAACTTTCTGCCATTACAGTCAACTCTTAAACTAATGTCAAGCCAAACTCTCCCCTCATCCCCAATGGTCATCATAGACATTAATATCGTACTAAATTATTATATATGACATGTAGACACATATTAGTAATCAACACATGGCCAATGACTGAACGCAATGGACAACATGTGGGTGTTCACTGGACATCAATGTGGTGTGAGACTAGGACAACACATCAGCTATCCACCACAAGGTTTTGGAGTTTTTTCTCCACCTTGGTTCATCATCGTCTGCATAAAAAACTCATACGCCAGCGACATGGGGATAAAAATTCAAATGGTAATTGCACATTAATAAGTGGTATTAAAAAGCTCGTTCAGTTATCTTTTGAATTCTTGAGGAAATACATGGAAATTGCTGGTTGACCCGGTCATATTTTCATAATGGCCTTTGACCAGTAAAAAAACAAGTTAATTGTTTGAAATAACATATATTTACGAAAAGCCATTTTTACCCTCATATGGAAAAACGAGAATTACGAGGAAGAAATAAAAAACTCATACAGTCTCTAACAGTCGGGATCCAATCGAAGCCGCCATCCTCACAGTCCGACCACCCCACAACCAGTCACCAATAACATTATCTTCAATAATGTTAGTTTTTTTGTAAATTATGAGATTGATTTTTCATTTATGATGTTTGAAAAAAATGTGAGTTTTATGATGTTTATTTGTGAATTTATGATATTTATAATGTTTATTTTTTGTTATTTAGGTAGATTATTGAGTGTAGTAGTGATTTAAGTGTTAAATTTGTCAAAAAATAGCTTAGTCTCCGACAAAAGCAGCCAACGGAAGACTTAATAGTTTGGTGGGCCGATTGTTAAACAGTCTTAATAGTCGGCTCAAATATTATTTATTTTTTTATATTTATAATTATAAATTAAGAAATTTTAATTCACTTTTTAAATTAAAGAAGTAATTTTAAATTGAAAATGACCAAATTCTTTTTTTTTCCTTTTTTTTTCAATTTAAAATTCTTTTTAATTTTTTCAATTTTAATTAAATAATATTTATATTCTTTATTTAATTTTTATAATTTCCTTTTTTATTATAATTTTTAGTAATAATTTAAAAAAATTCCTTAATTGTTTTCTTCTTATTAATTTTTTTTTTCAATTTAAAATACTTTATAATGTTCTTTCTTTATTTTTTATATTTTTATAATTTTGTTTAATTTATATTTTTATTTTTGGTCATTAATTTTTATTTAATTTAATTTATTATTCTTTTCCTTATTTTTTTAAAATTTATTAATTATTTTCTGTTTATCGTATTTTTTTTTTCAATTTGAAATGGTTTTTTATATTCTTTCTTTAATTTATATATTTTTTTATTTTTGTCCGTAATTCTTTTTATTTTTTTTCATTTTTTCTTTAATTTATTAAATCATTTATTTTTTTTATTAGCATTTGTAAAAAAAATAATCTATTTCTTGCGTATAGTAGTTATAATTCAGTTCATTTAATTTTCTGAGATTATACCTTATTCCATTATCTTTGTTAAAAGTTCTAATATTGGAATTTTTACAGGATGTAGCACCATCTAGATGCGGAGTTGAGACATATGACGGGAAAATGTAATTGGAATAATAGCTTTGATTGTTTCACTACTGTATTGGAATTGCTGGATGATCATCACGGAGATATGCTAGGCTAGTCCTTCATGTGGTCCATGTATCATTTGAGAGAGGTACAAGCAGATCATTGAGTTTGCCCTGATGACTGGACTGAATATTACGGGCGATGAAGTAGCTACTGACGGTACTCAAAGAAGCAATAGGTTGTACGATGCGTATTTTCATGGACAGGGGACCATGCTTCTACCGTACTTGATTGGCACAATCAGGGAGTGCGACCAGATATTGGACAGATTGAACCGGAACTGGTCTATATCCTTGAGAGCATGCTAAGGTGTCATCACAAAAGACTACGATCGACATTTTTCATTTTGAAGTTATTGACGACATCAATGCCTTCAACGACTATCCCTGGGGTTAGAGCCATTTTGATGACATCGTGCACGTCTTCACCATATCAAACTCGAAGTCCAAAGGGGCGTAAGTACAATACTTATGGATTTTCCCTAACAGTGTAGGTAAGTGTTTCACATAATCAGGGTTAAAATATTTTTTATACTTAATTTATATATAATAATTGTATGTGTTGTAGATCTTGGCGTATGAGACTGTCCTCCTCTTAGGTACCTGATTTGCAAAGATGGGGGAGACATATTGCCCTCGGATACATCATTGGCGAGCATCCCGAGCAGACAGTTGTCCATCTGGCAGGCAGTTATCAGCTCTCCTCGACGACCCTCAGGTGAGTATTTTACATTTGTGATTTATGTTATATGTTATTTCAAAATCTCAACACATGGTCATTAACTAGTTGAAATGTCAATATGTTGCTTGAAGTCCTAACTGAGTTGACGCCGTTGACGAAGGAGGAGGGTCGAGATTTTGTGCATGAAATAGCCGTTCTGGATACTCAAGACGATAAGATGCCCGATTCCATCCTGGACTGAGATTGGATATGTGAATTGAATATAATTTATTGATTACCATTTTGTTTGAGTTAACCTATTTTAATTAAGTTAATAATTTTTAATGTTGTTATTTGTATAGGAGCGCGATCCAGTTGATCAACGATCTCCTTCATCGATAAGATCTCCTTCTCCTTCATCCAGATACCTCCCCTATGGATCTCCTGCATACGGTCAGAGTTATCATTTCGATGATCTGTATGTCTGTCTGACTGGATTTATGACGGAGGTGGTGGGCGCGTAACGACGAGAGTTGAGAAATGAGGTGGGTGCGTTACTAGAGGAGGTAGGGGTGCTACGACAAGAGTTGAACGGTGAGGTATCAAATTTATACCATGATGTTGTTGTGTTACGAGGCCATATAGCAGACCTTCAGGATGAGATCGCAGTGCTCCGAGGCGATATAGCAGGCAGACATGGGGGTGACGGACATGGTGATAAAGAAGGGACGGAGATCAGGGTTACGCACTGTTGTGGACAGATGATGGTGTATTAGAATCATTTTTGTTAATTGTGGAGTAGGAGGAGATGGTCCCGATGGGGACATAAGAGGTGGCGAATGAGAGGACGGAGGGGGTGGCGGTCCCCGGGACGGAGTGGGTGGCCTCGATGACGGAGAAAGTGCTCAGGACGAAGGGGTGATCCCGATGACATTGAAGATGGTGAGCTCCGATGTGGATGTGGCGGTTGTCCCCAGGGCTGAGGGGGTGGCAGATGAGGAGATGATGCTCTTCGTGACAGAGGGTAAGATGCGTACCGTTGACGAGCAGGAGCAGGTTGTCGGTAAGAGGTCGAGATTGATGTCACAGTATGTCGTTTCTCCCTTAATGGTTGAGGGGAAGAGGATGACGTACTTTGATGGGAGTGGCATGTTCGCAATAAAGTATATTGAATTTTTGGAGGAATAAATTAGCATGAGATTTGTATGAATTCAATTGTGATCCGTAAATATTGTATATTTAATTGTGAAATAATTGTAAATATTATATATTTAATTGTGAAATAATTATAAATATTGTAAAAAAATGTTAATATTGTTCATTTAACAGCGATACAATTACACATCCATCTAATGTCATTTAGGAGAATATGACTAGTACAAAATTGGCGAGTATGCCCTGTTGCTCTACACATGCAGCACATACGCGGACGGAAAAACTCTCCAGTAGATAGTATTCTAGACGTATGTGGACGTCCGGACCATACGATTCAACTTCAGGTTGCAACAAACTATTAAGTTGGAGAATATGGTCTAGAACTTCCTACTAGGCTTCATTTGGTTGAGGAAATATAGTCTCAGCATACACAGCTCTCTAAGAGTTTATCCTCTTGAACCGGTGCTAGAACGCTCCTGCAACTCTGTGATTCCGCACGTCGGTCGTGAAATAAATGTGGCAGCTTGTTACGAATGTTCTCATTCAATGCGAGGATTGGTAACTCTCAATCCTTCTTGAATAATGCATTGAGAGACTCCGCATTGCTTGACGTCATCATATTGTATCGATGTCCAGAAAAATGTGACCGTGCTTAATGTTCAGTCCCCATTTTTGTTAGATACTCTCATACTTGGAATGATTTACTTCATATTTCCACTACGAACTTATTATACTCTTTAACACTATAAGCTTCGGCCGCTCTCTTGAACAATGAAACGATGTCTTTGCCCCGATACTTAGTTTTTAGGTTGCCTTGTATATGATACATGCAATACCCATGATACTATTTATTATGGGTGGTCATCAATCAGTTACAAAGGCAAGGTCATCGATTTTCCATATTACTTCCCTCAGCTTTGTGAAGAATCAATGAATCGACAGAACATTCTCGCTATCGACTATGCCGAATGCAAATTGGTAAATTTGAATGTTGGCATCTGACATATAACAATGATTAACTTGTCTTCGTATTTAGCGTTCAGAGTTGTACCATCAACTAGAATTAGAGGTCGCATCGCATTTCGAAATCTTCGAATGCATCGTCCCCCGTCTTTATAAAAAATGTCGAGCCAAGATTAGTTGTCACCATGTTATGGCAATACCTGACCAATTTAGCATAGCTCTCCTCGGTCAAGCCCATTAAATCCTCCAACGCGCATTATTTAGCCTTCCAGGCCTTTCGGTAGCTCATGACCACTTCGTACTTGACGGACGTAGTTAATAATGTCTGAAGGTCTGTAGATTGTCCGTAAATCCTGATACTTGTATTATCCGTCGACCAATAAACCATACACTATGATCATTTTGACGAATTCTCACTTCGCAAGTATGTTCCCGTTTATACTTGCAAACTACAAATAACCTATTCATGTCCTTCTTCACCGCTCGCAAATGCCAACGGCAACTATCGTTAATGCAAATAATTGTCAACAATGACTTGTTTGATTTCTTCACTTTGAACTCAAAATTGTATTTCAGTACAATTCGGTGCACAAATTCTTGCAAATCTTTCTTTGTTTCAAACAGTTACTCGACATACAAATCCTCATAATCAGGTACCACACTCGAAGAATTAAATGACAGCCCACTCAATCCAGCCCCTGTGCTCCGCCCCACGCATGTCTCTAATGGGATAAAGCAATCAAATTCTCATTTGGAAATTCATTTTCATTATCGTTGTCGCAAACTATCGACGGAATTCGGTACGTAACAATTAGATCACGATGGAGAACAACTGTCTCGGGAATAACCACATCATCCTCACGAGCTATCTCTACTATATCTAAAAAATCATTGGAATTGTGATTCCCTCCATCCGAATCTTCGTGTTCACTTTCAGCGACATTCTTCCTCACTAAAGTCACGTAAAGAGTAGTCGTGTCCATATTATTCAATTCAAGTGGATAATTCACTTTAATATCAGAAGTAACATTCATATGTAGAATCGGAATTGAAGAATACTTGTAGAAATGAAATCTCAATTCCATATCGTACTGAGAGGGATCGATATTTAGCTTGTTTTGTAAATTATGGTACATCTCGCATATGATGTACTCGATGTTATGAAATTTTGAATATCACCACTATATCACTCGTCAATTTCCATACCAATCGATCTTTTTCATCCAATTCAAAATCATCTAAGAGCTTGTTTGGAAAGGATTAAAATTCAATTAAAATTGAAAATATAGCCGTTATTGGGTCCCACTCGTCTAATAAAAGTCAACTCCAACGGTTATATTTTCAATTTTAATCTGATTTTAATCCCTCTCAAACAAGCTCTTGTTGTTCTATTAAAAGAAAAAAAAGTGTCGAAAAATTGGCTAAATCACTGAACAAAAGAAATTTATTCAAAAAAAAAAGTTAAGCATGCTATGTTAACAATAGGTCTAGCTGCCTAAGGATGTTAAATTAACAGTTGGTAGACCATTAAAGCGATTGAAAATTAACATTGCCACGAATCTAGTCTGAAAGAATATACATGCAAATGATTTTTTTTTTTTTTTATTTGTGCTTAAAAAAATTATAGATCTAATAAAAAAAAATTACATGTTAATCTATGTTGAAATAAAATTTATAGATTAAAAATGTATACTAATTTAACGAAAACGAAATTAAACATACCTAAATATACTTATCGATTCGAAGTGATTGATATAAAAAAAAAAAAAATTCTTATTCAGCGTTCAATAAATTTCTGAAATTTTGAGGTTGAAATAAAAAAAAATGAGAAAATTTTCATCTGTATTGTAATAAACAGATAAGAAAAGTTATCTGATTTTGAAATTTTAAGTTTTACTTATTAACTAAAAAGATAGTATTGCCTTTTAAACAAAACAATATTTTATAATTATATAACACACTTAAGGACATCATTGTCTTTTTAACATCCAAAAGATCATCGTGAAAATATGCAATTATTGAAAATTTTAAGTAGAAATTAGCGGTTTGACCAAGCCATTTTTAAAAGTACCCCTGAATTTCTACTAATCAAAGCAGAAATTAGTAACGAAGGTAACTCAACGACCAACTTAAATAAAATACATACTTGGGTTAGCATTTCAAAACAAACTAAAATGAGTGACTAAACTGATGCGCACTACATATTCAGCGAAGCAATAACTCGATAGAAAGAAACGCCTCAAAAAATAATTTCAACATAAATATAATTCCATAAAATTTTAATGCCAATCAAAGCAAATATTCATGTTACACTCGAAGATATATTATCCTGCTTCACTTTTTGCAAATCTGTTTGCGGCTTTAGACCATTATAGCAGCTTTCAACAGCAAGTGAAGGAATTGTCATTTCTCCTCCTCCCAATCAGTAGGATAAAGATAATTGATACCACAAAATCATTTTAGATCATCAAGCACAAAGAGATTAGTGCATTTTGTAATTTTGTGTTCTTGAGACCTGGCAATGTCGTCCATTCAGCGAATACTTGAGCATTATATCCACATCCCGAGGATTCTTCTTGTTAGGTGCAACAGTCATAGTTCCTACGACTGCCTCTCCTTGGCATATAGTCAGCACATCTTCAAGGTAGAGAACTGTTTGTTTCCAATGAGTAGCTCGTGACTTGGGCCCTGCACATCGAGTACTAGTCATTGTTGGAAACAGAAATGTTATATTTAATACATTGTGTTTAAAATGGTTTATCAGTTCATGCTTTGAATCCAAAAACCAACAAAGATGAGCAATGGTGGCAAAAACCATCTGTTTCTCCAATAGGTTTAACATTGGTTTTCTAGTCGAGAAAAGCAAAACCTTGTTCTCTAATGATGGTCAGTCCTCAAAAGAAAAAAAAATTGAGTTCCTTAAAGTAATTATAGGAGAATCAGAATTACATTTTACACTATGTCATAGAAGGATTCAGGGAAAGTACAATTACAAGAAACACGAGAATTCTACCGTTAACTAAAATAGCAAACAAAGGAAAAAAATATCAAACCTGTAGAGAAGCCCAACAACTTATGACATTTAGTAAAAGAAACATCGAAATAAGCAACAAGAGCATGTATGTAGTCATCGCGTTCTGCCACAAGTTTAAAAGGTGCAGTGAAGGAAGCATCCTCCAGAGCCATCTTAGAGATGTCCATTGTCTGTAAAATTAGGACATGGAACCGGTTTAGGACACTAACAAAAGATTTCAGTGTTCCATGTTAGACTAAAAAAAATAAATAAATAAATAATAATAAATTAGACTTGACAACAGAGACGAAGTGGAGAAGTCAAACCTTGAGTAACTGGCAGTTTGTAACAATCTGTTTCTGCTCCACAGTGTCAACAAGAGGTTCCGATAAGGCTTGCTTCCTAATGCAGCTCATGTCAAATCCGTACACATTGTTCCAAACTGTAAAGTGAAAAAAAAAATAAAGACCAAGAAGATAAAAGTGTTTGTTTGGGAAATATTATAAGTTGCTGAAATTATAATTGATAGAAATGAGTGGTGGATAAGTGGGAAGTAGTTACGGGTCCTACAATTTGTGTGGGGTTAAATGAAGTTGGACTTAAATACTTTTAAATTATAAGGAGATTATAATGTAAAACAAACAAGCACAAATTAGAACAAATAGAAGTATACTGCAACATCAAAACTGCCGCTACCAATGGAACCTACAGACCAGACAGAGAATTTGAACACACCCTTGTACATGAACGTGAAAGTTTAATATCATATCAGTTTGATAATAATCCATGTGCCAAGTGTTTAAGCTCACATTCGATCTTGTCTTCCTTGTAATCAGCATCTTCAATTGCGGTCAAATGAAGGGAGGCCCTATCTGGCAGGACAAGTCCATCTTTGACCTGACACAGAGCAAGGTACAATAATAAAAATCTTTACAGATTGAGTTGGACAGTTTTCCAGAATTGTCTTACCTACATGCTGCTTGCTAGCATTAGGAAACCAATCCATAACTAAGCCTCTGTTTGGTAGGCATTTTTGTGGAGAGTGCATTTTTTTGGTTGATGTGATGGAAAATATGTGGTTGAAAAAGAAGGAAAAATTATTGATGTGATGGAAAATATTATTTTATTGAATAATGTGTGTTTGAAAATGAGTAGAAGAATGAAAATGGAAAATATAATTTGGCTCAAACAGGGGCTAAGTTGTAAACCATGAGTTTGAAATCTTAACAGCAACTTACCAGCCACTTGTCACGAGCGTACAGGACAGTGTTCAACATGTTTTCATAGACCAGAAAATACCCCATCCACTCAGAAATTATAATATCGACTTGAGCAACTGGCAGCTCGATCTCTTCAATCTTTCCCTTAAGAACTGTTATCACTGCAACAACAAAAGTAATACAATTGACTCCATAAGACCGATCAAATACAATGAAGAAAATGATGCAGAATTCAGGATCTTTTGGACACAAAAGAGAGTTACCATTTGAAAAATTGTTAAGCTTTACAATTTCCTCGGCCATGTCCGCCATGCTGGAACATTCGACCTGGATTTGAAGAAGGTATAATCAGATATTTACTTAAGAAAACAAAACTCAATCCAGATGACATACAAAGCAACTATCAAGGTAACTTTACAAGCAGATGTACAGATAATCTCATCAGCATTCAATATGTTACATAACATCAACAAGAATATTCCGCACACCTATTTCCTAGTCAAAATTACTACAGTTATTTCACTAACTGTAAAACTCTTTGAATTAATCAGATTATTAAAATGTAAAGATAAACTTGGCTTGTCATGTAGTAATACAAGATTATGACCCAATTTGAAAATAATAATGCAAAAATCAGAATTTCACAACCCACTTATATGATGAAAGCATAAGCATCAGTTTCTCATGCATAACAAAAAAATGCAATCTAGATATTTCATCAAGGGAGATTCATGACAAAGTGAATATCGACCATCAAACAGAAATACACCTTAAACAACACATCATCCATGAACTTAGCATGCAATGTACCAAGGAACACCACTTCAATTGCTACATAACTGAAGTTCTATGGAGGCAAAAAGGTCTAAAAGACACTGATTTTATTAACTTTATACTAGAGAAGTCGTGAAGGTTTCTATTCATCCAAAACCTTTACCCCGAGCACACACAATGGAACCGTAGACAGTCAAGTGCAATCCAATCCAGTTAAGAAACAAGTCAAGGAACTCCTTGGACCTTCGAGTTTCTGGATGCTGTGAAAACAAAGTAACCTTGACAAATAAAGTGCTTTCAATTCCTAAAGAAGTCCCAATCATGAATCTAATATGTTGTAAGGAATGAATTTTTAATATCATCCAGTCGCTAGCAACTTAGTTATTGGTAAATCCCAGTACTAAATATCTCTAGAATGGTAGCTAGCTAGCATTCAAGTTCACCTCCATATTACTTTGCCCATTTTCAAAAATAAATGAACAATGACGAGATAGAAAAGTGACTCTTTGGTCATTTGCAGAGGAAAAAACTCAAAAATTGAGCTGGACTTATTATAAGAACTTGACAAGATCACATGAACTACGGGAACAATGATTCAATGAAACAAGAGAATGCATACCGCATAAACATGCTTAGCCCCAGCTTTAGCACAGAAAAGTGAGAGGATTCCTGTCCCGGCGCCCACATCAAGGACTACCTTATCCTTGAAAAGGAAGGGATTCTTATAAATAACTGATTGGTATGTTTTAGTTCTTACTGCATCCTTCAACATTTCCTGCATTGAGTATTTCAGATGAATTAGAGCTAAAATTTTGGGATAATATTTCGAATATCAAGAGTTTCAAGACTATCAAGCCTCCAACCACAAGATAAATGTCATAAAAGTAAACCTAAACAATAAAGACGTTTTATCCCAGTGTGAAAATCTAGTGAAAATATCCAATTATAGCCCCTATATCAATCCGCTGAAGAAAAAAATAACTTTTTTTGGCATCGACTCTGGTCCCCAAATTTAATAAAGTCCCATAACATATTTCCCACTTCTGCCACAAATCTGACCAAGTGTTGAATTGCTTTCCCATCACATTGCAAAAGATGAAAAAGCCCTTATTCATGTTATTGGGGAATTTTATGTCAGGGGTTTTCTGGTCATTCAAACCTCCAAATCAAGGGTAAAAATGGAAACAAAAACAGAGGGGGAACATTGACTTTCCCTTCACAATTGAATGACGGGTGCATAATCACTAAATTTACGTGGCTTTAAAAGGAGATGAGCAAACACAATTCACTGAAAAGGAACTGTTACAAAAGCATAAATCCACAAGCTTAACATCCAATTTGGATACTTACTTCATGGATACCTGCAAAAAAGAAGCAATGAAAGAATCATTATTACTTCTTCGAATTGCCTTCAAAACATCATTAAAACCCCAAGCAAGAAAAAAAAAATTCTAACTTTCATGAACCTTCAACCTTTTATCATCTACTTTTATCAAAAATCCCAGCCTCAACGAAAGTTCATACTGTGATAACATAAGGGAATAGTATTTGCAAGAAACCACAGAATGTGCCAATTGATTTAGAAAGAGAAAAGTCTAAAGCGTGATATATATGACGTGAGAATAATAAAAATTTATATATAAATGTAGCGTCCGTACACAACTGATAGCATTACTTGGGAAAAGTAGGATCCTAGCAGCTCAATTAAAGGGAAATCCGAGAACCATATACACACAAGTTCTATAGACACTCAGACAGTTAATTAAAAATCAATCATGCTACATGTACATCTTTTAATGTACACCAAGTGTGTACAATTAGTTTAATCCATTAAGAATGGTAAAGGGGAAACAAGACATCTTAACATAAGGGTGAGCCTATCCCTTAACAACCCTCAGCCTTTTTTAACATCCTAGTTCAAATTCAGAATAACAAGTCAATATCAGCCGCCAAAATGCCCTTTTTTAACACCCTAAACATTAACTCCAACTAAAGGGTCCCCCGAGAAGGAACAAAATTTTGAATTTTATCCTGACTGCACAACATCTATACTAGATCAGCATCTCAACTATTTAAGACCCACTCACGCATTAAACACAGCAAAAATCCGAAAATAAAACAATTTAGGGAAAGAACAATGCATTACCGAAGTGCGAGTAGGAATCGAAATAATAATCGGCGCTAGTCTTATCGCCATCAATCGCGGAACCATCCGGCATGCACATGACAGAGTCTTCCTCCAGATTCGAGCACTCAGTGGGGGCTTCTTCGATGATTTCATCCTCTATGTATTCATCATCCTCGCACTCGAGTCTGATTTTGGTGGGTTTATCAGTTGTGGAAGTGGAGTTTAGGCTGTCATTAACATCCATATTCTTGTTGATTATATTTTCGTTTGCAGGGAGGAGTTTCTCGACTAGGGTTTAACGGATCGTCCGTGAAGGGGATGGAATGAACAGGCGACTCGAATTAGGGTTTATGCTTTCAATTTAGAGTTAATTGTCCCAATGGTCTCTCAAATTGTGTCTGTGTCATAGATTGTTCACTCAAATTTAAAATGTCGAGTTTTGGCTACTAATTTTATCACAACGTTGAACGTTAGTCACTAACATAACATCTGTTTCAATTATTTAATTGAATTAGTGAGGTTATCAACGGAACAATTCATCATCAAATCTAGCCATTGTTTGGCCCCCATTAAATTATATTACATTAAATTAAATTTCTCTCTCTCTTCATTTCAACCACATATTCTTCCAATAAAATAATATTACACACAAATCTAAAACTTTTCATAACTTTTCCATCACATAATCTCCCATCAATCACTATTCTAAAAATTTCATTCTCC
>OU503039.1:5922010-5950785 GCA_912172775.2 Fraxinus pennsylvanica | reverse complement strand
TAGGATCCGTTTGGCATGACTTTTGAAAATTGAAAAAGAACTTTTGAAATTCAAAAAGTTGATTTTGAATTCGTTTGACTAATTTTATCAAAGTGCATTTTCTAGTTAGAAGTTGGTCTAACAAGACTTTTAAGTATTTCCAAAATAAAAATTCTTTTTAAAATTAGTTTTCAAATAAAAATTAAGATAATTTTCTTCAAAAATTCTTCTACAAAAAAAAAAAAAAAGAGGTAAAAGTCATGCAAAACTGACCCTTAGTTTTGTGGGTTTGACTCATTGCTAAATTAATAAGAAAAAAATCTACAACGATTCATTAAAACATCTTGATAGTCAGATGAGAAGTAGTGGCGAGTGAGATGATTGCATTTTTAAAATCATGAAAATGAGGTTATGGGAAAATAACACAAACACTACTGTGATGTTAGACGAAACAAAACAAATGTTGCAGAGTATATAACAAAGGATTAGCCTAAATGTACGTAATCCATTACCTAATCCATTACATCCCTCTCATATGGAGGGGGGTCCACACATAATAAAATATTCGTGGGCCCCCCTCCATGTGAGGGGGGTGTAATCCATTAAGTAATGGATTGTGTGTACATCTAGCACAACCCTATAACGAAAGCCCGATAGAGGAAAATACGAAACACACCTCTAAATTCTATTTACTGGAAAGTTACGCCCTTTTGATTCTCTTTATTTCTCATAATCATTTTCATCCACACTTTTACACAATAAAATATTTTGCGCGTAAGCTAAAAATATTTTCCTACTTTACAACTAGACATTCTGAAAGAGTCACTATTTAAAACATCTTTTTTCTTCAATTTTTCTTTGTAATGAAACAAGGGCTCAACGTGGATGTTTTGGGATCAAACTTAAAATAATTTCAAGAATTCTATTTGCTATATATTATCAATGAAGTTGCGGTTCTTAGGAATTCTGCTGAAGTGTTGATCGAGGTTGCATAATTGACGATGAATGATGAAGTACTTTAAAATATTTATTTTTAGTTTTTAAATGAGAGATCGAACATATCTTGCAATAAATTAAGCCTTTATTCGAAATGGGTATTTTAGAAACCACTTTTCCTATACTTGTTTTCAATCATATGTTTTTTTCAAAAAAAAATAATAATAATAATAAATAAATAAATAAATAAAATCATCTTTCACGTTTTTTCATAACTTTTTCGTATTTTTTAATCTCACATTCTCCCAAAAAATTACCTTTCAAATAATCACTTTCACAAAAGTACTTGGAGAATAATTTATCACATTATATGACGAAATAAGTGGGGAGTACGGTGCTTTTCATAACATGCACGGGTTAGAGTATTTTCAAAAAATTCTCTAAATAAAAAACTATTTCTATTTTAGGGAGTCGGTGCTTAAAAATAAGTTTCAAAAAACTCTCTAAATTTAGATAACCAAACTCACTCTCTATTCTTAATCAACAATGATTGTCTTTAATAAATTACAAATTTCAATAATCTACGATTTAAATTAATTAAATTACATTTGAATTGATTGACTATTAACTTATTGAAAAAATTATATTATATAAGAGATGGGGAGAAATCAATATTTGTTTATTGAAAAAAAAATTAAATAAAGAGCCAAAAAGAGAGCTTGTTGAATTACATCAAAAAAAAAAAAAATTACTCTCTATTATGCAAAAGATGCTATTTATAAATGAAAAAAAACTGGTTGTACAATGTTGTGTCACAACATTTGTTTACAACATGACGTGGACGGTGGAGATTAAATGGGCATGGACGCCTGAGATGAAAAGAAGAAAATGAAGAGAAACCCATTATGTTTGGGCGCGAAATTAAAACCAGCAATGTACTCCATTTTCCCTCCCCCAAAATAAAATCCAACTAATCTCAACTCCACTACTGTTGATGTCACCGACCATTATCCATCCCAGTCACATTGGTACAGCCCCGGCTTCAGCAGCAGCGAAATTCCATTGGAGGCATAATTTCTCGTTGGAAGGTATGTTTGCATTTGTTTAGTGACTTTTTAGTTTCATGCTCTTTTTTAGGCTGAAGTTGTGCAATGGACGTCAAAACCAGAGATGCATAAATACTGAAAAGAATGATTTTTACAAAATTTGTTATGGGTTTTAGCCCTTTTGGTAAGAAAAAAATCCATTACAACTCTTCTTGTGTTCAGTGCAGACCAAGAAATTTTATCACACCCACAAAGTACATCTATATAAATTTCACCACAAACCCACAATATTAATTAATGTAGACAAAGAATAATCAAAAGTTGAACAAGCAACGAGAAGAAAAAAAAAGTGGGTTTGTTTGAAAGTTTCCAAACCGTGAACAGAAGAAAATATCATCAAACTTGGGTTTTGGAAATAGAGAATGCAAAAAGGACAGAAAAATTCGAAGACAACTTTTAAATATTAACATGAGACAGAAAATTAAGAAAGATATTTTTACTTTGAAAGATTTTAAATTGGAGTGGTTTTTGACTCTTATGCATGTCAGACATCAATTTGTTTATGTGAATTTCAAATAATATTGTAATTGTTCAAGTGTATGAAATTTGGATATTTATAAAGGGAAGTAAGTAATTTTATGGATTCTTTCGTGCTAATCAAGTTGTACATGGGATAATGGATTGCTTATGTTGAAATCATTATTTTGCATAAATGTCAAATTCTGGATTTGTTATGTTTTGTTGAAATTGAATCCTAATTTTATCGCAGGAGAATAAATGATGGAAGATGATTTTATGGAAGAATCTAAAAATGTGAACGTGGAATCCAGTACGCATATAGTTGAAAATGAAACGGTATTAGGAAATGGTATAATTGTGCCATTGATAGGTATGAAGTTCAAGGACGAAAAAGAGGTCTTCGATTTTTACAAAAGATATGCTTACAAATTAGGTTTTCCGGTGAAGAAAAGGAACTCGAAAAAGGATGATAGCGGAGTTTTGCAATATGTGACGTTCACATGTAGTCGTGAAGGCCGAAGAAGTGGTAGTACAAACGGTTCCTTGAAGTCGTAACCAACAATTCAAACAAGTTGTAAAGCCAGGATCTCTGCATCTGCAGATAATCATGTTACTTAGAAAATTAACACAGTGCACCTCGACCACAATCATAAAACAAGTTCTGCGAAGTTGAGGTTGTATCGATACAACCGAGAACTGAGTGCACATTTGAAATGGAAACTTGAAGTGAATGGCATGGCAGGAATCCCGTTGCACAAAAGTTTCAATTTTGCAGTTGTTGAAGCGGGTGGATATGAAAATATGACTTGCGTGGAGAAGGACTGTCGAAACTACATTGCATAAGTGAGGCGATTAAGCCTTGGAGATGGAGATGCAGTAGCAATTCAATCATATTTTTTAGATATGTAAGCACAGTGTGCGGGATTTTACTTCTGTATGGATTTGGAAGATGATTCGCGGCTAAAGAATGTATTTTGGGCGGATAATCGATCTAGGGAAGCATATAAAGAGTTTGGAGACGTCGTCACATTTGATACAACTTATTTGACTAACAGATATGACATGCCATTCGCCTCTTTTGTGGGTATGAATCATCACGGACAAAACTATCGACGACTGTGCAGAGATATAATTATGCGCGACGGAAGACAACTTTCCTTATTTGATTGAAACTCTTTTGGAATCCAATTAGGACATATTTCTTGACCTAATTTCAACTTCTATAAATCAAGAATGTGGGTAAGCATTCAAGGGATCTCTCTCTCACCTCTCAAATCTCTTCTATATCATATAATCATTCAAGAACGATGAGCTAATTTAATATTCGTTGAAGAGGAAAATCAAATTTAGCACGTAGATTGAATCAAGAACATCAAGAAGGTAAAGAATCAAAGCTCAGGGTCGAAGACCAAGAACGATAATCAAATCTGACATCTCTTTCTTGTAGTTATAAATTTCGGATGATGCATTTACACTGTTCTTGTTGTTTTATATATTTGGAATTATATGTTAATTTATGAATTATGAATAAGTTGCATGCTCAAATGATATTTATCCATGTAGAATTTAGTTGAGCACGTGAATTAAATTTTACATTGAAAATGAATGAGTTGATTCATATTCTTGATAATTGAAATAATGGACTTAGGTACTAAACCCCGAAAATTACAACAATTTACATCTTTAAACCAATTCTATAATAGTTTGAGGGTGATTGAACTGTTATAGGTAGATATTAATATGAATGGAAATTCTATTTGTGAAAAATTTGTGTGAATTATCTGAAACCTATAAGATGAAAATTAGGTGAAAATATTAAATTAGATGTCAATTTTTGAGAACGACTGTTTAATGAGGGACATTGTATTAATCATTGCATAAAAAAGGAAAAAGCTATCATGATTCATGAGTGACAGTTGTCCTATAAAAGATCTCAATGAGGATACTTTGAAACTTTGAAAAATCCAAAAAGAAAACTAAAAAAAGATCAAGCTAATGCATGACACAGAATACGCATAACAAATATGAAAAAAACAGGCACATGAAATAAAAGATGTAATACATATCTTGATTAAGTCTCAATCACTTATTTGAGAGAATTAGACTTTTGGCAGGGGATTATTAGCCTAATTGATTATTAAAGATGAAGCAATCAAAATATAGGAAAATCCTTGTTTGTTGAAATACCGACTTACAATTAATGAGATCTATCCAAATTAGAGAGGGTGAGAATTAATATAAAAATTTAACATTATATCACACATTGGGAAAATAGTATTAAAAGAATAAGTTTGGGGTTTGTATCTCACAAGTGAAGCACATATTTTTCATTAAGGGTTGGAAACTAAAACAACTTGTAAATTTATGACATTTAACTTAATTCTTCACACACACGCATCAATTTTACATTGGATAAGTAGAATCTGATTTTTGTATTGTAATTTTGAAGTTGTTCTTAGATTTGATACAATAATTCTACTCCTAAGACAAACGAAAGATTATCTGACAAAATTTATTACATTACTTCATTAACTGACCACCAATTAAGTAATTAGCATTGCATTCTTGTATCTTAAGATAGTTTATAGTTTTGTTTGAGAACAAACAAATGTTCAAATTTGGAGGTGTTTGATAAGTATATATCGTACACTTATTTAGGCCATTAAATTAGGATATTTTGTATTAATTTTGATAAATTATAATATATTCTTGTCTATATATCATTTGTTAGGTAAAAATCAATAGTTGAAGTGAAATTAAAAGAAATGAATGAAAACGGGCAAAAATGGAAGAAATCCAAAGTTTGGGTCAATAGTTGATTCGGACCACCAATGATGATTAAAGATCACATAGGATCAATTGGATGCAATTAAAATTCAAATGAGTGAAATTTAGCTAAAGTATTTTTACAAATTAATTTTTACCGTACAAGTTATGCTTCAAATTTTCAGCCTTATATTAAGACCATTGTTCATATCGTAAACATTTGAATCGAAAAAAATGATAATTCTAGAACAATTGTCACCCTTTGAGTTATCTTTTCAATGTACTTTGAATCGCCTCAATCGGATATTGAAAGAGAAATATATGACAAAGATACTAATGATTGTACAGAGACATAATTATGCATAACGCGAATGCAGCTTTTCTTATTTGATTGGAACTCTTTTAGAATTCAATTTGGATGTGTTTCTTGACCTAATTTTACTTTCCATAAATCAAGAACGTGGGTAAACATTCAAGGGAATATCTCTTTCTCTCCCCTCAAATCACTTCCATTTCATAAAGTCATTCAAGAAGGAGGGGCCAATTTAATATCCGTTGAAGAGGATGATCGTATCAAGCATGTAGATTGAACAAAGAACATCAAAAAGGTAAAGTTTCAACGCTCAGGATTGAAGACCACGAAAGAGAATTAGATCGTGACATCTTTTTCTTGTAGTTATAAATTCTAGGTAATGTTTTTCCATTCTTCTTGTTATTTTATCATCAAAAATATGTTAAACTAGATTCCAATGTATTGGATGAAGATGCACTCTTTTTTTATTTGTTGTTAATTAACAAAAGAGTGATTTAGTAATTCTTGTGTTTCTTGATTAATTATGCATGCTCATGCATTATTTAATTGCTTGATCACCAATTAGGTAATTAATTTCGTGTTGTATTGCTGGAAATTTCACAATTAAGTAGAACAGTGCATGATTAACACAAAAACAGTAGATGTTAGGAATAACAATATCGCATATACAATCATCTAGATAATCGTGTAATTTAATATGTTCCATTCATTCGAATTCAGACTAGGAATATGATCAGGTCGTGACTACAATACACTTAATTTATCTTGGAAAAGAAAGTTAAATATCATAGGATTATCGATTGTCACATAATGCATGAATAAAACTAGATTACATAATTAAGAACTGCATTAGATAACAATAGGCTGATTTAAAAATCCAATACAATCATTCATTCATTTATACAAACAAATGAAATTTACAAACTTATTAGTATAATTACAAATCCCAATCCCTTTTGTGTTACATGATTCGGATTCGATACAAAACTATAACACTTTAATTAAAATTTATTCTTCATGGAACGACAACTCTTCTCATCACGTTTATTACTCGTCAACGATCTCGTATGCTTGCGAGTTTCGTTCGATCAACCACATTTCATTGCATTGCCAATGATTTTTCCTGAAGCATTGATGAAGCCTAATGTCTTGTCGACGACAGATTTCGAGGCGATATAATTATAGGATTATCACCTCTTTTCTTTGAGACAATCACAAGACTCTTAATCCTTAACCCAACAACACTAGTCATCCAAGTCCAAGATGATTGAGATTCAATCAATGATGCCCTGTGCAAATGGAAGTTTTGAATGAGGAACCGCATAAAACGTGATTGATGGAAAGTCTGTTGCAGTGGCAGTTGGGAGTCAAATCCATTATTTCCTACTAGGAGATTGAGCAGCATTGCACACTTATGCTGCCTAGGATGTGGCAGCATGATGTCATGTAGCTTGACTAGTGAGCTGTTGAAATAATACTACATATTAAGCATCCAGAGAACCTCGACTGTTTCTCTTTCCTATAAATATTCACACCTAGTTACTTAAAAAGAGTAATCAATATTTGGTATTCTCACTCTCTAAATGATTTTTCCTAAAGCATTGATGAAGCCTAACGTCTTGTCGACAACAGCTTTTGAGGCGATATAATTACAGGATTATCACCACTTTTCTTCGAGAAAACATAAGTCACTTAATCCTTAACCCCACAACACTGGCCATCCATGTCCGAGACGATTGAGATTTGATCCATGATGCTTTGTTCAATGGTAGTTCTGAATATGGAACCACATAAGATGTGATTGATGGAATGTCTGTTGCAGTGGCAATTGGGAGTCAAATCCATTCTTACCTGCCTAGGAGATTGTGCGGTATCGCACACATGATGCCTAGGATGTGATAACATGATGTAGTGTAGCTTGACTAGTGAGCCGTTTTTAATATATGGGAAAATTATTATAAAAAGCATTCGAATTGTCTTGATATAAAATTTTAGCCCAAAAATTTTTCTACCATCTTTAATATACGAGAAATTTCATATTTAGAGATTAAATATGACCCATTCCAAAACTAGGAAACAATGTTTAAAACTTCAAAAATCAGATATTAATTAAATTTTATTTATGAAATAATTAATTTAAAATATATATTAATTAGCTATATTAAGGTCACAATTCTATACTGTCTCATCATAGATTATCGAATTAATTGGTCACAAATTAATTCTCGGTCACGAATAAAAAAATTTATGGATCAAAAATTATTTCACGTTCACAAATTAAAAATTTTATAAGTCATAATTTATTTATTAGTCACAAATCCAAAAAATTATATATCACAAATTTTATAAATCACAACTCAAATTTTGAGGTCACATATTATTTTTTTAATACAAGTTATCGGTCACATATTATTTATTGATCACAAAATTTTCAATTTGTTGTTACAATATCAAATAATTGGTTACAAATTAACCAATTTATTGGTCACAATCAACTAAATAATTAGTCACATGCATTCCTACCCCACGCCATCCCACCAACAACCACCGCTGCTAACATCACCATCGTAGCCAACATCACAACCACCACTACCTTTCAAACACCACCAAAAAAGCAGATCGAAAATTATTAGTCACCGCCACATCCACTACCACCTCATGAAAGAACATTTTGAATCATATTGCTGAATAAATTAAAAATAGTGGACCTCCACCCCATAGTGTCACCGACGAGAGCGTCGGTGTTAAAGAGAGATCTAGGAATGTAAACAAGTCAAGCTGAGTCGAACCTGCTTGCGAGATGAAGTTCAAGACTCTGGCTCGGCTCAGCTCGATCGAAAAAATGGTGCTGGACTCTGTAACTACCTAAAAAAATAATAATAAATAAATAAATAAAATGAAATATAATGGGAAAGTTGATAACAAGTAAAGAATAAATAATTGAAATTTTTACGAGTTAAACGTTTTTTAGACGTATGTTTGACACACGTTTAATGATTTTCGATGTCCATTTGGACCATACGATATCCACGAAATGAGCTTCGAGAGGACGTAGACGATTTGTAGATTTGGCTAGCATAAATCGGCGTTGGATTTTTAAAGTTAGCATGTTATCGAAATTTTCGAAATACTAGTTTGAAAAATTCCCCTTTGGCGAGCCGTAACTTATGCTACGATTGACCATTTCACGCGTCGTTAATCAAGCAAGAAACTAGGCCATGAGACTTCATAATGGTATTAAGAATGTATGTTTTGACTTCGTTTGGTACCCTGTAATGACCTCGAAAATTATGACGTAAACACAACAAATTCTTAACTTTTTAAAATATGAAATGCATGGATGGTTGCCACGTTTCATACCTATGCCTAGATTTAGCTTCTGTGACTCATTCCAAGGTTTTCTTAATCACCAAGACAATTTCTTCATGCATGACACCACCTACATAATTGGATTATTATGCCACAAATTGTTTAGGTGGTATGATTAGGCTACTGATGAATTTTACATTTGAATTCAAAATACTTTTACTTCAAATCCGTGTTAAAACACGCCTATAAATAGGCACCTTCATTGAATTAAATGACGCAGCAAATTTTACGAGAAAGGTTATTTTCTTTCAACATAAATACGCAAGCTACTCAACCGGTCCAAAATCTTAAATCTTCGAGGTAAAAACTACTTTTTTACTCTTTTCTTGATCCCATACGAGGCTTTATCAAGTAATAATAAGGTTCTTGTATTGGGAATAAGTTTAAGCAATTAGTCATAAAGTATAAAGTAAATGAAAATTGTAGTTTTGAAAAATTGTTCAATTATCGACACCTAATCAGAGGTTGTGTTGATTTTGTATTTGTATGCTTATTACATGTTCAAAATAATTTCTTTCCTCCAACTTTGAGTAACATATACACTGTACGTTGTTGCTGTAAAATTACGTGGTTATGTGAACTTAATTGCGCATTGTTCACTTAGTTACTTGATTATCAAGAAACCTCATTTTCTTGCATGAATTATATATTCTTAACTTCTATCCCACTATTGATATGTTTGAATATGTGAGTCATATACCGTGAGCAGCCTTAGGATTCTGATGTAGACGATAGAACGATATTTTGACGTGTAACGGCGTGAAATCCTAATAGGGGACAATTAGGGTTGTCGACCAGATTCCTATATTATTGGCCAACTATTGATATGATATATGTTGCGCACTTGGGGGTAGAAGTAAGAATTATAATCGGACCCTTAATGATCATATTTTTGCAATGATTGCATGTGTATATGTTATTCACTGAATTATCATTCATATTTTTTATGTTTTAAAAATGTAAATGCTGCACTGTGAAACATTTGAAGTGATCTCGTGTGAATGGATACTATCGTCTAACGGGCGCTGCTAAATGCATATAGCCGAGGTTGACACGTGGGGTTACTATCGTGAATACCCTTGTTTACGAATATCTATTGGCATTTATTTCCACGTGAACAATTATCATGTGGAAAATTTTGAATATTTGTACTCCGACCACCTCTCGGAGAATGGAATCAAAGTTTTAAAGTGTACTTAATATGTTTTAAAGTGCGAATGGAATCAAAGTTTGCAAAAATCTCAAATCTAAATTTCTCAAGCGTCAACGCATAAGAGTCCTGCACCTAAAAATCTTTTTATTTTATTCAGTACTAGTTGCTTAATTAATATTTTAAAAGTTGGGGACGTGACACAACTCGAGCTTTCGGCTCGGGCCTTTCTGAACCAAGATGGCTCTTTTTGTCTTGAAATTCTATTTTTTTGTTTCTTTGAAAGATAGTACTATTATGGGCATTCTAAGGCCCTCCACCTCGTCCATCCACTTCATCCTCCACGTGTTGGCCGAACTGTTCTAGTGTTGCCACGTGGCAGACAAACTGAATCCATGTCGGACGAACTGATTCCATAACTCTGAACTGAAACACTATTGCCCCACCGCGTAGAAGAACCAAACTCATCCACCATTCACGGCGGATGCAAAGGCCCGCACCCCGCATTCGTTACGCCTCACAATTCGCCTTGCCATACCTCTACCAAGATCTATCCAAAGTCAAGTCCTCGACTGATTGATGGGACGTGTGACAGGCTACAAAGGGTCAACTCAGTTGCTATGTCAAAAATCATTTAATGTCCGTCAACCTATGAATTGACAAATTGACGCCTATAAAGGGATGATTCATCCAAGATCTGAAACCATGTGTCCTCCCATCCAACTATTCTCCTCTTCCTTTCTCTAGTATAAATACCCCCACACAATGGTAAGGTGGGGGTTCCCTTTTGATCAATCTTTACATTATAGTCATCAATTGTAAAGAATTCCACAATATTTACACACGTTCTCAACCACGTCCCAGTGACCACTCCACCGTCGGACATTACTATCTGGTTAGTTGAAACATTGACTTGACTGTCGGAGTGCTCGCGGCCGCTTTCACCCCCATCGAAAAAGGCCACGAGTGACTAACGATGTGCGACCGTGCACAGGGAGGAGCTTACGTGTAGTTTTCTTCTATTGGCTACTTGTCGGAACCATTTTTTGTGGTCAACATATTGGCACCATCTGTGGGAACGTTATTGTAACCACGAGTATCCTCACAAAAGAAAACGATTATCGAAATATTCAGTCGATATTCCCCCTTGAAAAAGGGATTTGTTCTTGAAGAAAGAACACGTAAAAGCTATAAACTAAGTTTCTGATATTTGGAAGAAGAGAATTTGCAACTCCAACCCAATGAGTTCCAGCAACGAAGAAGTGAATCCTAGAAGAGTAAGACAAATCTCTGAAGAGGAGACCTTCCGGAATAATGTCACACACCAATGGCCCCATCATCGATACCGCAGCGGTGGAGGACTACTGCGCGACTAACTGCTGAAGTGGCTCACATGGCCACTAACATGAGGAACATCGCAACTCAAAATACAGCCATGTAAGAACTCCTCATACAAGTTCAAAATCAGGGCGAATTCTAGGCTCATCAAAATCCCCCACAATCAGTTCGGAGAACTGAAGCAGAATCAAGCAGGAGGACTCACTCAAGTCAACAGTGGGAAGTTCCGATCGAAAGGAAAGTGGGAGTAGACATCTCGTACACCGTCCCCCCAGTTGAAAACGATTTAGCTGGGGAAGATAACTTTCCCCCTGAATAAGAAGAACAGCCTCAGAAGACCGCCAGTGTGTTTGATCAGATCAGGCGGATGCCTAGGAATAGGGATCAGTCCACCCATCAAACATCCCGCCCACAGGAGCGTGTACAAAGTCAGGAAGTTCAGGCCCCTCCGCTTAGGAATAGATGGGAAATACCTCGGAAAAATACCTCAACAAGTACAAGACACAAATGAGCCTCCGAGGAGCTTTGCCTGCTCTAAAATGTAAGGCCTTCCACTTAACACTCAGTGGCTCAGCCGAAGTGTAGTACAATAGGTTGGCACCTCTAAGCATCAGGATTGGCCAGACCTCAAGAAAGCATTTCTGAACCAATACTTGTCAAGGAAGAAGGGAGATGAGCCAATCCAGCACCTCCAGGATATAAGGCAAGCGGCGAGGAAGACCCTGAAAAGCTACCTCACCCGCTTCACTGACGAAATAATCTATTGCGAGTAGATCACGAACAAGGAAGCCTTCTCAGCTTTAAAAGGGGGACTGAATATGAATACTTTATTTTGGAAAGATGTCTGCAACAAAATCCCACTACCTACAACGAACTGGTAAAAATGATGAAAATTGAGATTGTCAATGAAGAGATGATTGATCATCGGAATAGAGCGGCACAAGGACTCCCTCAGCCCCAGAGGCAGGTTGGTAGGGAACCACCTCGCAGATTATCTCCCAGCAGTGGACTCAGGTCGGACATACGGTGGCTCCTACCTCTGGACAAGCATTGGCTACAGCCACCTTGAATGAAGTGCCAAAGCTGGCTTACGAAAGCATTGGACCTAGTGGTAGTGGTGTAGCCAGGAATCCTACGAGCCTTCTACCTCTAGGAATAGAGGAAGATGTGGAAGGCCAAGAAATGGGGCTTAAGAGGAGACACGACCCTATTGTACTTTCCACCGCTTTTACGACCACGATACAAGTGAATGCAGGGAAGCCGTTAGATCCGCGAGAAGTAACCCTCGTAGTACTTGGGAGAACCACCATTAGGCTGAAAATCCAAGGTAAAATTCACCAAGAAGGGAAGAAAATAGGCGACAGTCGCCTCGACATGATAGAAATGAGGATAGGGAAAAGCCCAGAGGTGGGCATCGACCTGGCCACTGCTAGCGAACAACCCATTCGAGAGATCGACACAATCATTGGGAAACCACACGTGAGGGGTGAGTCCAGGAATGCGCAGAAGAATTACACTAGAGAGGCCAAGGATCCACCTATGGCCAGCTATATAGTCAGTCAGTCCCAAAGGATGAGGTCCGTAGAACCCATTACATTCACTCAAGAAGATACGATGGGCGTGCACTACCCCCACTGCGATGCATTAGTAGTAAAAGCTGTGATAGCTCAGAATGGATTAAAACGCATGTTGGTGAATAACGGAAGTTTGATCAATATCCTATTCGGTCCTTCTTACGATAAAATGGCAGTAGACCACGAACTCACCCCTATTACATCCCCGTTATACGAGTTCACTGGAGATAGCATTATCCCAAAGGGGAAAAAATCACCCTAGCTGTTAAAATGGGAACCACACCTCTGATAGCACACCACTTCATGGAGTTTTTGGTAGTTAACCACCGATCTGCGTACCATGGAGTACTAGGAAGACCCGTCTTGAAGAAAATATAGGCAACTACCTCCATCCACCATCTATGTATGAAATTCCCCACTGAACGAGAAAGAGCCACTGTCCGAGGTGACCAGATAGGCTCGAGGGAATGCTATCTTAATTCTCTGAGAAAGGCTGAGCCACGGGGATGAATATGGTCCTCCATGATGTTGAGATGGCCGAAGTCCATGAAGAAGGGAAATATGTTGAGATGGTAGAGGTTTTTGTGAAGAGTCGGCATGAAAAGGCTGCCTTGGATGAGTTAGATCATCGTATTATCGAATCTGAATCACAAACCGCTTCAATGGAAGAACTGGAAAGTTTCTCAGTAGACCAACAAGATGCTTCCAAAGTCCTGCAGGTGGGAAAAGATTTGGAAGAAGGAAGGAAGAAAGAACTAAAAGATTTCCTCCACAAGAACTCAGACGTCTCTGCTTGGAAACACGAGAACATGACTGGAATAGACCCAAAGATCAGTTGCCATCATTTACAGATAGACCCAAGCCAAACCCCACACAGGAAGAAGAGGAGAACCTTAAATGTGGAAAGGTACGAGGCCCTAAAGGAAGAAGTAGAAAAATTAATCAGCAACAGCTTCATTAGGAAGGCCGTTTATCCAAAGTGGATATCCAATCTCGTGCTGGTGAAGAAACATAATGGCAAGTGGAGAGTGTGCATTGATTTCTCCAACCTCAACCAACCTTGCCCAAAGGACAGCTTCCTACTTCCTTGAATAGACCAATTGGTAAACTCAACAGATGGGCATGAGTTGCTAAGTTTCATGGATGCTTATTCGGGTTACAACCAAATCTCCATGAATCCAGGAGATGAGGACAACACTTCCTTTATCACGGATAGAGGACTATATTGTTACAAGGTGATGTCCTTTGGGTTGAAAAATGCTGGGGCCACCTATCAAAGGCTGGTAAACAAGATGTTCGCTTATCAACTCGACAACAATGGAAGTCTATGTTGACGATATGCTCATTAAAAGCATCTGAGCTGAGAAGCATGTGAAACACTTGGACTAGGCCTTCCAGATTCTGAGGAGACATCGGATGAGATTGAACCCTCTCAAATATGCATTGGCGTAACATCCAGAAAATTCCTAGGATACATAGTAAATCAGAGAGGAATCGAGGTGAATCCGGAGAAGATCGAGGCTTTGATCGAAATGAGGTCGCCCCAAAAGCCAAAATATGTGCAATGGCTCACTGGTAGGGTTGCCGCACTCAATCGCTTCATATCCAAAGCCATTGAAAAGTGTGTTCCTTTCTTTAAGATTCTTAAAGGGGGGAAGATGTTCCAATGGACGCCGTAGTGTGAAAAGGTGTTTCAAGCATTGAAGAGTTACCTCGGACGAGCTCCACTCCTCTCTAAACCAAAGGTAGGCGAACCTCTTCTTCTTTATTTAGCTGTGTCCGATGATGCCATCAGTTCGTTTCTCATAAGGGAAGAAGAAACACATCAGTTACCCATTTATTATATAAGTAAAGCCTTGTTACCAGCAGAAGTGCGCTACCCAGACATGGAGAAACTCCTTCTCTCTTTAATCAACGCTTCTCGAAAATTGTGGCCTTACTTTCAGGCCCACAGCATCTATGTACTGACAAATTTTTCCCTAAAGCGAGTCCTCCAAAAGCCAGATGCCTCGGGGAGGACTCTACGAATTCGACATAGTGTATAAATCTAGAACTGCGGTTAAAGAGCAGGCCCTAGTTGACTTTGTCGCCGAATTCGCCAAGGCCTCTAAAATTGAGATGAGTATGGAACCAGTAGAGCCTTCCACCTGGAGCCTCTTCGTAGACGGATTGTTTGGAGAGGCCGGTTCGAGAGCGAAAATAGTCTTGGAAAGTCCGGAGAAATATAAGCTTAACTGTGCGATAAGGCTCAGGTTGAAAGCATCCAATAATGTGGCTGAGTACGAGGCGCTCCTAGCCGGTCTTCACCTAGCAGAATTTCAAGTGAAGAGGTTAACCGTCAACAGTGACTCACAGTTAGTGGTAAACCAGGTCAACGGCAATTTCACAGCTAGAGATAAGCATATGGCAGCATACTTAAAAAACTGGTCATGGAATTCCTTCCCCTCTTCGAAAGGCTCGAGCTGATGCAAATGCTTCGCTTGGAGAACTCCCACAGTGATGCTTTGTCGAAGTTGGCCAGCAGCAAGGATTCTAAACTTCTTAAGGCGATTCCCATAGAGCACTTGGTCGAACCCTCCATCGCGAGAAAAGAAGAAGTGATGTGGACATAAAGCACCCCTTTGTGGATGCAACCAAACATTACTTTTCTTAAAGAACAAGTTGTGCCAAGCAACGAAGCCAAAGCTCGCCGACTCAAGAGGTGGGCTGCTTACTTCATCTTACAGGTGATGTGATATATAAACGAGACTTATCATCACCTCTCATCAGATGTACATGAGGTGAGGAAGCGAATTATATTCTAAGAGAGGTCCATGAGGGGGTTTGTGTGAATCACTCCGGAGGTCCTGCACTGGCCCACAAGGTACTTAGACAGGGATACTACTGGCCTATCCTAAAAAGGGACTCAATTCAGTTTGTGCGCAAATGTGATAAATGCCACCGCTTCTCTAATGTGCAAAGACAGCCCTCACAGGAGCTCATGTTCATGTCAAGCCCTTAGCCATTTTCCAAGTTGGGAGTTGATTTTATTGGTCCATCGCCAAGGGGGAGAGGGAATGCCTGCTTCGCCATTGTTGCGATCGATTACTTTACAAAATGGGTCGAAGCGAAACCGTTGGTCAAGATCACCGAGGTAAACACTTCCAAATTTCTTTGGAAAAACATCATATGTAGATTCGGCATACCCCACTCCGTGGTTACAGACAATTTGATAACAAGAAAATCCGGGACCTATGCAATAAGCTTGGAATCAAAAAGCATTTCTCAACACCTCATCACCCCAAGCTAACGGCCAAGTCGAGGCAGTAAACAAAACCATCAAGCTCACTTTGTAAAGAAAGGTGGATGCTTCAAAAAGGGCATAGTCAGTGAATTCTACTATAGCTAACTTCAACTTCTTCTCCTCCGAGTAATTATGGCAATCAAACACTAATCTCACCTTCTTTTCTCACTCTAAGTAAGTTTCAGGGTCACTCCGACCTTGGAAAGATGAAATATTCAGTTTGTTGTTCCCCAAATCTCTATCAACCCCTCGATCAAACCTACATCCTCTATTCCTCATTCGTCCCATGTCAGCTTCCAAATAATATTCACTACTACCTACACTCACCGCCTCATCTTTCCCATCAAATTCAGCTATAAGATTATGTCCTCGCCTATCTCATCTATCCCCATGATGCTGACTCCCAATCAAGTTTTCATGCCTAACTACACCACCACTAATACGTTCAACTGCCAAACCCAATTGATCAAACCTATGATGTATAGCCTGCATACTATCCATAAACTCCGTATAAAACCCCTTAGGCACCTCTTCTTCACCACCTTTACTCATATCTCCTTTTTTTTTTTTTTTTGCCAAGAAAACAAATTAATTTACCTCACGTGTTTGCACTCATGTATCACTCGAAATTTGGCTTTTACCCGATATTGAGCTCACTACTCTTGCCTTTTACCGCCCGTCCTCATTTTTCAATGACTCTAGAAATAATCGATCTCAATCAAATGGGACACAATCTCGCAACGAACACCACCACAAGAAAAGTTCGAATAATCAACAGAATTCACGGACTCAAGTAATTAACTCAAGTTCAAGAAATAAAACAAAAATTACTCAAAATTTTTCCTTGTTTGGTTTTGTTTTGCCTCTAGACGTTCACGAGATGTAGATACCTTTTTTTTCTCTCTTTTTTTTAAACAGTCACGTCGTGAGCAGTATTTTTTTATTTTTTTTTTAAAAACTAACTAGTTGATCTAGAGGCAATTAAACAACGAAAATAAGGGCTAAAAACAAGAACAATAAATTTGAATTCTTATTTTTTTTAAGTCAAACAATAAAATAACTAACAAAATAAATAAAGAATAGATGACCTGAATTCTAGAGCCAAGCTCTGATACCAACTGATGTGAACCAACCAAAAATTGATCTTGGGAACCCATGAACAAGATGGAACCAACCTAAGAAAGTTAGAAATCACGTCGCGTAAAGATCAACCCGACCCGTTGTTAGACCCGTATCAAGAACCGAGATTACGAGTAAGAAATTCGACCCATTGATTACCCGGACCAAGAACTGTGAAGTGGGAATGCCACAAAAGGATTGCGAAACCTTTTGATAAGTTAGGTTAGAATTTTAAACCACCAAGAACATGGAGGAATAAAACTCTCAAATTTAATTTAATTCTCTCAAATAATCAATGACTGCCCTATAATGAATAATAATAGATCCTATTTANCAATGACTGCCCTATAATGAATAATAATAGATCCTATTTATATGAAACTATAAAAAAAACCCTAATTTAGCTAGATAATCTTGTGCTTAATTCAAATAGATCACAAAAGATGCTAAAAAGATTATATTTAAGTCAAACTAGGAAACTACCAAAAAAGATAAAATTCTCGACATATTTATGTGCGACTGCAACCCCAAAAGTACCATGCACTTGTGTAACCTTGTGTAGAATTTCATGACAATTCTGAATTGTACTCATGGGAGAAAATCCGACACTCGAGCTGAGAGTTATGCCCATTTTAATCCATGTTACTTGTTTTCTTTCCAAATATCTTCCAAACTTTGAATCCAACTCGTTTCGGCTCCCGAGCCCTTCATGAAACTTGAACCTTGGCTTGTCAACTTCACCCATCTGAACTTCATTACTTGAACCCTTGACTCGTGTGATCCGACCAAGTGATTACCTGTCCCGGATTATATCAAATTGGTAAAGATGTCATACTCTTTCGTTTGATCGAAGTTATCAATGTAGTTCTGGACTACCACTTCGCCTACTGACTTCACTTCAGCCTTAAGAGATTCAATTTCCTCATTTTCGGGTTCGGTAAGCATCATGAGTTCGTCTTTATCCTTGTTGGCCCCCCTCCAAAGCCTCTGAGGCGATTCTCTAGTGTTCATTGGACTGGTCAATTCGCTTTGTAAGAGCAACCACCTGGGAAACCGACTCATGAAGTTCATTTTTTAGCTGATTTACTTGTATCTCAGCTGAGTCAAGCTTCACCTCGGCCTCAATCCTCTTCACCTTAGCCTCCTTCTTCGCCTTTTTCACCTGCTTCTCCCAATTGCTGGAGGCCTTGGTCCTTTGCTTCAACTATTCGTTTCTTTTACAAAGGCCCCGGACGAAATCCTCTGCCGCCATGCCAATACTCAGAGTCCTCGCCACACAGACATTATTGGCGGCTAAGAGGTCATCCACCTCGCAAGAGGCGATGTGATCTTCCCAGTCCCCGATCCAATATTTATTGTGAACTCGGAAGGAAAAAACGGTCTCTAGAGGCTGCATTTCCAATACTGCCTCGGGGATGTCATCCTCCTTACTCCCTAGAAAAATAGTTCCTTTGCCACGGAAAGGAGGTTGGTTGGCTTCTTCAACCTTTTTCGAGCTTGCTCTCCGGCCAGAAGGGCAATAATGGGCACTGCGGCCCTCGGAGTCTCGGATGGGTCCGCAACAGTCACCCCGGAAGGAATGGGAAGAGGAGGCTTGGCTACTATGGCCGGCGACGAGGAAGCCCCGGCTAGGCGAAGTCTTTTCTTCTTGATGATGGAGGCTCCTTCTTCCACTTCGTCCTTATCTGGAGGCTACTGAGTTTTACTCGGCTGATTTAATCTCTCCGCCTGCTTCTTGTAAACAGACGAGCTAGTCTTAAAGTCCCTCACCTCGGCCATACTACGACAGATTGTAGCAAAATCTGAACTCACAGCCTTCTTCTTCAAATAATCATCTACGCGAAGAGAAAAATTTTAGCAGCCAAACCAAAAGCATTAAATGAGACCCGTGAAAAACAGTTCACCTTGGGTCTCCATCAGTCCGTTTAGAGTAAAGCTAGATTTCTTGTCGATCAGTTTGGCTTAGCTTCGGTCCTTGAGGGGTTGCTGGTAGATGTGATCGATAATGTCTCAGTCCTCCTCGAAAATTTCGCACCTCGGAAGGGAGCTGCAAACAACAGAAGTATTAAATTATAAGGAATCGTTCAAAGTAAAATTAGTTAGGCAAGATGACTTACTAGATGTAGAGTAAGATGTGGGGATGGTGAGAGGAGCCATGGGGTCATGCTCCATGGTATCCCACCTCCCGGCTGCCTAGAATCAGGACTTTCGCCACTCCTTCACCGAAGTGGGCAAGCCTACCACGAAGGAGAAGTGATATCCCCAAGGAGTCAAGTAATACCACCCCCTACTTTTCTTCCCTCCGCCACACTCTTAGGGAAGAAGTTGGAGTGAAACACACTGAATGGAATAACTACACCTAAGCTGGCCCGTTGACAAAGCATCCACAACCCAACCATTTAGGACCAGGAGTTTAGATGGAGTTGGGTCAGAGCTAATCCGTAGGAATGGAGAACTAGCTTAAAAAATGGGTGAATGGAAGTCTGAGGCCCACCCTAAATAAGTTTTCGCTCACAGCCACGCAACCTGGCCTCGAATAGCAGGCTTTCTCATTCGGGTCGGGGATAATTAGCTTTATATTGTCTGGTATCCTAAATACCCTTCTACATTTCTCTAAGGTCTCCGAGGTGGCTTTAGATGGACAACTAGAAGCCCCCCACTGAATAGAAATGTCCACAGGAGAAGCAGGGAGCCTCTAAATGTTCTCCCCTGACCTGATTGCTCTGTCTATTTCGTCCGAAGAGATGACTATTAGGTCCCTCATAACTATCCTCTCAACACATCGTCCCTCTCCACTCGCAGAAGTATCTCCAGTCCTCTCAGAAGCTATCTCATCAGATTTTGAAGAAAAATGAAGCGAATGAAGAAAAAATTTACCTAAAGTTTATGATTTGAAAGAAAAGGAGTCACCGGAGTTTCCCAAAATCTTCGCTAGAGTTTCAAAATCTTGCTCATCAGAGGAACAGAAAATCGAGAGTGAATACTAGAGAACTGCAAAGTAAAGTAATGATATGAGAGGCTTGGGCCTTATATAGGTGTCTCCAAATTCACCCCAGCCGTTGGATCATCTCAAGTCACATCTGGACCATTCAAATCTATAGTTCATCATCACCGTTGAAACTAAGAGTCACATAAGCCAATGGCCCTAATGGAGCAGTGTACCTCAGGCACTGACCTAAATGCATCGCCTTGAGCCCAAGCAGCCATCACCGTACTTACCATTTATAGTCTTGGGGACGTGCCTTGGAAGTAAGCAACGCTTAATCATGGGGAGACGAGAAAGCTTTCAAATCATTAGCACGCAGCCCAAAGCTGTCCCATTAGTAGACACTTCATCCTTCAACTAGGACTTTGCTTTACAACAACTTCTCTCAAAGTTTCCAACACTTATCACTTCGTCCTTCAACCAGGACTTCACCTTGCAACAACTTTTCTCAAGGTTGCCAATACTTATCACTTCGTCCTTCAGCTAGGACTTCGCTTTGTGAAAGTTGCCAACACTTATCATTTCGTCCTTCAAACAGGACTTCGCTTTGTGACAAATTTTCTTAAAGTTGCCAACACTTATCACTTCGTCCTTCAGCCAGGACTTCTCTTGGCGACAACTTTTCTCAAAGTTGCCAATACTTATCACTTCGTCCTTCAGCCAGGACTTCATTTTACGGCAACTTTTCTCAAGGTTGCCAACATTTTATCACTTCATCCTTCAGCCAGGACTTCGCTTGGCAAGAACTTTTCTCAAGGTTGCCACACTTATCACTTCGTCCTTCAGCCAGGACTTCGCTTGGCAGCAACTTTTCTCAACGTTGCCAACAGATGGGAATATTTAGCAAAAATTTCTCCCACACTCTCAACGCTTCGTCCTTCCATCAAGATTTCGTTCCTGCACACGTTTTCATTTCTACAACTGGCCCATACACCCCTTAAAATGTTACGGTATAACCGCCTCTACAAAGTCCATGCATTATATAAATATCCATACACAGACTTGAGGGACTGTTATTATGGGCCTTCTAAGGCCCTTTACCTCGTCCATCTGCCTCATCCGCCATGTGTTAGCCAAACTGTTCTGGTGTTGTCATGTGGCAAACGAACTGAATCCATGTCGGACGAACTTATTCCATAACTTTGAATTGAAACACTATTGCACCACCACGTAGAAGAACCGAACTCATCCGCCGTTCACGGTGGATGCAAAGGTCCGCACCCCGCATTCGTTACGCCTCACAATTCGCCTCACCACTCCTCTACCAAGATCTGTTGTGGGAAGATCTAAAGTCAAGTTCCCGACTGATTGATGGGACGTGTGGCAGGTTACAAACTGTCAACTCAATTGCCATGTCAGAAACCGTTTAATGCCCATCAACCTATGGAATGGTAGATTGATGCCTATGAAGGGATGATTCATCCAGGATCTGAAGTCACGTGTCTCCCATCCAACGGTTCTCCTCTTTCTTTCTCTAGTATAAATACCCCCACATAATGGTAAGGTGGGGGTTCCCTTTTGATCAATCTTTACATTATAGTCATCAATTCTAAAGAATTCCACAATATTTATACACGTTCTCAACCACGTCCCGGTTACCACTCCATCGTTGGACATCACTATCTGATTGGCTGAAACATTGACTTGACCGTCGGAGTGCTTGCGACCACTTCCACCCCATCGAAAAAGGCCACAAGTGACTAACGGTGTGCGACCGTGGGCATGGAGGAGTTTACGTGGAGTTTTGTTATGTTGGCCACGTGTCATAACCATTTTTCGAGGTCAACAAGTATTGTTGCCTTTTCAAAGGCAGTCATAGCTGCCTTTGAAGCAGCTTTACAACTGTCTTTTCAAAGGCAACTGTAGTTGCCTTATTTTCGAGACATGGGCCCAAATGGCCTACTTGGGCTCGGGCCAACACTAAAAAATGAGGCTTAGCTTGGATCAACAAGCCGCGAGTTGAGCTGCCTCGAGCTTTTCCCGGGCCAAGTAGCAGGCTGCTCAAACCGACGAGTCGAATTGACATTCCTAGAGAGATCTCAACTGCGGCAGAGCTGAATCAACATGGAGCAGTCGGGCTCTCACTTGTGACAGGGTTGAATCAGCAAAAAACGGTGAGGCTAAACTAGTGGCAATCTTACCTGTAGTGGCACGACGCTCTCACTTGGTCTCACACAAGAAACAACACCACCCCATAGTCGCGCTGACAAGAGTGCACGCAACGGAGCTTGCTTGCGCGATCCTCATTGTCGGCGAATGACAGTGATGAACGCCGCTCTTAGAGAGAGAAGAATGAGGAAAAATTTGGGGAGTGAGGTGGGGTGGATGAAGGTAGGATTGGTATATAAATTAATTTAATTTTATAATACTATTATTAATATTGAATTATCATCTTATTTTTGTATAAACAAACTAATAAAAAAATCTGGTTTTATGTAATTTTCACTTAATATATTTAATGCATTTCATATAATTATATCAAATTGCATATTTACACAGCCAAGAACACCATTGCAATACTCTTCCTTTAATAACACTTGATCGAGATTTTTGAGGAGAGATTGGTTTGTGTGCATGTTAGGAAAAGGCAAAATCTGACTCTTCTGAGAATACTTTTGTATCAATCTATTATATAAATAAAACATATACATACAAATTCAAGTGGATATATGTGAATGCATTGAGAATAATAGAGAAAGATTCTTTTAAATGGTCAAAAGCGTATGTGGATGCTCTATGATCGCATTTTTATTCTTTTATTAATTGAACAGAAAACAGCATTAAAAAATCAGAAATATTACGCTTTCACCAACACAATATCTCCCTATATATTAACTGGTTTTGTTGGGACGATTTTGGTATGAAAATCAGTCACCGGCGGCGGCTACTGAACACTGAAAAGGGCGGTGGGGGTGGGGTTCATAAAACGTGTTCCTTTTGGTTTTTGATTTTAAATGTTGAGTTCTAATGCATGCATGAACAAAGATTGAAATTGGGGTGCACCGACGGATTAGGTTTAAGGTCAATTCTTGAATTGTATTTTGGGTGAGGATTGCAATGGTATCATGAACCGTAGTTTCCGAGCAAATCGATGGCAATACCTACATCAAATTTCAAGCACCTAATCACTATTAGTAAATAAATTCGGGAAGATTTGTCCATCGATAAATCGACCAACTAATCACTATCTTGGTGACGAGAAAGAAGTAGGTTCAAGAAAAATAGAAATTGTGCCACGCAACCGATATAGAAGAGACATGCAAGAAAAAGAAAGCACTCCTTATCGTCAATCTATTGTCAAGAAAAAGAAAGCTTCATCCTACTTTTTACTAATTATTGGTTCTTATAATATCATTCGATGAATAAAAATCTCACCCAACTTATCTATTGTGGTATATCTCGAAAAGTTATCATGATGGTTACTTCTCTTTAATAGTAGCATAGGCGAATGTGACGTTTTGTTAGAATTCTTTGGTTCATATAGAATTACTTGATAAATACGTATCTATTAAACAAATTTTACACGACGAATGATGGTTATATCGAAGACTTTTAACGGATTTTAAATGATCTTTCAAATATATAATTAGATTGAGCTTTAAATCAATTTACGATTTTGTCAATTGTACTTTCTCATGATCGATTAATTTATTCCCTACAATAAAGTTCCTCTCCGAATCACAAAAAAAATGTCTTAAATAGACAAAATAGTGGGCTTCCTTTTTCCACGAGTCGAAGACAACCTCGAAATTGATTAATTTATTTCATAAATTAGGGTTCTTATCCAACAAGGAAAGCTCAATCTCATCTGTAACGGAGATTGCTCGACCGATTTGTTTGAAATATTGGATCCCAAATCTTGCACCCTTTAGTAAGATAGAATAATTTAATATATCACAATCTCTGAGAAAGATCTTATCATATGGGATACGTGGCGAGTTGTTAGTGGTGTTGTATTTTCTAAGATGATTCGTGCACACATATTACCATACAAAACTTTACTTTGTAATTAATTATATTTTTCAGACTTGGATTTTCAGTATCACCGATTGCTTCGACCCCTTATTTATTTTATTAAGTTAATTTTGCGGCAAACAAAGAGATTAACAAAGTCTTGTATGAACATATTATGCAATTTAAGATTTGAAATACTGTAAATTCATCCCTATCGTATAATATTATCGGTATATACTGCAATTATGGATGGAAAAAAAAAAAATCCCCCCCCCCCCCCCCCCCCTCGGGTCCGGTGGGAAAATCCACAGTTAGTCGGATTATCGAACTAGCACTGAGGCAAAATCCTTGTCCCTAGTCGGGGATGGGAGGAGAGCAGGGGCTCGTCCTATTAGTTATTTATACAATTAAAATTTTAAAATAATATTATAAAAGTTAGATGAAATATTAAAATGAGTTTAATAACATACTTTCTTAAGCTAATTACACTCTTAAGTACAAATTATAAGACTCATATATGATTTTGACTTTTCGAAAACCCCGTTGATTATAATCTAATGGCTCAATTTGTACTTAATGTTGATAAATTATAGCACGCAGTCTCAATTTTCATACACTTTTTATAGTATATTCTATATTCTCATTAATTTTTAAATCGAATACTGCTAGATTATCGCGTAATTAACGCAAGAATCTCCAGCATCAAGAGAAAAATCTATTTGCGTTGCACTCCAAATGTGAAGCAAGAACAAGCATTAGACTGTCTTTTACTGAGAATATTTGGACAAGATGAATATTAGGTGTCTTACGTTTGATGTCCCCAGACAGTGTTAATTAGTTAATTAATAATGTAATTAATATTAATTATTTTGGTCAAATGGTCCAAATGTATACTTTCATTATCTTAAACTGGTCAGCTTTTCTTTCATTAGAGAGTTCTGCGTAACTTCTGGGCAGCTTCACTAGTAAAGCCTTTTCAGCTGTAATCCACTTTTTGGCATGGTTGGTAAGATCAATCCAACGACACTAGATATTATTAAAGATAAAATTTGTCTAATGCAGTGTTGAGTCATGTATTCCAAAAATATTTTGAAGACGAGAAACTTCTCTAGCAATGATTTGGATTGTCGAATCAGGTCGAACCAAATTAAAATTGAACACAATGGATTGGTTTGATTATGATTATACTTAAGTTTTCAATCGGTTCTAGATATTAAATCCAGGTTTCGCTGATTTGATGTCAATTCAAGTACCTGGAATCGAAATAGGGGGGGTGCCATATGTCCATTATGGTCTATAATAGACAAATGGCACCCCCTATTGGGGGCGCCATTTGTCCATTATTGGAACCCCTATAGATTTTGCTATGTACACACATAGCAAAGTCTTTTATACAAATGTTGTAAATTTTTACACCCCCGCCCCCTCCCCTCCCCTCCGAAATAGGGGGTGCTATTTGTCCATTATGGACACCCCTATGGATTTTGCTATATACACATAGCAAAATCCTTTATGGGTACAAATGCTGCAAATTTTTAAATTTATGCCATTGTTTGATTTTTATTTTTTTCAAAATATATTTTTCTCTCTTGTTTTCAATCACACATTTATACAATAAAATAATATTACACGTAAATTCAAAAAATTTCTTATTTTTTAACCACACGTTCTCTATCAATCTACTATTCCAAAATACATTTTATACAAAAAAAAAAATGGAACTCAAACGTGCCCTATATGTCTAATATGATGAAGTTAAGTTTTGTTTCTCAACTTGAGTTGGTTTATAAATTTGAAGTTAGACATATGATTGTGAGAGGCTTACAACAATTTAATGGAGATTTAGATAGTTTCTGTTGTTGAAGACTTATTACACAATCACAAAGAAATGTGGAGGACCAATATACTTATTTCAAAAATTTGGGGACCGACACGCTACAATGAAAATTAATTGGGGACCAGCGATGAAATTTTCCCTAATTTAGTCAAACAATATGATTCCTTTTTTTTTTTTTTTTNCATGTATGAAAATGAGGTACTTGATAAGATACATATTTTCTCAAAAAGCTGATGCATATGGATGTTTCTTTTAAAACTGATCGTGTAAATTTATACTACTAGAATTTCAAAATTAGATGGGATAATAACAGCAAATTCTTCCTTCTCATGAGTATATCAAAAGCAAGATATCATGCAATCTCCATGAACTCAATTATCTCTTTTAGCACCCATTTTCTCATTCCCATCTCTCTGGTATCACTGTAAAATTAATTGCCAGTACTGTGGAGATTAAGGCTCGTAATCTTTCAAATCAAGCAACTAAAAAAAAAAAAAAAAAAAATTGAGTAAAAATGATATCTTATTACTTTAATACTTAGAACATCGAAATATCAGTCCATTCATACTGAAATTTTCTTATGGTATATATTATATTTTTTTAGATAAAATTATATTTCGACTACCACTGTCTCGATTATATAACGCCCGACAAACTTTAGTTGACATCCACTACTAGCGAGTGATCGAACTCCTATCTACTATCATTAGTGATTGTCAAAGAGACTACTTGTTGGCGATCCGCCAATATCATCCAATTGCCCATGACAATGATCAATGCTTCATGCGTATGTATATTCTTTGTGAACTTATTCGTATTATTTTGAGGGCACCATGAGGCAATTTACGTGAGGTGTTGATTTTCATGAAGGAAAATGGGTTTGAGTTGAAGGTGGTTGAGAGAGATTTCTTTCACATGGTTCATAGCATTGTGTTTGACTTGCTTTGCAATGATGTAAATTGCGAGTATTGTCACTTTATTTATAAAACGTGAATATGGTAGTCTATGAACTCGCATCTATCGCTATGATAACTAATGTGTTTAGGGAATAGACCGAGTCCATTTACTTTGTCTCATCTAGAGATGGCAATTTTCGCCGAAAAAACTCGCATTGAACGGGTTGGCAGGGCGGGGCCGTGAAGAATAAAAAAAAAAAAAATTTGGACATAGTTATTTTTGAACATTTTTTGTTTCGAGTGCTTGATTTGGATATTAATGTAGTTAGTTTGAGCATTATTTGTTTTAGATTTTAAAATTTTGAATTTGTATTTTAACTGGAAATTTTTTTAAAAAAAAGCAGGAAACGGGGCGGTCGTCCACTATTAGTGACGATTCTGATTACGTCCCGCCTCGTCCCGTTGCCATCTCTAATCTCGTCTACTATTATTTACGATTCTAATTAATAAATCCATTTCACCATTTTGCTTTTAAAAACCTTGAATTGCCATCTCATAATTGCACATGCAAATATATAAAAGGTAGAAATCTTTGTTACGTGTTATAATCGTTCGCATGGAAAATTGTAGGATTTAAATATGGCCTAACAGTCAATCATCTCGTCACTCTTTTTTCATTCTCTAATTATGATAAAAATTATCCATGGAAAATCTTATATTTAATTCTTGCACATGGATCTTCATGATATTTTCTTCATCAGACCATATCATCTTTCAATTATTTATGGTTATTTTTTTTTCTCTTTTTGCTTCTAGAAAGTCTCGCATCCATTGTTTATTCATAAGTTGGGAAATCATTACCTTTTTAAAGATTTTAATGGTATATCACCCTTCTTGTCATGTGTCAAGGTTCCATGTGGATTTTCACAACGTCAAGACCATACTCACCACTAATTTTTTTTCTCCAATGAAAAAATAGAACTCATCATCCTAAGTAGGATCAAGAAGCTCTATGCTACTATTCTTGAAAAAGAGATTTGATTCATGAGACTAAGGGGTTGTTTGATACACATTATTGAGTGGAGAATGCATTTTAAATAGTTATTTGATGGAAAATATGTGGTTAAAAAATAAAAAAAAAATTCTGAATTTATGTGTAAAATTATTTTATTGAAGAATATGTGGCTGAAAATGAATTTTGAAAAACATGGATTTTTATAAGAATTTGGATCAAATAGGGTGTAAATATAATATTTCGTCCCTGTTTGGAAATAATTTTTTGAAACCCACTCTTTTTTTTTTAAATTCATTTTCAATCACATATTTTATAACAGTCACAACTTTCATCAACTTTTCAACCATATATTTCATCAATTTTTTCCAAACCAAACATGGGCTTCATACTTACATGGTAATGTTTTGTACATATAGTACTCCACCTTATACCAATATAGTTTATGAGAATTTTTGCTTCGATTATCAACGTAACCATTCGTGACATCTAAACATAAGAAACTTTTAATAAACTCGACTTGAAAAACGAAAAGAATTGTAATGTGTGTGTGTGTGTGTGTATATATATATACTAGGTACAAGCAACGTGCAATGCACGTTTGCTTAGTTTATATTTAATAGTTTTGTTTAATAATTAATTTGTTATTAATAAAGATGTAATTTTTTTGGTTAATTAAATAATTAATGATGTAATGT
>OU503039.1:5880767-5918247 GCA_912172775.2 Fraxinus pennsylvanica | reverse complement strand
TCTTTCTTTCTCCATCAATCAATTGTCGTTTAGGTTCCAATTATGTTAGTAAGCCTCTGTTTGGCCCCCGTTATTTTACATTTTTGGGGGTTGAAAATTTTTAGAATAGTGATTGATGGGAGAATGTGTGGTTGAAATTTTTTGAATTATGTGTAATATTATTTTATTTGATGAATGCGTGCTTGAAATGAAAAGAAAGAAAAATTTAATGTAATGTAATGTAATGTAATGGAGGCCAAACAAGGGCTTAATTTGATTTCTACTACTGAGAACCTTAACCAAATATATTTAACTCAAGATGATTATATGGATTTTATGATTAACTATAACTATTATGCAATGTAAACTAAAGTTACTAAATACATGCAAAATAATATTTGAATGCAAAAGTTTGAAAAAATCAATATATGAAAAGTGTACTAGAATCCCGAATTACCATCAAGTTCACTTTTAACCTTTATTTCACAATTTACAATTTAGTTGAAGAATCAGTGTTTCTAACCTATTCAATCTCTCTCGAGTAGAACTAAACTTATTCTCGCATACCATTTGACTATATTTCTATGAAAAATGCAAATATGTGAGAATACATGATATTTTGTAAACACTTAAAGATTCACATAGAGTATAGCGATATATTTTTGTTCCCTATCGGACCCTACGATGATTTATACATTATTGAATCTACTTCCCTTCTTTCGAATGCATGAAATAGATCACCCAAACTCACATAATCACATGCATTTAATTATGGAGACATTAGAGTGTATATAAATCATTCAACATATAATATTCGTGTCCTAATGTCAAATTTGCAAAATAAAGAATTAAAAGTTCACATAACGAGGATCATCGTTCTCCTAGTACAAATATAACTAGCCTAACATCAAGAAAATAATAAAATGCGAAAATAATGTAAGAGAAGACATCACCAAATAACAGTTAAGCTTCAAAAAATCAAGAATCTTGTTATTGTGCCTTGAAATCCTTGTCTCCCAATCTTCTTCAAGATGTATTCTAGGGTTCTTCTATCTCATATGGCATTCCGCCCTTGTTTTGGACAATTTTAGGCTCAAATACGTGCACAAGATTCGTTTCCATAGGTGGTTGAGTCGAAAAAGGAAACTAAAAATTCTCACGCAAAACTTCAACCATGCGTGTCGTTTTAGCCCCTGAACTTCATTTTCTCTCATTTTGACCTCTTTTCTTCAGTTTCTTTCTTCTAACATCCTTTGCACAAATCAAATTAGAGCTTAGTCCGTTTGTCATCTAATCTCATTCTTCGCGTCAACTTTTGGCTATTTGCATTTTGGTCCCTGAACTTTCGTTGTCCTCCTTTTTGGTCCCTTTTTGTCATTGTTCTCTTATGTTTCATGAAGTCCATCAATATAATGCTACAAAATGAAATTAGATAAAATTAAACCATATTCAAACGCTTGTGTCAACAATTAGTCATATTATGTTGCCAAATAAGTGTTGGAAAACGCACTTATCAATGGGGTACATGGATCAATTTACATAAGGACGAATTAAGTATGTGGGCTAGTAAGATAGATTTCTATTAATCTCCGTGTAGAGATCACTCTATAATGCTGCCATACTTTTTCACTACTTGTAGAGGCTTGATGGAGTTAAGTTTTCTAGAGTGAATAATTTCTTCTTAATCAAGAATGCTTCTATTGGATAAATTCACTTATTTCATACAATTCTTCCGGTAATGCCTTTTTACTCTTTCTTTCTATGTTGCTATATGAAATGATGGAGATTGAGTACTTGGGGTCGATAGAATTCCAAAACTATGGAACCAATTGGTTTTATGTCGGGAGAACGACATCCTAATCAATAATCCTAATAGTTTGAAATTTATATTGAAAAAAAGGTTTTAAGATCGGTGTATCATATATGTACGCCAATTTATACAAAAGTATCCCAACGGCCAACTTGTTGGAAAAAGAAAGAAGATCATTTTGATATCTTGTTTAAGAGAAATAAGTAGCTCACGAGGGATGAAAAGAACCAAAGAAGCTAAAATTGGGTATTATGGACCATTGCAATAATTAGATTCATTGATATTCCTATTATATAAGATGCTTTTTTTTTTCGAATTCTCAAATAGAGTAACTAGAAAGATAGTTAAAATCACTTTCTTCTAGAATGATCATTCATAAAGTGATTTTTGTATGTATAACTTGTTAAATTATAAATAGTCAAATAACATGATAACAAAACACATGACAATTGTTGTCTTTTTTTTTTTTGGTTCACTTTTCTAGTAAAAAAATTGAATCAAATTTTCTCATTTTTAAAAATAAGACTTGCTTCCTCGTTAGACACGGTAGATAGAATAAGGTAATATGGAATTATGATAAGCATGTGATTTATATCAATCATGTACATAGACAGGGTTGATGACAAGGTTAAAAAAAAGGAAACACGTAACAACATTTCATTGAACAGTTAGAAAAAAAAACCCATATAGGTGCTGCGCTGTCAAAAGCCTGTGTCAACTATCATGTGCAAGTAGCATTATTGGATTTATATAGTCCCGAGTGGATACCGACTTGTTTTGGCTACATACTCGAGGAAGATTTCAGTACTGCTGTCACTAGTCATTGGTGGACATTGGTTTGTAGGAAACTTTTGTCAGAATCGTTACAAATGCACACTTGTCAAGTTTTCATTTGTAGTTTGGTAAAAATAAAAACTGTCAATCAAGTACAGCCAACGCAACACCTGCAAAGATTCTGACAAAAAAAACCCTGTACACTTGGTTTTTCCCTTGAACTTGAGTGCACCTCCAAAGGTCTGAGTCCTCATGTAGAACTTGATCCCTAAGGCGCTACTCTCGATAGTTAATCTGAGTAAGAGACATATGCGAGCCGATGTCTTATATTCCTGATGCAATCATAATAAGATTGTAGATTCTACCTTAAAATATCAACATTGTTGAGAAGAGTAGTCAAAACATTATATGTTAGATAATATTTTCAACTTATTCGATCTGGAATTTATCTATTAACATGTTTAGCAAGATAGTGACTCATTTTTTGAGAGTACCAATCTTTTAATCTGTGTGTTTGTTTGAGTCTTAATTGTATAGAATCACTCATTTGAGCTTAATAAGTTTTAATATCGAGACTTGATGGTCCATCTTAAAAAACCAACCTTGTGTAATTCAAGCACTTATGTGCGTAATTTGTTTCATGCAAACGAAAGCTCATACGGTGTTTGAAATTTTTTGTTGGGTCCATCTTTTAACGAACTTATTGAGAATAGCATATTGCAGTGCTATTAATGCACATAATGTGGTCGCAAATATGCTCTTTCCCGTCGGAATCGTGAAATCCTTATTCTCAACCTTACAATTGGTTGGAGAAGACTCCCTGATGTAGGACTTTTCTCCTAAAAATCGCCTATTTCGCCTATTTTTATATGGAACTTCAGTTGTGACTAGAAAGTTAGTTGATCGAAATACTACAAATGAAATGTGGGGACTTAAATGCTCTCTTTCGAAAGATTAAAGACCCCTAGTTTAATTTTTTTTGTCTTCTTTGAAGGAAGGAAGGCAGAGAATATATTCCGGTGAAAAGGAAAAAAAAAAATAAAAACCATAATTTTACATGATCCCATATCTGGTATCTCCTTACTCTAATCACATTATTATTTGCTTTCGTCAGTTTTTCTATTTGTCAACCATGGACAAATTAAGTAGTTACAAGTATTTTCTCAGAAAAAATGCACTAGTTAATTTGCTCCCCACTCAACCACCGTATTTGCTGTGGATCTGGTGGAGATTGTGAGATATAGCTGGGAAGCTTGAAATGATGACAGAAGCCAACAGTTGTCGCCAGTGAATAAAAACTATATATATATTTTATTTTTTTTTTGGAATAGAGAAGTTTTGATCTTGCTTAGTCTACAGAATCAATAATTGGTTCGCTTGCCCATTTTTTGTAAGAATATTATCATCTTTGAGGGCCCCTTCTTTATACTATATAAGGTCTCTTCATTTCCCCAAAAAAATTCATAATCAATTCAAGAACATTTCTGCTCTTAGAGTTCAAGAACATTTTTGCTCTTATTCTTATACACAAGCAGCTCTTTTCGAAAGGAACTTGCAGAGTTACACTGTGATTATGGCAATTGAGATTGAAAAACCTGCTGTGGGTTTGTCAAAAGTTGCAGTTTCAGATACACATGGAGAATATTCACCATATTTTGCAGGGTGGAAGGCATATGATGAAAACCCTTATGATGAATTATGGAATTCTTCTGGAGTTATTCAGATGGGACTTGCAGAAAATCAAGTAAGTTTAGAGGGTCATTTCATGTAGGGAAAAAAAAAATCGGGATTTTTTTCTAACTTTTTTGGATATTCCTTGCACAGGTTTCATTTGATTTGCTGGAACAGTACTTGGAAAAACATTCAGAAGCAACAAACTGGGGAAATAGAACTTCTGGCTTTAGAGATAACGCTTTATTTCAAGATTATCATGGACTTCAATCTTTCAGAAAGGTAAAAAATTTTATCCAATACTTGTACGTACTATCGAATACTATCTAGTACTATCAAATACTATCCAGTCGAGCGTGTGCACGAATGGATTTTGCATGAACTTATGCACCCCTTGTGAAATTATCTAGGCAATGGCAAGCTTTATGGAACAAATAAGAGGAGGAAGAGCAAAATTCAATCCTGATAGAATTGTTATAACAGCCGGCGCAACCGCAGCTAATGAGCTATTGACTTTCATTCTAGCTGATCCTGGAGATGCCTTGCTTATTCCTACTCCATACTACCCAGGGTAAGAATCTAAGTACTCACAGATATATGATAATCAGGAATATTACATAATCTTGACAATAATTTTATGTTCAAAGGACTAAATAATTATGATTCACAGGTTTGACAGAGACTTAAGGTGGAGAACAGGTGTTAAGATAGTTCCAGTTCATTGTGATAGTTCAAATAATTTTGAGATCACTCCTCAAGCTTTAGATGCAGCATATAATGAAGCTGAATCGCATAACATCAAAGTTAAAGGAGTTCTCATAACGAACCCATCGAATCCACTGGGAGCAACCATTAAACGATCCACCCTCGAAGAGATTCTTGAATTCGTTACACGTAAAAACATTCATCTTGTTTCGGATGAAATCTATTCGGGATCAACATTTTCTGGTGAAGAATTTGTAAGCGTTGCAGAAGTCCTTGAAGCCCGGGATTACAAAGAATCCGATAGAGTTCACATTGTTTATAGCCTATCGAAAGATTTAGGCCTTCCGGGGTTTAGGGTTGGGACCATATATTCATACAATGATAAAGTCGTTACAACTGCAAGAAGAATGTCAAGTTTCACTTTGATATCTTCTCAAACACAGCAGCTTTTGGCTTCAATGCTTTCCGACAGAACATTTACAGAAAATTACATAAAGACGAATCGTGAAAGACTCAAGAAAAGGCACCAAATGATTATTGATGGATTGAAAAATTCCGGGATCGAGTGTTTGAAGGGAAATGCAGGATTATTTTGCTGGATGAATTTAAGTCCATTACTGGAGGAGCCTACAAAGGAAAGTGAATTAACTTTATGGAAATCAATGCTGCATGAAGTGAAGTTAAATATATCTCCAGGATCTTCTTGCCATTGTTCCGACCCTGGCTGGTTTCGAGTTTGCTTCGCGAATATGAGTGAGCAGACACTACAAGTTGCACTCACAAGAATACATAATTTCATGGACAGAAGAAAAGCTATGAAGTCATCACCAGATTTCTCTTCATATTGATTTTTTTTTTCTTAATTCAGTTTTGGTTAAATTTCTGGCTTGATTCTTCAAGTGGCAAATATTATAAGAATACGTTATTCATTCAGATTCATTAATTGAAGCTTTAGGCATTGTTTATTGATTTTGAGACTTTCTTTGAAATGTCTGATTAGTTTGGTTAGAGAACAAATGCCACAAGTTCTCTTCTCTACCTAGCATGCATTGACTGGGCAATTGTTTATATATATCTCTTCAGTTCTTAGTTTGAACGGCAAGAATGGATATGGAGTAAGGTATTATATATTTTAAAGATAAGCAACCAAATATTTTTTTAAATTAGACTAACAAACAGTTTATTAATTTTAAAATTTACTTGTAAGTAATTTTTTTAATACTTAATCGAGCATGTACATTTAATTCACCAATTTTCAACAGTTATAATTACAATAGTGAAGGCAGAAACTTTGATGGTATCCCATATCTCCACTCAACTGCCCTTACTTATGGAGTACAATTGTTTATAATGAGCTCAAGTCCCTTTGTAGTGCTAATTCTTGATTTTTGAATTATGAACAATTATTATTATTATTTTTTTATTCAACATGATGTAGAAAAATGTTTTGACTTCTAATTTCATCATCATCATCATCATCATCATCATCTATTTCTCTACTTAATGAAATCATAAAATCTACATTTTCATTCACTTGAACACTCATTTGGTTGAAGTCAATAATCAAATCTTACAATATTCTTGTTGGGCATTTGGAGAAAAAGAGAAGGTATTGTAAATTTTCGATATTAGGGCTACTTTCCATCTCAATTTTTTTGAATCATTTCTTCATGTCAATAATGACATTGAATTCATTTTATCATTGGATTTGAAAATATGGGTACTTCCCAACATTTTTCTTATTACCCTTATTTGTATTAATNTTTTTTTTTGTATAGTGAGATGGCAGCATGTTGAAAATATCAATCTTAAAATTTTACTTCTTTTTTCATTTTTAGACATAAGGAATTAGTCGTTTAGACTTTTTGAACTTTGATAAAATATTTAGTTTTAGGGTTTTAAAAATATATTAAGCCCCATATTTGGTAGGAATTAAAATCAGATTTTTAGTAGATTTTGATAAATGTTGACAAAATATATTGTTGAAAAATTGTGAGACCCATGAAATATGTGATTAAAATTGATTGTTGACTTTGATTTTTATTAAAATTTGAATTTTAATCGGTTTCAAACAGGGATTAAGTCTTAGGATTCGATCTTAAATTGTCAATCTTGTTAACAAGAGTACATAAAATTCTTAGATATCATCAATTTTGTTAAGAGTAGACAAAATTCTTATAGATTGATCATCAAGTTCATATGTAATTGACGAGATATTTTATGCAATTTTGTACATTAGATTTATCATCAAACATTTTATAAGTATGGCTAATAATTCTAAACATGACCAACTAGTCGTTAGTAAAAGGTTGTTATTACAAGTGTAGAAATTAGTTAAGTATTGAATCATGGAATTCGTGTCACTTCGACCAAATATTTGGATTTGATCCAATAGTCAAATTATGAAAATAAATAGAATAACTTGTTCTACTTGTCGACTAAATCGTCATGATATATTTGGAATATCAAAATCAATTCTTGATGAATGAGAATTTGCGGTCAAAATTTCTAGGAAAAAGGGAGGAAACTGGCTGGGTGTTTATCTATCTCGACCGCTCGCCTACCGCTCAAACGGTGAGGCTGTCGCTCAAGCGATAATCGAGCGACAGAATCTCTGTTTCTGATACTCGAGAGACACAAGGGCGACAAGCTACCGATAGGAAAAGTTGCTACTCTTGGCAAAGGTTGCTGAGTTTGGAGCATGATACTTCACTCACAACTTTTCCTCCTCTATAAATAAAATCCTTGAGATGTCCATTTCATCATCCTAATGATATGAAATCATTGCATAATATTAAATTCATATTTTCCTAACCAAAACTCTGCATAAAAATCTGGTTTCCATTTCATTCTAGAAGAAGTACAAAAACCAGTTTTCGGTTCGTTGTTCTTGTGTTTTGGAGTACTAAAAACACAATGAGATAGTCGTTGTATCTTAGAAGTTGATTGCCATTATCCGTAAACACTGTTATGGGACAAAATTGACTTAAGGACAAAGAGTTAAATTCTTGTCTTGAATTTGCATCCATTTCACTTGGCGTTATTTTGACATTCTTTTTCTTTGGTGTTTATTACTTTTTTCATTGTCCTTACTATGTTCAATTTTTGGTAAGGTTGGTAAGTTTATTTTTGGTTTAAAGTCATCACTTAAATCCATTATCTTATAAACAATCTTATGTCGATTTTTGTTTGAGTGATAACTTTATTCTTTAGTTGTATTCGGTTAAACTGATTTTGCTTCGATTTAATTTCTACAACTCCTTCTCGGATTTTGATTTTTGGTTTATCTTTTGTTTTGTGTAAACAGAAATGAATATGATTAACAAACTGATACCTCTTCGAATGATATTTCGAATATAAGAATTTTGGAAGAAGTTTTACCTAACTTGGTTCATACCGTTGTGATTCCTTTGATTGAGGTTGCCACTCCCACCGTTCATACAAATAAAGTTCCACATGGAGAAAATTTGGAAAATTTCTGTAGGTTGAGTTCAAGAGATGGCAATAAAAAATATTGCTCTATCTCACAACTCTAAAGTTCTTGAATGAAGATACTCTCGCCGTACAAGAATAGGAAAATAATAGGGTATCATTGATAGCATTAGATGTTTGGAAACATTCAAACTTCTTATGCAAAACTACATACTGAATGGTATAGACAACACATTATACAATATAGTTCCATGAAATCTGCAAAGGAACTATGGAAATCTTTGAAGAAGAAAAATAAGACCGAAGATGCTAGGACTAAGAAATTCATTATGGAAAAATTCTTGGACTACAAAATAGTATATTCAAATATGGTCATGAGTCAAGTACAAGAATTACAAGTTATTCTCCATGACATTCACGTCAAAAATATGTTTCTAAGTGAATCATTTCAAGTTACTGCAATTATCGAGAAACTTTCACCCATGTGGAAGGACTTTAAGAACTATCTCACGTATAAGCGCAATGAGATGAATATTGAATAACTCATTGTCCGATTAAGAATTGAAAAAAGGATAACTTGAATTCAGACAAGTGTGTTGGGAGTCATATACCATAAGCTAAGGCTAATGAGGTGGAATCAAATAACAAGAGAAATAAAATAAAGCATTTCGTCGAACCCTTAGAAAAGAATGCAAAAAAATTCAAGGGCAATTGCTATAATTGTGCAAAAGCTGAACATTGCTCTGTTGATTGTCGTAAACCTAAAAAGAAAGTCCAAGCTAAATTACCGAATCTAATGGTATATCAAATATAAATTTGTCAGCCGTTACTTCAGAATTCAACAATGTTGGAAATCTTATGGAATGGTAGGTGGATACGGGTGCTACCCATCATATTTGTGCCCACAAAGACATGTTCTCATCCTACACTACAACCGATGGTAAGAAATTGTTCATGAAAATTTATTCAAGTTCAAAAGTGAAAGGGCGAGGCAAGGTAATTTTGGAGATGATATCGGGCAAGGAATTTAGCATTAACAACGTTCTTCATGTGCCGGATATTCGTAGGAACTTGATATCGAGATCTTTGTTAAGCAAAAATGATTTTAAATTAGTCTTTGTATCTGATAAGTTTAAACTTACCAAGAATAATTTGTATGTAAGCAAAGACTATATAGAAGATGGACTATTCAAGATGAATGTCTTTATCATTGTACTGAATAACTCAAAAACTAAAATATCTTCTTCTGCTTATATTCTTGAGTTGTCTAATTTATGGCATCATAAATTAGGATATGTAAACTTTAGTTCTATACGCAAATTAATGAATTTAAGATTACTACCAAGTATAAATTTTAATACCAATGGAAAATACGAAATTTGTGTAGATGGTAAGTTAGCCAAAATGTCATTTCATTTGGTTGACCGAAGCACAACACATTTGTAACTTATTCACACATATATATGTGATTTAAAGCATGTCCAAACAAAATGTTGTAAAAAGTATTTCATCACGTTCATATATGATTGCACAAGATACTGCTATGTATACTTGGTGAAAAGTAAAGATAGAGCTTTGGAAGTGTTTAAGCACTATAAAACTGAAATTGAAAATTAGCTTGGAAAAATAATAAAGGCATTTCATAGTGATCGATGTGGAGAATATGTCGCACCGTTTGAAAAAATTTATTCAAATCTGGAATTATCCATCAAACTACAGTACCACACTCACCTCAATCTAACGATGTTGTTGAACGCAAAAATCGAACACTTAAGGAAATAATGATTGCAATGTTGATTAATTCAGACTTACCTCAAAACTTGTGGGGAAAGCTATGTTTTCAACCAATCATATCCTTAATAAAATATTAAATAAGAGTAAGGTTGAATCATCTTATGAGTTATGGAAAGGTCGGAAACCTTCCTACTAGTATCTTAAGGTGTGGGGGTGTTTAGCAAAGGTACATATACCTAAACCTAAACAAGTAAAGAATAGAGCTAAAACAATAGATTGTGACTTTATCGGATATGCAAATAATAGTAGTGCATATCGATTTTTGGTTTATAAATCTGAAATACTTGATGTATATATAGGTACTATCATTGAATCAAGAAATGTTGCTTTCTTTGAAAATATATTTTCTTGTAAAGAGAAAGAAGTAAACTCACACAAACAAGTTTACGATACTGCAAATGGAAACTATCAAGAAGATAATAATCATCAAGTAGATGAAGAACCAAGACACAGTAAAAGTCAAAGGATTCATAAGACCTTTGGTCCAGATTTTCTAACATATCTACTAGAAAATGATCCAATGACGTTTAACGAAGCGATGTCCACTCTCGAAGCTCCTTTTTTGCGATTAATAATGAAATTGAATCCATCATAAATAACCTTAATTGGGAATTGGTTAAACTTACTACGAGGGAACAAAGCTTTAGTCTGCAAGTGGATCTTCAAAAAGAGATTGAAGTTGGATGGATCAATGGACAAGTATAAGGTTAGACTAGTAGCCAAAGGGTATAAACAAAAAGAAAGACTAGATTTCTTCCGCACATATTCACCTATTACAAGGATCATGTCAATACGTGTATTGATTGCAATTGCTGCATTGCATAATCTTGAAATACATCAAATGGATGTTAANAAATCAAATGGATGTTAATACTGCATTTCTAAATGGTGAATTACAAGAAAAAAAAATATGGAACAACTTGAAAGTTTTGTTGCTCCGAAAAATGAGAAGAGGGTGTGTGTAAACTTGTAAAATCATTGTATGCATTAAAATAAGTACTGAAGCAATGACATGAAAATTTTGACAAAACTATATTATTAAATAGTTTCAAAATTAATGAATGTAACAAATGTGCTTACATCAAAATCATACCTAACAGATACGTGATCGTATGTCTATATGTTGATGATATACTAATCATGAGAAATAATTCTAACATTATTACTTCGATTAAGAAAATGTTGATAAAATATTTTGATACGAAAGATACGGGAGTTGTTGATGTAATATTAGGGATTAAAATCTTAAAGAGACTTGACAATTTGTCATCATCTCAATCACATTGTATTGAAGCTATTCTGACGTATGACAATAAATCAGTTAAAACACAAGTAGACTTAAGTTTACACTTAGTCAAAAATACTGGTGATCCCGTATATCGATTAGAATATTCACGCATTATAGGCTACTTGATGTATATTACCAACTGCATGCGTTCTGATATAGCATATGCAGTCAATAAGTTGAGTAAATTTACAAGTAATCCAGGTAATAATTCTTGGAAGGAATTAATCCGAGATTTTAAATACTTAAAACACACGAATAGTCATGGATTATACTACTCAAGATATCTTGCACTGTTAGAAGGATATACCTGTGCAAATTGGATATCTGACACGATGGATAAAGTCTACAAGTGGTTATGTGTTTACCATTGGAGGCGGAGCTGTGTCCTAAAAGTCATCTAAGCAAACTTCTATAACTCGATCCACGATGGAATATGAGTCTATTACCTTCAATAAAATCAGAGAAAAATCAAAATGGCTTCGTAATTTTCTCGAACATATTTAGCCCCAGTTTGTCTCCCATTATGGGAGAAAGAATAGGGTTTTCAATAGCATTTTTTGGGGAATGTGTGGTTAAAATTTAAAGAAATTTTATTGGTTTGTGTGTAGAATATTTTATTGTGTGAATGTTGGGGGGAGAAATGGTACTGTAGCAAACAATTTAATTTTTAAAGGATGACAAACACATCCTTAATGTTGGGAAAAACCGATACGTACAATTAGTATAGATTGTGATAATCAATCGACAATTGCAATTGCACAAAATAGTATGTATAATGGTAAATCTCAACTTATTAGTCGAAGACATAATACCATTAAACAATTGATATCGAATGGTATAATCTCGATTACCTATGTTAAATCAAAGGAAAACATATCGGATCATTTGACGAAAGGACTAACAAGAGATCAAGTCTACAATCTTTTTAGGGGAATGGGCCTAAAGCCTATCGAATGGAATCACCATAATGGAAACCCAATATTGAAGATCCCAAGATCTTTGTTCAATGAGACAATTAAAGTATGAAAGATTCAGCGTAAAGTACTTACTCTCATTCCTACAAATCTAAAGTACTGGAATAAAAGGTGTTCAATAATAAGTGTATACTTTTAATGATTCATATATCTTGGAAGTAGACAAGAGATATATGATACAATACTATAGGAGATCACCTATGTAAGTGTGAAGTGGCTCGCTTCTATGAGAATCTGATGCTTAAATTCTCTTAAAACACTTATGAAATCAAGAGTTGTTCAGTACTAAAAATGAACACAACCATGAGAATCGAAATAGTTAGATGAATTATGGGGTTGATATAGTTGTTTTGATTTACACGAACGACTTAATGGTTTAAGACATCGCGTTCACCAATTGGCTTAATAAATTAGATTGTATTTAACTAAGGAATGTTCAAAGTCACAATCCACCTATTCTGATTCTATAACTTGTCGTTTGTACTCATTTGTTAGAGTCTTCATATCATTTGCACAATGCATTGTATATTGTGGAATTTTCATTCATATAGGGGATTGTAATAATTAGTTAAGTGTTAAACCATGGAAAAATGACTTCCTGTCAAATTCGGTCAAATATTCGAACATGGTCTGATAATCAAATTATGAAAATAAATAGATTAACTTGTTCTACTTATTGAGTAGATCATCGTGGTATATTTGGAATATCAAAATCATTTCTTGATGAATGAAGAATTACAGTCCAAACTTGAAGGAAAAAGACAAAAAACTGGATGGGTATTTATCTATCTCAGTCGTTTGCCTACCACTCGAGCGGTGAGGTTGTCGCTTGAGAGAGTGGGTCTCTCTCGACAGGCTAGCAATAGTCGAGAAAGACTCGGTCTCTATTTCTGACGATCGAGCGACGCATGAGCAATGGCTAACGATAGCAAAAGCTGCGACCATTGGCAAAGTTTGCTGAGTTTTGGGTATGGCACTTCACTCACAACATTTCCTCATCTATAAATAAAACCTTTGGGATGTCCATTTCGTCATCCCAGTGATATGCAATCATCGCATGACATTAAATTCATCTTTTCTTAAACAAAACTCTGTATAAAAATCTGTTTTCCATTTCATTCTAGAATGAGTACAAAAATCAATCTTCGCTTCATTATTCTTGTGTTTTGTAGTGCTACAAACACTAGGAAACAGTTGTTGTATTTTGGAAGTTGATTGCCATCATCCGTAGGCACCGTTATGGGGCAAAATCGATTTAAGGACAAAGAGTTAAACTATCATCTCGACTTTGCATCAAATCACTTGGCGTTATTTTGACGTTCTTTTTCTTTGATATTTATTACTCGTTTTCTTACCGTTACTCTGTTCAATTTTTGGTAAGGTTGATACGTTTGATTTTTAGTTTAAAGTCAACACTCAAATCCATTATCTTATCAACAGTAAGTGCCATAACAAGTCACCCCTAATTGCTTTTTGCCATAGTATAAAATGTTGTACTCAGTACTCATGAAATGAAAACACATCGTTTTTTTAAATTTTGCAAATTCTCAGTATGGAGCGTGCATGATGTTAATTTTTCCAATTAACATATAACTAAGAAATATTTATCTATAAATTATCGTTTCTGCTGTATACAATCCTGAGAAAGTCGTATGTGAACAAAAATTACTTGGTCAAGAACAATAAAGTCAAAGTTCGATACTAATTAGCATGAGGATTGCAAGTTGTACCAAGGAGGTCCGATCACATAGAAAAGTGATGCATATATTTAATTTAAAGAAAACAAAAGTGAAATACCTAGCCCTTTGACCTTCTATATGTTCACGTCATAGCATAGTGAGAATATCATTCGGCCGGTCGATCTTATTAAAATATCGTAGCAGCGACGTTAAAACATATTAATTTTATTTGATGTACTATTAAGAAAATATTGATGAATATTTTATCTGTGTTACTCAAAAAGTCTATCGACATGTATACTGATCATGAAAAAGTCGTCGTAGAATATATATTAACTTCAAATCTTTATTAACTAGTGAACCAGAAGTAGTCATATTTTCATTTGGTAAATTATATGAAAGGAAGTGGACATTTTTTTAGTTTAGCTTTATGTTTTGAAAGCTTAATGTTAATTAAATATTAGCTTCTTTATGTCCCTTCTAGAAGCTCTTAAATGAATATGTCAATTTTGTTTAAGGATGGCAACGGGGTGGGACGGGACACTCATTACTAGTCCTCGCCCCGGGGCAAAATTCCATGTCCCGTCCCCTACCCGAATACCTGATTAAGCAAGTAATTCCCGCCCCGTTTGGGCAGGGCCCCGAGGGTATCAGAATTTTTTGCATCCCTAGTTTTGTTAGACATTAATATTCTATTAAAGAATAGTTGTTCATGCAACTCAAATATTTTTGTATCACCCAAAGCTTTTGACCAAATTAATTTGATTTAAAATAAGGTTACATTAATTGATTGACCACCTCTCTACATAACAAACATGACTTACAATGACGGTATAGTTCGAGATTAAATGTCTGTTTTAAATGAAAAATGAAAATAATAATTTTTCAAGAAAGGAACATCAGCTACACAAGCATACGAGCAAGTAAATGCATGGACCATTTTGTTCTACCTATGTAGATACATCGACATGAACCACGGCCAATTTGTTGTAACAAAACAATTACATGTAACGAAATAGTTTCACATAAGGTAAAAAGTAAAATCAGATTCCAGTTGTGTACAAGTCGAAGAGAGTTGCATTCAATGATGACTAGACGAACTCCAATCCTTTGTGTGAGGCAACAAAGCATAATCACCGTTACCTCTATGTATGTTTCACCTTTTCTAGTCAAAGAGACATAACACGTGGCGTGACATGACCAAGAATTCAAAATGCCGTTCTTTGGCTTTTATGTTTTACATTGCATTCTTCATCTTTGAATGGGGTAAGTGTACTTTTATTGCACAATCGACTGAAGATCAAGTTGAGCTCGTCCTAAATCTCTATACTTTTTCTTTATTAATGACATGCGTGTAACTTCGAGGGAAAAAAATCCATCACAAATCACAATAATTGGTTGAATCATAGCCATCAAAATCCCGATCCATGAATACCACGAGAGGCAATCATGGAGTTCCCCGTGTGAATCACATATTAATATTCAAACCCCAATCTGCCAACAACTAAAGTTGAAGACAGAGATCAGGTAAAGAAAAGTGGATTTTAGTCATTGCCAATGCAGCCACATGCATATACTCTATTATCAGTTTCAAGTACCCATCAAATGGTAAAATGGAAGATTGACTCTCTGAGTTATTGAGTAGTAACATTTATACATGGTTGGGATTCAATAGGAATTTTGACCTTAGGGGAGATTTTTAGGGGATGAGATATTTTGTTCAAATGTTACACGATAATGTAATGGTCTTGAGACGCTGCAAACTTTAGCCCCTGATTGATGGAGATTAAAATAAGATTTTTTTAGTAGATTTTAATAAAAATTTGTCAAAAAAAATTTTAATTTAAACCTTTTTTTTTTTATTTTAAAATTTTTTTTTTTTTTTTTTTTTTGTAGATTTTGATAAAAAAAAAAAATTGATGCAACATGTTATTGAAAAGTTGTAAGTCCTGTAAACTGTGTGATTAAGGATAATTATTAATTTTGATTTAGAATAAAATATTAATTTTAATGAATAAAGCCTCTTGTACATTGTTTTCTTGACATCAAGTTTGACACTATGTGTAAATTCAAATTATGTTTGGCGGGAAAGTGTGTTGTTTTTAAAAACTGTCCAATGTGATGTCGTCACGTGGTACAATGTCAAACTTGATATCTAAATTAGCGTACTTGTAGCATGATTGAATTTTAATCCCTATCAGTGACTTATTTTAAAAGAAAAATATATTATTGTAATACCGTCAAAGTTGTACTTTAACGAGTGGGTAAAAGATGGGGTAACTTACATAATTGATTAGTGTTTTATATGCTTCTTTAGAATCTTAAATTAAAAAAAAAATCATCTTTTTTTTTAAAAATTTATTTTCAATCACATATTCTCTTATAAAATAATATTACACGTAAATCGAAAAAAAAATCTTATTTTTTAATGACACCATCTTCAATAAAACTCTATTCAAAAATGCATTTGTTGCTCAAACAATGGCTTAATACATCGTGTTTATATGCCAAGTATAATTATTAGTTTGTGCATTTTCGTATAAATGCGAGAAATTGAACTATTAAATTATATAAAAATTACAGAAGCAATATAAATTATCTCCTTTCATTTTATATCAACCCGACTTGTCACCTATATGTATTATCCCCTTACCGACGTCAAATAATTAGAACTTGTTCTGTCTTTCTAATTATTATAGAACTTGTAGCTCGTATTTTCTTTTACAGTCACAGAACTAATGATTCGGGCGTCCTCAAATTCTGAGCTTAGATTTAAACTACTCTGTATAGAAAATACTCAATTGAACTAATTAATTAACCTATCGAACAAGGTGATCAATTCCTAACGTGAATACATATTCACTACTTCGATTCCTATGAGCTCCCAACATACCGAAATATTGAGCGTTATAAATTAATAATGATTATCTCCTATCTGCTCATCTATTCTTTATATTGGAATGATAGAGCATAAAAAAAGAAACCCTAATCCGATATAAGAAATGACTTGTCTAACTACAAAGATAAAAAATAAGTCCAAATTTAGTCATGCGTCTAAGACTTAGTCCTATTGATTGAAATTAATTAGTATCAAGAACTTGCTCTTGTTTCGAATTCAAAAGATATCAAAGGGAATGAACGTGTGATGAAAAGGACATCCAACTTTTTTGAATTCAAACTCTTATGGTTTGATCCATGTTCTCATCTTACCAGATAAAAAATAGACTCGAGTCCAGACGCGTGTCATTTAAACTCGATTAATCCAGTTTGTGAAAAAATATATGAAAGAATCATATTTCATATAATATTATTGTTACTGGTTGTTTGTCATCTCTAATCCAAATATCAATAAAATAGATTATTACTAGGGTTTTAATCCATATAGATGTAGAATTCAACTTAGTTTATTGATTGTTACATATAGTTCAATTGAGATATTGTATGAAAGTACACTTTTTTATATTCTCCTTTGAGAATTGGAGGACTTTTTTATTGGGTGGGTTTAAAGAAAAAGAAGATCTTTTGAATACCTTACTTTCTTTTTTCTTATATCAATAACTCAATTTAAGATATTGTATGAAAGTATGATTTCTTCTATTCGCCTTGTAGAATTGGAGGATTTTTTATTGGGTGGGTTTAAAGAAAAAGAAGATCTTTTGAATACCTTACTTCCTTTTTTCTTATATCAATAACTCAATTAAAATTCAATTATCTCCACGAACAAAAATGTTTGTTATACTTAATATCTTTAGTTTGATATGTATTTTGTCTTATTTCGACCCTTTATTCGTGTTTTCTTCGTCAAATTGTTGAAGCCTATGTTTTTTTAATCCAATTGTAAATGTTATGTCTGTCATATCAAAAAACTTACAAGTCCATGAATAGCCATCACGAACGTTATGACATTTAGGTTAATTTATCAAGCCTATTAACTTTCAAAATGATGACAGTAGGAATGACAAAATTCTTCGTATCTGCAATGTGCCGAATGGGGAGGAGAGAGAGATCATTTTCTCGCTCCAAATTCAATGAAACCACTATAGATATATATTTTTTTTATGTTTTTCAATATAAATTTATTTAAGAATTAATATTTAATAAAAAAAGGTCAGTAAAATGGGTATTTTTAATCTCCGTCCCCCTCCGTTGAAATCCTCAAGGGCCTGTTTGGGAGTTTTTTATCGTTTATGAGGTGTTGTAAAATTCGGTATTTGCCAATCTTTTTCGGTATCGATTTTGGATGGTATAAAAATCACCCAAAATCGGTAGTGTGATTTTGACCGATTCTCTCAACCCATCAAATTGGCAGATTTTAACCGTTTCTCAAATTCTCTTCTAATTTTACCATCTATAAAATAATTACTTTCAATCAACATATTTTCTTCAAAACTCAATTGTAAATAAAAATATATTAACTAAAAAATTATATATAAGCAAAAAAAATGAAATTATAATAAAAAATACTTATAAGTAAAATATTACTTATAAGATGAGAAAAATTACATTATGATTAAAAATTACTTTTATGTAAAACAATTTGTTCATAAATAAAAATATAAAAAATTACTTATAAGTAAAAAAAAAATTAACTAAAATTATTTAAAAATAAAAAATTTACTTATAAATAAAAAATATTAACTTAAAATGTTAACTAAATATTTAACTTTCTTCATTTTTTTAAGTTAAATATTAACTTGTTTGTAAAAAAATCACTTGTAAGTAAAATATTATTTATGAGTAAAAAAAAATGTGGATAATACACTACCACATAGGTTGGAAAGTTTTAAAAGAAACTACTAAAATCACTCAAAATCAATTCACTCGATGATCAAAATCGGTACTTTAAAAAACGCTCATAATTGATACATCGAAACTCTCAAACAGGCCCGAAGAGTTACGAAATAATGAATAGAATAACATTTGATAAAGTGGAAATTACATTATGACAAGTTTTTAAAGATTGTAATTCAAAAATCAGATATAAAGTTTATTTATCCATAAATAAGGTGATAATTCAACTATTAATATTAATATTAATAATAATATTATATAATCTAACCACCCCACTAATATCCTATCTCTTTTTACCTCTTTTCTCCCTCTATCATCAAATTTCTCTCTAAATTATAACCTCCCTAACCCTGTAAATCCGCCAAAATCACAATGCACCCATCTTCTTCTTTTCTCTGGCGCGGCATCGTGCCATGCCAAGCGGCGTCACCAATCTGGCTAATGTTATGCATGACTGTTTGTGCGATGACCTATCTCTTTCTTTCTTCTCCAGCACTGCAAATTGATGACTAATGTTATGAATAGCGCCACCGATCTGCAGCGAGCAGGAACGACTTTAGAACCAAATTACAAGCCGAGCTAATACATAAAATACTAGGCCGGGTTGTACCGGGCTACAACCCAGCCCAGCTGCGCTGCGCTAGTTGCCAAGCCATGGTTGCAATGTTTGGTAGTGGTGGTAGTGGTGATGGCAGTAGCGATGATGGCGGAGGCTCACAATTTTTTCCTAGGTCATAGATCACTGTGCAGAGGCCACATATCAATGTCTATAAGTCACACATCCAAAATGATGTCACTGGCAATTGGATCAATATGATAGATAACAAATCAATGCCCAAAGGTCACAAATCCAAGAGCACTAGTCACGGACCATTGAATCAACTTCACAAGTAAAAGTTTACATGTAGTTTAAATCACATTGCCCAAAATCCGTCATTAAAGTTCAATAAGATAATTCGTCAATTCTGTTCCGCTTAAAATCCTTCAATCGAAGTTCAAATTAAAGATCAATGTCACATGTAACCGTTTATATGACAGTGACTATGAAAGGAGATGGCGGCGATGAATGCCCAATAACTGTGAGAACGAATGTCGGCAGTGGATGGATGCTGGTGACTGTGAGAATGGATGTCGGAGACTGTGAGAGGGGATGGCAACAGATGGATGTCGACAACTGTGATTAGAACTCGAGGGAGATTGGAGTGGATCGAGATTTTTCATATATAACATTTATTAATTGCCACTTGAGTTTTGAATTTATAAACTTGTTCTTTTAAAATTGAATTGGCCTATGCTTGAAGCTTGATATTTGAATTTTTCCATTTGATAAATTCAGTAACAATTCAAAAGGAAAGAAATTAATGGTCAACGACCACTGAAAATATTTGAAAAACTTTAATGACATCTCAAAAACTATTTAAATTTAAATGACAATTAAAAAATGTTCGTCAAAGTTCAATTTCAACCTGGTTAAATTTAATAGTTGTAGAGTTCCACAACCTGGTTAAATTTAAATTGTACGTACATAACGTGCCATCCAAATTTCCCTTCCGTAATTTCATTGATTCTACCAATTGGGCTTTGTTCGATTAAAATGTTTCATTAATCACTAAACTTACACATTCATCACACTTTTCTCACTTAATTTTAAAATGCTTCTGAGTGATCTATGAACTTTAACATGTTATATTCCATCACTTATCACGTTTCATAAGTCACTTAACTTTAAAATATTTTCAAGTGTTCACTTAATTTTAACGCATTGTACTCCATCACTGACTCACTTTAAAGCTATATTTAAGGCAAAAGAAGAATGTTAGTTTTAAATTGATATAAATCATAATTTAAATCATAATCTTCCTTCACGTCAAGAAAATAAAATAGAAAAATTATTTATTTATTTCGATTAGGATCGTAGATCCAAATCAAGAAAATAAAAAACATATATATACAAACAAGGTAATTCGAAAGGAAATAAAGGCCTCGTCTTCATATATAATATTTTACACTTCAAAATTTTCAATTTTTGAACGGTTAAATTCAGTCAATAAAATTCAGTGATAGCTAGGAAGCATTTTAAAGTTCAGTAATTAAAACATGACGAATGTACAAGTTTAGTGACTAATGAAACATGATGAGTGAATGATATAGTGTATATAAGCCCATGTTTGTCTTCCATTAAATCGTTAATTTTTTTTCTCAAAACTCATTTTCAATCACATTCACGTAATAAAATATTTTGCACATAAATCCAATTTTTTTCTTAATTTTTAACAAAGCATTTTTCAAAAAATCACTATTTTAGAACTCATTTTTCAAAAAACAAAAAACTCTTTTTAAAGGTAGACAAATAGAGACTAAATTTCAGTAATATCTCGAAAGTATTTTAAAATTCAATATCTAATGAAACATAGTGGATGGGTATAAAGTGAAATGTATTAAAGTTAGTAACATTTTAAAATGTTCATTAATAAAGTATGACGCACGAATAAGTAGACTAATTTTCCCTTTCCAACACGTCTTTGTTTGCTTATGTTGTTTCCAATTCCTTATAAATAATGCTATCTTTCACTAGTGGTGCTAGAGCACTAATTTATGTGAAACTATGTGATAAATTTAATTATAGATAAAATTATGTGATTCATTTAGCTCATGTTTGGCCTGCATTATTTCTTCTTCAAAAGAAGAATTTGTACCGGTGAGGGTGCCCCACTTGCTGATTATTTTTTACTTTCCCCTCACACAATCCTTGGTTTGGTGTCCAACGGCATTATTTCTCATTTTCATTTTGGGAATAATGCTGGCCAAACAGATGCTTAATTGAACATGTAATATAATGACACCAGTGTTACCACCTACACTCATGTCTAATCCCTTTGGTAGTGGTGCTAAATAGCACTACTTATGTATTATTAAGAAGGAAGTTGAAAATGTTTTGATTCCCTACCTACGGCATACTTGTGCTGGTAGTGTGGTTGCATAGGCGAATTAGAAAGAAACTGGGAAATAATTGATGGTGGTTGGGTCGTTGGGAAAGGAATGGCAATATCTATTGCTCCTTGATGGCTAAAAATTGCAAATGAGAGAGGAACGGTCTAGGTTTCGAGCATTGACAGTTGCATTTTTTATATTGCATATGTACGATATCATAACAAGTAATATAGTGGACCTTTGAGTCTGGATTATCGTTCCCTCAACTACTATACTTTAATATTTAATCTAATATTTTTAGCTCCTATTTGATGAAAACAAAAAAAAAAATGTGATTGTTGTGATTGTTTTTCTAACTATATCTACTAATTGAAAATAGAAGGCTGCACACAAAGATCTATTTAAAATTCAAATATGGAATGAATATTAGGTCATAACAATACTGTCATTTTTCGTCAATTTTCAATTCCACTTCTATTCATCAAGTTTCACCTAATAACACATTACATAATAAATTAGGTCATAATTTCATTAAAAGAACTACGAAACGTCCATATTTTAGAGCCTAAATAATTATGTAAAATACACTTATCAAACACCCCCAAACTTAAACATTTTTTTGTTCTCAAACAAAATTGTAACCTCACTTAATAAACACACAAACATGCAAAGAAATTTTTGGTTAGATACCTTGTCGTTTTGTCTTAGGATTGAGAACATTATATTACATTTATGAACGACTTCAAAATCACAATGTAAGATCTAAACTTCCACTTATCCATTGCAAAATGGGGGCGTGTGTGAAGAATCAAGCGTAACGTCATACATTCATAAGTTAGTTCAATTCCCAACCTTAAATGGTCAATCATCTCATTCATTCATTCGCTGGTGAGATTCACGCACCTCCAAACTTATTTTCTTTCATTCTCTCCCTAAAGTGTAATTCTAAAATTTAGTTTCCATCATCAATTCTTTACACCACACTAATTTGGTTTAGTTTAATCGGTAACGTCAACAATTTATTCATGTGATGATTCTCTCAACTTATGAGTGCTTTAACAAACAAGTTTGTACCAAGTGATTCAAAACCACTAGTCATCTAAACCCCCGACAATGAGTTCTTGCTTGCGCACTTGCATATTTTTTTTTCTTTTTTGCTTATATTGATATTTTCTTTTTATCTCAATATTAACATCACCATTTTTCTCCTCTTAACCCATGTGATGAGCTTTTAGTCGATAACTCTCGGCTTTTGAATAGCAAAGGGGTACCAAGTTTCAAGATACTCATACGAACTTACTCACTCGAGTTAAAAAGGTACCGATGTGAGGCATAAGTTCGATAAGTGTAATGCTTATTTTCTATAAAAGAAAAGGCAAAATTTATAAGGGTTAGATCCCTAGAATTTGGTTATCACCAAATTCATACTAGAAAGTCAAAGACACTCCACACAATCTTTTTTAAAATGTACAGAATTACCACAATTTTAAATCATTTCTTTTACAGGCTCAAACACTCCCAAAATATAAAATATACGGTTGAAGGATGTTGTGAATCATATATTAAGGGATTAAGCATCTAAATCCTCTATTTAACATATACGTATAAATCTCCATGTTCCTGTATGATACTATACTCAATTATTGTGTATAAATTTTGTCACGTTTTAAATGGATAAACAAAAAAATTCAACTAAAGCACACAATTCTTGACAATCCATAAACTATTACATGCTCTGAAATATATTCATCATAGTCGACAAGGTTATTTAACTCACACAAGCATGTATATAAAGAAAATTCATTTTTTTACACAATTCACACGAAATAAAATATACATTGTCTGTAATGTTAAAATATATACAAATGAGGGTTAAGACTTCCCTGAATACATCAATTGTTATATCGCCATCCCCCTGATGAGATGGATATGGATGGCTTGTTAGCCGCGTTGTTGCCCACAAACTTAAGAAAAGGGATAGAGCTTGATTTACCTCCCAATAAGCACTTCTTTAAAGTCATTGACTTTTTGCCATGATTAATTGTGGTGGCTCAAATCAAGTTATTACATCATTACATTTTGTGCAATTTTCATTAATGCACCCTTTATTTGCTCTCTAAATTTTGATATTTCCATTCTTATCTCTACCAGGAAGTCTACCAAAATTTGATTTTATTTTCTGATAGTTTCATTGATCAGATGACTCTTTTTCATCTATTCTACAACAAACTTTGATGAATGGAGGTTGCTCAATGTAAATATTGAATATCTCTTGCTTGTTATTAATCCTCAATATTAGCTCATCATTCTCCATGTCAATCAGGATTCGACTCATTGCAAAGAATGCTCGAACCAATATAATGGAATGTCTCGATCTTCTAGTATGTCCAACAGAATGAAGTCTTCATGAAATATTAAATTTTCTACTTTATGAACACGTCTTCAACTTTGTCACTTGGCCTTGAAATTGTTCTATCACTCAGTTGTAGCGTTATTGATGTTGATTTGACTTTACCCAATCATAATCTTAATCTCCTATAAATAGAATATGACAGTAGATTTATGCTAGCACCTGTGTCACACGTTGCGTTAATAGCACAAGAATTTTAAATTAAAATAGGCAAACTAAAACTCTCTGGATCTTTCAACTTGGGATGCTATTTGTTTTATACTCTTGCACTACTTTCCTCTGTTAGCATCACAGTTTCACATTCCGGAAGATTTCTTTTCTTTATCAACATCTCTTTCAAAAATTTTGTATAACTTGAAATTTGTAATATTGCATCAATGAATGGAATATTGACATGAAGCTTCTTGAGAACATCAAGAACTTTTTCAAATTTTGTGTCTTGTTTGTTCTTTTTGAACTTTTGAGGAAAATGAATGAGAGATACATAAGTCTTGACTGGACATGATGCCTTGGTGGTGTATGTTTCTATACTTTCTTCATTTTCAATTGAGGTTGGTATAGATATTTCTTCCATTGTAGCTTCACCAACCTCTTCATACTCATTTTTTCTTTTTGGTATTTTCGAATTAATCTATGATAATTGTACCCCACTCCTTGTAGTTATAGCAAGAATAGTTTCTCCCATCTACTTCTTTCAAAGTCTTTAGGAGAATAGAAGTAGAGGTACATATGCTTTAACGTTTACATGAGTCTTAATTTGATCGTTTTCTACTACTCTTATTGACATCACCTGTTCTTTAGGATTTATCATTGTATTGCTTGGCAATGATCCATGTAGACGTTTTGCAAGTTGTTCGACTATATGACCAATCTGCGTCTCCAACTTCTTGATAGATACTAGCTGATTTTGAAAATTAGTATCAATCTATTGGAATACTTGTGTGTTTTCTACACATATTGAAGAAACATCTCCCCAAAACTTTGTTTTCTCTCTTGCTGAAAATTATTTCCGTGGGAACCATTTTGAATAAAGTTCACATGGTCCTTTGAAGAAGCATGCATCGGGCAATTTTCTGTAGGGTGATTTCTTCAACAATCCTCACATGTTAAATTGACCATCACTACATTTGCTCCATGTATTTGCAATTTTACAATTTACTCCACCTGTTTGGTTAAAGCAACAATATGTGCTTTGGTAAATGTTGTGTTGTCTAAATCATAAATTCCAACTCTCTTCTTTGGTACCACTCTTTCTAATGAGAACTTTGATCCACCAGCTCACAAAGGAATCGACCCGAGATTTTGATAGTGGTTAAAGTCCGGTGTAGAAGTATTGCACTTGATTACCTATGGCCATTCCATGATTTGGACACGTTCTCATTAGCTCTTTGATTATGTTCCATGCTTCATGATAACTCTACCCATCTCTTTGTTGGAATGTTTGGATTTTTAGTCAAATTTTTGCTACTTTTGTCGATGGAAAGAATTTGTTGTAGAATTTTCTAGTCAGTTCCTCCCATGTAGTAATGCTTCCACGAGGTTCAACATCTAACTACTCTAAAGCTACATTCCTCAATGTGTAAGGAAATAAACGCAGCTTGATAGCATCTTCATTAACTCTTGGAGTATGGAAGTTCTGACAATTTCTGAGAAATCTGAAGAGATGTGTGTTCGGGTTTTCATGAGATAACCCGTAAAATTGAAGAGTGTTGCTAGTCAAATTGATCCAATCCGCCCTTATCTGAAGATTATTTACCCCGAAATCTGGATATACAATACTGGAGCTCGTTGGCGCTGCTATAAGCATCAAGAACATTAAGTCTACAAATATCCTTCATTTATCTCCACTCACTCATTTTGCTGATTTTGTGGTACCGCTACTCTCTCAACACTTGTTTGGAAGTACGTTTTGTTTTTGAATAAAACGATTCAAGATCGTCGCCTTGGGTACGGAGCATACAACTAACACTTTTTATCTATGCATAAAAGAAAATAAATTAATCAAATAACAGTAAAAAGAAAATAAATTAATCAAATAACAGTAAAAAAAAAAAAATTAAGACTAAATGTAAATAGTCCCCAACAACAACGTAAAAACTTGTGTTTTTATGTCGTAAGTGTACAATATCGTAACAAACAATATAGTGGACATTTGAATCCAAATTATCATTAACCTCTAAATAAGTGTGTAAAATACACTTATCACTATTGACAACGACGGCTCTAGGAGCTAGTGGTGGTTCAGAAGAAAATAAGATGTCCCATTCTTTAAAAAACCTACTCTGGGCTATTTCCTTCGCATTCAGGAATTCAAATCAAAATGTTTATGATGGGGCTTGGGAGTAGAATCTTTGTAACAATTATTTATACTGTATCTGGATTTGGTGTTTCCTACTCAAAATCTGTTGTCTCATCCGCAGTTCAAAAGCCTCCCAACGATTCTAAAAGGTTACTGCGCCATTTTTCGCTGGGACATAAAAGTATGTAGTTTTGCATGTCCTGATTTTATTAGTTTGTTAATGTATCTGTTGGTTGCATTTATGATTCGATGTAAATTCTTGCAATTATTGTAATTGTTTATGGGGGCGTGTGTGAAGAATCAAGTGTAACATCATACATGCATAAGTTAGTTCAATTCCCAACCTTAAATGGTCAATCATCTCATTCATTCATTCGCTGATGAGATTCACACACCCCCAAACTTATTTTCTTTCATTCTCTCCCTAAAGTGTAATTCTAAAATTTAGTTTCCATTATCAATTCTTTACACCACACTAATTTGGTTTAGTTTAATCGGTAACGTCAACAATTTATTCATGTGATGATTCTCTCAACTTATGAGTGCTTTAACAAACAAATTTGTACCAAGTGATTCAAAACCATTAGTTATCTAAACCCCCGACAATCAGTTCTTGCTTGCGCACTTGCATATTTTTTTTTTCTTTTTTGCTTATATTGATATTTTCTTTTTAGCACAATATTAACATCACCATTTTTCTCCTCTTAACCCATGTGATGAGCTTTTAGTCGATAACTCTCAGCTTTTGAATAGCAAAGGGGTACCAAGTTTCAAGATACTCATACGAACTTACTCACTCGAGTTAAAAAGGTACCGATGTGAGGCACAAGTTCGATAAGTGTAATGCTTATTTTTTATAAAAGAAAAGCAAAATTTATAAGGGTTAGATCCCTAGAATTTGGTTATCACCAAGTTCATACTAGAAAGTCAAAGACACTCCACACAATATTTTTTAAAATGTACAGAATTACCACAATTTTAAATCATTTCTTTTACAGGCTCAAACATTCCCAAAATATAAAATATACGGTTAAAGGATGTTGTGAATCATATATTAAGGGATTAAGCATCTAAATCCTCTATTTAACTTATACGTATAAATCTCCATGTTCCTGTATGATACTATACTCAATTATCGTGCATAAATTTTGTCACGTTTTCAATGGATAAACAAAAAAATTCAACTAAAGCACACAATTCTTGACAATCCATAAACTATTACATGCTCTGAAATATATTCATCATAGTCGACAAGGCTATTTAACTCACACAAGCATGTATATAAAGAAAATTCATTTTTTTACACAATTCACACGAAATAAAATATACATTGTCTGTAATGTTAAAATATATACAAATGAGGGTTAAAACTTCCCTGAATACATCAATTGTTATATCGCCATCCCCCTGATGAGATGGATATGGATGGCTTGTTAACCGCGTTGTTGCCCACAAACTTAAGAAAAGGGATAGAGCTTGATTTACCTCCCAATAAACACTTCTTTAAAGTCATTAGCTTGACTTTTTGCCATGATTAATTGTGGTGGCTCAAATCAAGTTATTACATCATTACATTTTGTGCAATTTTCATTAATGCGCCCTTTATTTGCTCTCCAAATTTTGATATTTCCATTCTTATCTCTACCAGGAAGTCTACCAAAATTTGATTTTATTTTCTGATAGTTTCATTGATCAGATGACTCTTCTTCATCTATTCTACAACAAACTTTGATGAATGGAGGTTGCTCAGTGTAAATATTGAATATCTCTTGCTTGTCATTAATCCTCAATATTAGCTCACCATTCTCCATGTCAATCAGGGTTCGACTCATTGCAAAGAATGCCCGAACCAATATAATGGAATGTCTCGATCTTCTAGTATGTCCAACAGAATGAAGTCCACAGGAAATATTAAATTTTCTACTTTTATGAACACGTCTTCAACTGTCACTTGGCCTTGAAATTGTTCTATCACTCAGTTGTAGCGTTATTGATGTTGATTTGACTTTACCCAATCATAATCGCAATCTCCTATAAATAGAATATGACAGTAGATTTATGCTAGCACCTGTGTCACACGTTGCGTTAATAGCACAAGAATTTTAAATTAAAATAGGCAAACTAAAACTCTCTGGATCTTTCAACTTGGGATGCTATTTGTTTTATACTCTTGCACTACTTTCCTCTGTTAGCATCACAGTTTCACATTCCGGAAGATTTCTTTTCTTTATCAACATCTCTTTCAAAAATTTTGTATAACTTGAAATTTGTAATATTGCATCAATGAATGGAATATTGACATGAAGCTTCTTGAGAACATCAAGAACTTTTTCAAATTTTGTGTCTTGTTTGTTCTTTTTGAACTTTTGAGGAAAATGAATGAGAGATACATAAGTCTTGACTGGACATGATGCCTTGGTGGTGTATGTTTCTATACTTTCTTCATTTTCAATTGAGGTTGGTGTAGATATTTCTTCCATTGTAGCTTCACCAACCTCTTCATACTCATTTTTTCTTTTTGGTATTTTCGAATTAATCTATGATAATTGTACCCCACTCCTTGTAGTTATAGCAAGAATAGTTTCTCCAATCGACTTCTTTCAAAGTCTTTAGGAGAATGGAAGTAGAGGTACATATGCTTTAAAGTTTACATGAGTCTTAATTTGATCGTTTTCTACTACTCTTATTGACATCACCAGTTCTTTAGGATTTATCATTGTATTGCTTGGCAATGATCCATGTAGACGTTTTGCAAGTTGTTCAACTATATGATCAATCTGTGTCTCCAACTTCTTGATAGATACCAGCTGATTTTGAAAATTAGTATCAATATATTGGAATACTTGTGTGTTTTTGCACATATTGAAGAAACATCTCCCCAAAACTATGTTTTCTCTCTTGCTGAAAATTATTTCCGTATGTGTTGAAATTGTGGGAACTATTTTGAATAAAGTTCACATGCTCCTCTGAAGAAGCATGCATCAGACAATTTTCTGCAGGGTGATTTCTTCAACAATCCTGACATGTTAAATTGACCATCACTACATTTGCTCCATGTATTTGCAATTTTACAAGTTACTCCACATGTTTGGTTAAAGCAACAATATGTGCTTTGGTAAATGTTGTGTTGTCTAAATCATAAATTCCAATTCTCTTCTTTGGTACCACTCTTTCTAATGAGAACTTTGATCCACCAGCTCACAAAGGAATTGACCTGAGATTTTGATAGTGGTTAAAGTCCAGTATAGAAGTATTGCACTTGATTACCTATGGCCATTCCCTGATTTGGACACGTTCTCATTAGCTCTTTGATTATGTTCCATGCTTCATGATATCTCTCCCCATCTCTTTGTTGGAATGTTTGGATTTTCAGTCAAATTTTTGCTACTTTTGTCGGTGGAAAGAATTTGTTGTAGAATTTTTTAGTCAGTTCCTCCCATATAGTAATGCTTCCACGAGGTTCAACATCTAACTACTCTAAAGCTACATTCCTCAATGTGTAAGGAAATAAACCAGCTTGATAGCATCTTCATTAACTCTTGGAGCATGGAAGTTCTGACAATTTCTGAGAAATCTAAAGAGATGTGTGTTCGGGTTTTCATGAGGTAACCGTAAAATTGAAGAGTGTTGCTAGTCAAATTGATCCAATCCGCCCTTATCTGAAGATTATTTACCCCGAGATCTGGATATACAATACTGGAGCTCGTTGGCGCTGCTATAGGCGTCAAGAACATTGAGACTACAAATCTCCTTCATTTTTCTCCACTCACTCATTTTGCTGATTTTGTGGTACCGCTACTCTCTCAACACTTGTCTGAAAGTACGTTTTGTTTTTGAATAAAATGATTCAAGATCGTCGCCTTGGGTACGGAGCATACAACTAACACTTTTTATCTATGCATAAAAGAAAATAATTTTATCAAATAACAGTAAAAAGAAAATAAATTAATCAAATAACAGTAAAAAAATAAAATAAATTAAGATTAAATGTAAATAGTCCCCAACAACAACGTAAAAACTTGTGTTTTTATATCGTAAGTGTACGATATCGTAACAAACAATATAGTGGACATTTGAATCCAAATTATCATTAACCTTTAAATAAGTGTGTAAAATACACTTATCACTAGTGACGACGACGGCGCCAGGAGCTAGTGGTGGTTCAGAAGAAAATATAGATGTCCCATTCTTTAAAAAACCTACTCTGGGCTATTTCCTTCTCATTCAGGAATTCAAATCAAAATGTTTATGATGGGGCTTGGGAGTAGAATCTTTGTAACAATTTTTTATACTGTATCTGGATTTGGTGTTTCCTACTCAAAATCTGTTGTCTCATCCTCAGTTCAAAAGCCTCCCAACGATTCTAAAAGGTTACTGCGCCATTTTCGCTGGGACATAAAGTATGTAGTTTTGCATGTCCTGATTTTATTAGTTTGTTAATGTATCTGTTGGTTGCATTTATGATTCGATGTGAATTCTTGCAATTATTGTAATTGTTTCTAGGGTCAGATTTTATTAATTGGGTTTCTTACTAAATTTTAATTCTTATTTGACAACCATTAAAAAGCGTTTTTATTTTTTTAGAAAATAAGTTTTGGAATAATGATTTTTAGAGATTGTGTGATTAAAATGTAGAAAAAAATTTTAATTTTACGTACAAAATATTTTATTTCAAAAATATGAGTCATACAATGGCTTAGTTCGACATTTTAGAGGGTTTTTGTCCCAAGTTTTGCTATTTGTACTCTGAGACTAACGATGTTAATTTAGCAAAGCCCTATTGCCATACCCCTAAATGGTAGGGGACGAGTGTCCCCCTAACCAAGTGGCATAGTGCAAGGCCTTACCGATTGGTTAAATAATGGAATTATACGAGTATCTTCAAGTGACTTTCTAAATATAAAATGTTTTTTTAAAAAAAAAAAAAGAGTTAATGTTTAATAAGTCATGTATATTTCAATAGTCTACTTCTTAAAATATATAAACCATATTTAAATTGATTGATCAATTGACATATAGAAAATTATGTTAAATACAATAGGGATAATTGCAGCAAAAACCTCAAATCTTTAAAATACTGACAGACTTTTCCCAAACCTTTAATTTGTTACAGCTGTCACCCCTAACATTTGGGATTTCATTTGGGGTGGGGTTGACTTTTTTTTAATTTCTTTTCTTTTCTTTTTTTTTTTTGTTTATTATTTAATTATTTAATGTGATTAATAGATAGTTACCATTTTTCCCTTTTAAAATTAATTAAAATGTGGTCAAAATTAATTTTTTNAGATGTCCCATTCTTTAAAAAACCTACTCTGGGCTATTTCCTTCGCATTCAGGAATTCAAATCAAAATGTTTATGATGGGGCTTGGGAGTAGAATCTTTGTAACAATTATTTATACTGTATCTGGATTTGGTGTTTCCTACTCAAAATCTGTTGTCTCATCCGCAGTTCAAAAGCCTCCCAACGATTCTAAAAGGTTACTGCGCCATTTTTCGCTGGGACATAAAAGTATGTAGTTTTGCATGTCCTGATTTTATTAGTTTGTTAATGTATCTGTTGGTTGCATTTATGATTCGATGTAAATTCTTGCAATTATTGTAATTGTTTCTAGGGTCAGATTTTATTAATTGGGTTTCTTACTAAATTTTAATTCTTATTTGACAACCATTAAAAAGCGTTTTTATTTTTTTAGAAAATAAGTTTTGGAATAATGATTTTTAGAGATTGTGTGATTAAAATGTAGGAAAAAAAATTTAATTTTACGTACAAAATATTTTATTTCGAAATTATGAGTCATACAATGGCTTAGTTTGACATTTTAGAGGGTTTTTGTCCCAAGTTTTGCTATTTGTATTCCGAGGCTAACGATGTTAATTTAGCAAAGCCCTTTTGCCATACCCCTAAATGGTAGGGGACGAGTGTCCCCCTAACCAAGTGGCATAGTGCAAGGCCTTACCGATTGGTTAAATAATGGAATTATACGAGTATCTTCAAGTGACTTTCTAAATATAAAATGTTTTTTAAAAAAAAAAATAGTTAATGTTTAATAAGTCGTGTATATTTCAATAGTCTACTTCTTAAAATATATAAATCATATTTAAATTGATTGATCAATTGACATATAGAAAATTATGTTAAATACAATAGGGATAATTGCAGCAAAAACCTCAAATCTTTAAAATATTGGCAAACTTTTCCCAAACCTTTAATTTGTTACAGTCATCACCCCTAACATTTGGGATTTCATTTGGGGTGGGGTTGACTTTTTTTTTTTAATTTATTTTCTTTTCTTTTTTTTTTTTTTTTTGTTTTGTTTATTATTTAATTATTTAANATTTGGATGAACTTTTTTTTGTTTATTATTTAATTATTTAATGTGATTAATAGATAGTTACCATTTTTCCCTTTTAAAATTGATTAAAATGTGGTCAAAATTAATTTTTTTGGTCAATTGGCAGTATTTTGGATGAAAGGAGTCCAAAATGGCCTTACCTGCAACGTTTCAAAAGGTTAGCATGACGGCTACAATAAATCAAAGATTTGGGGAAAGTTTGCCAATATTTTAAAGGTTTGCAATTTTTACTGCAATTATCCCAATATAATATGAAGAGAAATTAATAAATATTTTTTGAATAAAAGCAAAATAAAAAATAGACAACTTGTTGTAATGTATAGAATTTTTGACTAAAATTTTTTAAATTTAAAGATGCTTGGAGACAAAGCTGCCAATTGATTGAATTTTGATTCGAATCTGATCTGAATCCAATGAAATTAATGGGAGATAGATTTGGAGTCTCAGTCCAATAATCTAATTAAGATTCAAATCCGATAATTCGTTAACTAAATAGATCAAATATGAATATAGGTTAATCTGATCTGATGACAATCAGATATAAATAATTGGTCGGTAAAATATTTTATGACATGTTATTTGTTACTAAAATAAATAAATTTAGAATAAAAAAATCATCAAATTCAAAACATAAAAATGTTGAAAAATTTATAATTATTAAATCCGTTATTGGAAATATTGGAAAAATAAATAAATGTTGATTCTAACATTGATTTTTTTCCTAATTTCTTTAATTTCGGATTGGATTATCAGATCGGATATCCGATAATATAGTAAAACGGATATGGATTTAACAATCAAATATCCGTTGGATTATCGAATCGAATTGAATAATTATTCTTATCAGATCAGATCGGATACAGACAGATCCGATCCATTTACGGCAACCAAATTTGGAGAAACTTTCCTACTTTTACACAAGAAAAACTTGATTCTCACTAGAGAATTCAAATGTGTATGAATTGATGGGTGATTTAATTTATTTATTGGGTGGATGAATGGATGCTATCTTGATCAATTGTGGACTAAGAATTTTGTACTGTATTTGTTGATTTCGCGTCTAGTTGGATTACGTCTCCATAATTAACGTCTCTATCTCAATTTTTGTCATTAGAAACAGAATTTGTGAGCCCTAAATTCTGCCAAATGGAAGTTTGGGAATTTTATTGCCTAGACAAGAATCACAAGGAGATATAACAGACATAGACTTAGATTAAATTGACAGAATCTTTTTAATAAACAAAGGTGACGGATGATCGAGTTGACAATGCCATGAGTTCATGGAAGTCACAGCAGAGAAATTGGCAGCTGGATGGATAAAATGCAAACAAGGCCACATTCCCTTTATTCCGGCCTCGGACCAGGCAGCTGAAATCTGATCTTCTTCAATGCTTCAACAACTTCTTTCATGTTCACCCTCTCATTGGCACTTTCTACTGTACAATTTAGAGCAAGTTCCATTATGGATGACAAGAATTTCAACTTTTCTGTGTAGTGTTCTTTTTCTGGCCCATAATCTGAGGCATTGCATTGGGCATAGAATCATTTACCCAGCTCCTTAGGCTTATATCACCCGAAAAACTTTCACTGCTTGGTTTCTTTCTTGTAAATACTTCCGTTAACGTAATCCCATAGCTATAAACATCACATCTACTTGACACTAATCCTTCCAATCCATACTCTACACAAGAATTAAGAAATTAATTAGTTGTATTAAGTTTGGCGTTACACTATGCTTGAAATATATTTGCGTTTGGTTGTATATTGTAATGTACTATTTCCGATGTCTAGAAAAGCACAAAAAATGAACTTCTGTTTGTTATTTTTGCAAACAATGATTCCAAATTTTAATCCGGTGTACCAAACGTTCCCTAAATGTTCGGGAGAGAAGATTGGAGTAAAAGATAGGAACTTTACCTGGTGCAATGTAACCTAGTGTTCCCAGGGTTGTAGTGTATACATTGCTTTCTCCTTCACCCAGTAACTTAGCAATTCCAAAATCGCACAAGTGGGCAACCATATCTTCATTCAGCAGAACATTACTTGGCTTCAAATCACAGTGGATGATAGGCATTGAGTAACCATAGTGCAGATATTCCAATGCGCATGCTACGTCTATCATTATATTAATTCCTTGCAAGATATCCAAGACGTAGTCATCTGAATACAACCACTTCTCGAGGCTTCCATTAGACATGTACTCAAGTACCAAGGCCTTGAAATCTGGATTGGAGCAAGTACTAATGACTTTACACAAATTCCGAAGGCGAAGGTTGCGCTATACCTCACATTCTACATCAAAACTCTTGAATGCATTTTGCAGATGCAAATGGAACACCTTTACAGCCACATCCCTTCCATTATTAAGAGTCCCTCTATAGACGGAGCCAAAACTCCCAGCGCCAAGCAAATGACTCTTACTATACCCTTCAGTTGCTTGCATAAGTCCATAATATGAGACCCATAGTGTTGTGCCAGGTTCAAAGTCCACCGTCTTTTCCACCAGTTTTTTTCCTTCGATATCTTCCAATTGCATATGCCAATGCCATGGGGATTAAAATTAGCACTATGATCCCCAGCAAAGAAAATACAACACGAAGCATCACTTTTCTTCCCTTTTGTTGACCAATAGGACGTGATGAGAGACGATATATAGGATCACCACACAGTCCTTCATTAGAAATGAAGGATTGACTTGAAAAGTTTCTGAAAGGACCACCAGAAGGAACTTCACCACTTAAATCATTGAAAGACAAGTTCAAGTATGTGAGATACTTAAGTTCCTCTAAAGACTTGGGGATATTACCCAAAAGATTGTTGTAAGATGGATCGAGTCGCTCCAGGTTCAGCAGCTTACCCATTGACTCCGGAATAGATCCTTGCAGTGTGTTATGTGCTAAGGAGAGATTAATCAAGCTTTGTAAATATCCAATTGATGTTGGAATGCTACCTGAGAATCGATTGATTGATAGATCAATAACAGTTGCAGCCTTTAGATTCCCTATTTCTTGAGGCAGAGGACCGCTCAAAAAATTTGAAGATAGACTCAACTCCAGAAGATAGTTCTGGAGCCATAGGCTTGCAGGTATGCTGGAGGTCAATCTGTTGCTGTCTATATATAGAAGCCTTAGTGTAGTAATATTCCCTACACAGTCTGGAATAGCACCTGTTATTAAATTTTCTGACAACAGCAATCCATAGAAATTGGGAAGTTCACAAAGAGTGTGAGGAATAGATCCACTTATCTTATTTGTGTGAAGATCTAATCCTTGAAGATTTTGCATATCCACCAGAGTTGTTGGAAATGATCCCGTCAACTCACTGCCATACAGACTTAACACTATCAAACTGCTAAGATTGCCAATTTCATTTGGAATGCTACCTCGGAGATCACAATTATAAGCATAAAGATATTGAAGGGAAGTGGAAAGATTTCCAACTGAAGCTGGAAGAATGCCGTTCAAAGGATTATTAGCAAAAATCAATTTTGTTAAATATCTACAGCTTTTCAATGATGTGATGAAACTCAATTGTGAAGATTCACTTATAAAATTGTTGTTACCAAAGTTTACACTTTCAAGGAATCTCAAATCGCCTAGGAAGTTGGGAACTGGTCCAGTAAAACTGTTTTTGGACAGGTCTATTGCAATGAGTTTAGAAGAATTTGCAATGGAATTTGGTACTCTTCCGTGGAAATTATTACTGCTCATGTAGAGTACTTGAAGATTAGGAAGCTCATAACCCAAAATCAATGAATCTAGGTTGCCTGAAAGTTGATTGTTTGAAACTGAAATCACTAACAATGTAGAGATGTTGAAGATTTTTTGGGGAATGGAACCGCTTAAACTATAGGAGCTCAAATAAAGATACTCCAAGTTGTAAAGGTTGCCAATCTCCTGTGGGATTACACCTACAAAATTTTTAAGTGCTCAAACTTTCTTCAAACTACTGTATAAAAATACAAAGGACAAATAAGAAGTTGTTTGAATGTACTAATTGAAAGTTACCAGAAAGGTTGCATCGAGCAACGTTAATATATTGTAAAGATGAAATGTCAAAGATACTGGCTGGTATAGAGCCCGTAAGAAAATTATTTTGCAAGCTCAACTCCTTGAGGTTCTCCAGGTTACCCAATTCATGTGGAATTGCACCTGTCAAATTGTCAAGACAGACCGAGAGATTACAATTATCAACACCAGTAATCTTGTGAATAAACAATAATCTAAAGTAGTAACACAACATCAATCAAGATTTGGTTACCTGAAAAATTATTTAAACCAAGATATAAAATCTGAAGCGTCCTTATTCTCCCAATTTCTCCTGGAATGGATCCATTAAATTTGTTGATTGACAAAGAAAGGTTCTGAAGTTGTGAACATTCTGATAGACCAGAAAGGATTTCGCCACCCAACTCATTTGAAGATAGAAAAAGCCCTTTGAGTCTTGGAAGTCCATGGCATATGTCAAGAGGGAGATGACCACTTAAGCTATTCCCTGTGAAGGAAAGAATTTCCATTGTCGATATGTTAAAGATCCTAAAAGGTATTAGACCAGTGAGCCTGTTATTTCGCAATCTAAGCGTTTTCAAG
>OU503039.1:5781730-5808307 GCA_912172775.2 Fraxinus pennsylvanica | reverse complement strand
GAATTAAAGTTTTGCATTAACCTTCTAGTTTAGGACTTGGGTGGATTCAAACTTGTTGAATCTGAAGTTTGACATTCTAACAACTTGGCGACAAAAATATGAGTCTGTTGTTCATGGATCTAAAATCCTGATTATCTTATGTCAATGACTAGGAGTATTAATTTCATTTTAATGATTGTCCTATAATTCCTCAAGGTGTAATTTCACAGATTGATCCTGAAGATTCAAGGTTCAACTATTTTGGTCCATTAAGTTTCAATTAAAATGAAAAGGTCCTTCAGTGACCATTAGTGAAACCAAACGTAACTTCAGTGACCATTAGTGTAAGTTTTAAACTTCAATGACCGTTTTGTGATTTTGACGTAACTTTAGTGACCATTTGTGAAATTAACCCATTATTTAAAAGTAAGATTGGATGGAATTCATCCAAAATGATTATTTGAACACAAAATCAATAGGTCGAGGGGGGACAACGCCAAAAATCATACAATAGGGACCATATGCACAAAAGGGCCATACATTAGGGACCATTTGCGTATGGTTTGAGCGTTTTCCTTACGCATGTCCAATGCCATGGGACGCGCTCTTGAAATGCCCAAAATACCCATTACTTTTAATTTATTTTTCAATAGTTGGACATTTCAATAATTGCATATCACGGTAAGACCCAATCCAACCTTGAATTTACCCCAAAAGGCCCAGCAGTGTGTGTGTCTATATATAAATACATATACGAAAACTGTAAATAATTTGCAAAAAAATCTCGCTGATAGTGTGAGAATATTCAAAAAATCATGGACTTGTTGCCCGTAGAATCGCCGCAGATCTTGAGTAAGAAGAAACACGGGTTCCGTTCATTGAAATTGGTCAACGTTAACCTAGACGATGTGTTGCCGGAGCCGCCGTACGGCGTCGACTACGGCCGGCTTGATAATGGACTGGCTTATTATGTGCGCTGTAATTCCAAACCCAAAATGCGAGCCGCTCTTGCCCTCGCTGTTAAGGTTGGGTACGTATGTGCATTTTATTGTTTGGGGTTTTATAATGGTTTTGTTCAAATGGGGTTTAGATAATTGAATGTCGATTTAGATTATATGGGAATTTTGGGTTTGGGCGGTAGCGTAATCTTTGCGGGTGTTAATTTTAGCACGACGTGATTGAGCATGAACATTTACCGTGGCGTTTCTGGGAATTGTTGTTGAGAGAATTCACATTTCTGCTAAATGTTGACTGTTATTGACTGGAAGTCATGAACTCCGGTACTACGATTTAGTTGGGTTTCAAGGAAGCTGAATTTTAATTCATTGAACCTCTAGTTTTACAAAATAATCACAGACCATTACACTAGTGTTCTTTTATGAATGTAGTATTTCAGTTTCCATTTCAATGCATTTTTCATCAAGCTCTGTTGTATCAATGGAAATGTTTCCCTGCATATGGTTTCTTTTTCTCACTGGAGGTGCAATGTGATACATCTTTTAAATCTCGGGAATTATAGGACAAATTAGAATTTCATGGTGCAAAAGTTCTACAAATTTGCTAATGTTATATTTACTATGAGTTTTTTTTTTTTCTCTCTCTCTTTTTTTTTTGGGTGCAAGGTTAACATTTCCTTTAAATCCAGATGTGTGTTTCTCATAATGTTATATTGTGCATTTGTTTATTGTAAAAAATGCTACCGATTAGATTTACTCAAGTCTAATAGCAATTGAAGCAGAGTTTGTTCATGTTGTGCAAATCTTGTGGAAGTTATTTTCAGATAATGGATCTCTTCTGATCCAACTCATGTGGGTTTACAGTTTACTTAAGAGATATTGAGAGTTTTCAGTTAATTTGAAGTTTGTTCCATACAGTTTACTCAATTAATTAAATTTAAGAAACAAAATAGAGGTTAGATGGGGAACTTATGGTTCTTAATTTTCTTCTTAGGAACAATTTTCTAGCAAGCAAAAAAGTAAACAAAATAGTCCTCTCTTATCTTTAAATTGATAAAAGTATCTCAGTCAATGGTCGTATGCGGAAGCTTTATATTAATACCTTTAATAAGCATTTTTTTCATTCATCTGTACAATAATTTATTCTGAAGAAAGTGTTCAATTAATGTGTGGACTGATTAATTAATTTTTGCAAATGTGCTAAGTCTTAATTCGGTCTTGGTTTGTATATATGTTAAATAGATGATCTCAAGTTGAGATTGAACGGCCTCTGTGTTGAGCTTTTCGTGAAGAAATCCGTTGGCTTCTAACTAAGCATATGAATTCTCATAAAAAGATGAGCACTTACATTAAGCAAACAATTTAGGTAATGTAGCAGTATCTCAAGCAACGTTACACCTGAGAAGGGTTTGGCAGTGAAAGAAGTACTATGCAATGCAGTAGCAATTACATGGTTAGCAACGGTGTAACCATGTCGGAAGCCTAAAACGAATTGTACATGTAGTGTTAGTTAATAAAACTTAGGTTGAAGAAATCATGAATTTTAGTGCATCATGTCTTGGCAATATCTATTATATTATTTTCAGCTTTTAGTTGCAATTTGCTTTTTTGGTAAAGGGTGTTTTGCTTCTCTGTTCATGATAAGACGCAAAATAGCTCACACATTTAAAACTCGTTAGTTTGACATGTTGCACGAGTAGAAGTAACATAGGTATCGAATGATGTGAACAGATAAACTCTTGACATGGAAGGTGTAGGATACATTGAGGAAGCTTGTTCTATGTATATATGTGAGTCTTTTACAATAATTCCCCTTTTTTCTGGTTTTAGGACCTTGCAGAAAGTTCTGTTTACCTGATATTTGATTTTTATCAGGAAATAAATTTAATGTTGATTTCTATTAATTTATGCTGAAATATCATTCTATCTACTTTAGGATAGAAAGTCACTGTGAATATAAAAGACCAAGCATCTTTGATTTGCTTCTTTTGTTTATGATCAACACTGTATGGTTGACACACTTCATAACACTTGTCCTAGTGCCCTGGTGTGGGCATGGTTACTACGACATATTTGTATGAGCAGAATCAACATAGGTATTGAATGATTTGAACATTAAAAATAAGACTCTTGATATGTAACATGCAAAATGTCCTAAGGAAGTTTGTCTTTTATATGTTGCATTTTGAGTGACGTGATCTCGATATAAATGTCAAAATTAGGAATAAACCAAAAATAACATCACGAGTGTAGTAGCTGCTTTAGATCTAGCAATGATCGGACTGGAATGGGAGTAAATTTATGTAGCTGACCCTAAATTGTTTTGTAAAATACTTGACTTATTTTTTTGTGTGCTCTTTGTTTATTTCGTTCAATACTTGTCTCCTCGAGGTCCATGCTGAAATATTATTCTATCCACTTTCTTTATTTATGCATGTTTGACTTTGTGTAAGAGTCTTTTATAATCAATGAATTTGAATTTATGGACAGCTGATTCTCTTAAATACTCAATCTGTTTGCTGAGCTCAGCCTTTGATTCGTGGCAGCTCAGTTTTAGAAGAGGAGGAAGAGCGAGGAGTGGCTCATATAGTTGAGCATCTAGCTTTCAGTGCCACTACAAAATACACAAATCACGATATTGTTAAGTTTCTTGAAAGCATAGGGGCCGAATTTGGTGCCTGTCAAAATGCCATAACATCTGCTGATGAAACTGTTTATGAGTTATTTGTTCCAGTTGACAAACCTGAACTATTATCTCAGGCCATTTCAGTCTTGGCAGAGTTCAGTTCAGAGGTACAGGTTCTTAAATTTGATAATATTAAAGTATGCAGGGGGCCTAAATTTTAACTACTCTAGTCTTTCACATGATTAGGTTCGTGTCTCAGAAAATGACTTGGAAAAAGAAAGGGGAGCTGTAATGGAAGAGTATAGAGGAAGCAGGAATGCTAATGGAAGGATGCAGGACGCTTATTGGGTTCTCATGATGGAAGGTTCAAAAGTAATGTCTTTTGTTTCCCTTTTTGTCTTCTTCACAATATCCATGGTTAAGCATTTAGTTTTTAGTTTAACTTACAATTATTATATTTGTCGAGTAACCACCTGTCCCTCTCCTTCCCAAGCACAATAAACTATTAACTAATGAATTAGTTAATATCCATATTCTTCTTCTCGCTGGACTCTTTTTCCCTTTCTTGGTGTATTTGACAACTTTTTTATAATTCATTTGGCCTTGCCTTTATTCTTGTAGTGTTCTAAAAAGCGCATCTAGGCCTAGTAAAGCGCTTTGCCTTGGCAGTAAGCGCAAATTGCCCTAAGCATTTAGTTTTTAGTTTAACTTACAATTATTATATTTGTCGAGTAACCACCTTTCCCTCTCCTTCCCAAGCACAATAATACTAATGAATTAGTTAATATCCATATTCTTCTTCTCGCTGCACTCTTTTTCCCTTTTTTGGTGTATTTGACAACTTTTGTATAATTCCTTTGGCCTTGCTTTTATTCTTGTAGTGTTCTAAAAAGCGCGCCTAGACCTAGTAAAGCGCTTTGCCTTGGCAGTAAGCGCAAATTAAGTGGTCAACTTAGTAGTTGACAGCTTTATTTATATATATATTATTTTTCCCTTTTTTAAAAACCTTTTATTTCTATTTAATTTTGAACTTTTTATTTTTTCCTTTTTTTAAAAGACTTTTATTTGACTTTAGGTTCAAATTTTTAACCAACTTTATCTGTACAAAAATAAAAAAATGACTTTATTCTATAAAGATTTAGATAAGAATTAAGCTATGATGTTATCTATATTATTTAATTATGATTTTGAGACTTATTGTTACGTTGGAAATTTTGAAAGTATGTATGAAGTTCCTATAAATCTGTTAAGTATGATTTGTCTAGTTGAAATTATGAAAAATAGTCTAGGTTTTGTATTTCGAAAACTTGAAAATTGTATAATTGACTAATTGTAGGAATTATTAATAGTATTTAATAATTTTAGATGTTTAGTATGTATTATTTTAATTATTAAATAATTTTAAGAATGATTAAGTATTTAAAATAATAATAAAAACAAATAACACTTTTTTTTACGCTTGGGCTCGTAAGCTTAAAGCTTGGCCTCCACGCCTAACCACGCTTTACGCTTTATAGAACATCAATTCTTGAAGGAACCCAACTCAGAGTTAAGTCCGGTAATATCTGAATAAGTATCCTGATTTTTATGGCTGATCTATTATCATTCTCGGATTGCAGTATGCAGAGCGTTTACCCATTGGACTAGAAAAGGTAATCCGTACTGTTTCCCCAGAGATCGTGAAAAAGTTCTACAAGAAATGGTACCATTTGCAGAATATGGCTGTGATTGCTGTTGGAGATTTTCCTGACACACAGGTTAATTGGTTTAAGTACTTTCTTTGTTTAGTTAGAATAGTATACTCTGGATTAATTAATCCCTCTATTGTCCATTTTCCCTTCATGGTAGAGTGTTATTGAGTTGATAAAGACTCATTTTGGAGAGAAAGTCCCACCTGTTGATCCCCTACTTATACCACACTTCTCAGTTCCAGCACATGAGGAGCCACGGTTTTCAAGCTTTGTGGAATCTGAAGCAGCTGGGGTAAGTATATGGATCATGAATCTATATTTGCACTTTCCATTGTGATTTCTTTTCAACAGGCAACGTAGATATTTTTACGCTAATTTTGCTTTCACATTGACTTAAAACAGTCGGCAGTGATGATCAGTTGCAAGATTCTCGCAAATGAGCTGAAAACTGTGAAGGATTACAGGAATTTACTAGCAGAATCCATGTTTTTTCATGCTATGAACCAAAGGTTCTTTAAAATATCCCATAAGAAGGATCTTCCCTATTTTTCTTGCTCAGCTGCTGCAGATGTCATTGTTCATCCAGTGAAGGCCTATATAATGACTTCATCCTGTAAACAGAACGGGACTGCCGAGGCACTGGAATCAATGCTGACTGAGGTGTGTCTTTTATCCTGATGAACCTTTATATTTGTTCCTTTCCCTTATGCGTCATCTTTTCAGGTTGCGAGGGTCCGTATACATGGATTTTCTGAACGTGAAATATTGATTGCCCGTGCGCTGCTGATGTCAGAGATTGAATCTGCCTATCTGGAGCGAGATCAAATTCAATCCACGAGCTTACGAGATGAATATATGCAGGTAACAGTTTCTCTCACTCTTCCCCCTTCATGCTTTAGTTATTGTAACTTTTTAAATTTTAGTTATACAAAATCAAGCTTCATCTCATGCCTTTCTTTTCATTATGCAGCATTTTCTTCGAAATGAACCTGTTATTGGGATTGAACATGAGGCACAGCTTCACAAAACTCTTCTTCCTAGTGAGTACTTTGTGACTCGCACCATTTCAGTTCCTTTACGTTTAGAAGTTCATGTTTAATTATTCTACTTTTTCCAATGGTCAGATATATCAGCATCTGAGGTATCCAAATATTCAGAGAATTTTCGGACATCATGTAGCTGTGTCATAAAAACAATAGAGCCACAAGCAACTGTGACAGTGGATGATTTGAAAGCTGTAGTTTTGAGGGTCAATTCTTTGGAGGAAGAAAGAAGCATTTCTCCCTGGGATGATGAACACATTCCAGAAGAAATTGTCAGTACAATGCCAAATCCAGGGTAAGCTTACACCCCCTTTTTAATGCATATTCTGCAAATTAATAAAAGAAGTTTTTCTAACCAAAAATTCCAACATCCTCTTGCAATTTCTAGTGTTTTCACGTATAAATATCTGTATGCAGCTTCTGAAGTTATGAAAAACTTTTGCATTGTTAAAATTTTCTTCTTTGCTTCTTTCTTTTTATTTTTTGGTTGGGGGTCGGGGGAGGTGGGGTGGGTGTGATGTACAGTATGGAGAAAAAATCATTTCATTCCCTCAAGCGTATATTGATATTAAAGCAAGCAATGGTTGCTAGATGAAATACGAGGTAGAGTTTAGAGCCATGACATATGGGATTTATGAGTTGTTATTTGGAATCAAGTGTGGAGGAATAATGAAAACTAATTTGGTGACATAGAGAAGTAATTGACAAGCAATAGTTGCTAGATCAAATACAGATACAGAGTTTAAAGCCACGAGGCCCATGAAACATGAAATTTGTGAGTTGTTATGAATCATGATTGTTCATGATGATGATCTTGGAATAAGTAGGAAGGAACAATGAAGCAATACTGTGTTAATAAGTCAGCAATCAATAGTGTCCATAATCTTGTACAATATGATCTGACAAAACATGTAGAGGTGGATCAACACTTCAAGAAAATAATTCTATAGCGGTTCTATTTGCCCACCTTATGTTATAAAGAAGGGCAACTTGCGAATGTTTTGACAAAAGGCTTGGAGCCATTTATTCCATATCGTTACTAGAACCTAGGAATGGATAATATCCGTTCTCTAGCTTCCCGGTGGTAGGGAGTGCTAGCGGATTTTTACGGATTTGATGCAATTCTAAATTTCTATTTATTTTTAATTTGCTCCTTTCCTTTTCTTTGTAAATCTAGTATTTTGATTTATAAGACAGATTGTGGCAGGTAGTTTTAGCTTTCTTATTCTGTTTCCTATGATAGCCTTACGAAATTTTGCAGATTGTCTTCTGAAGTTAGAGAGCTTCTGTAGAAATATAATTATTTTGAAAAGAATTTTAGCTACTTTCTTATTTTATGATACATCTACTGTTGTTGTCATTTTACAAAATACTTGTGTCATGAGTTTATTTCTTTTGTCTACAACTGTTAGTCAAATGTTTTATTATATTCTGATCGTTCTGTGTAATTTAGATTATTCTATTTTGTTTCAGTCTCATAGTGCAGCAGTTTGAATATTCCAGTATTGGTGTGACTGAGTTGATTCTTTCAAATGGAATGCGAGTTTGCTACAAATGCACAGACTTCCTTGATGACCAGGTATTTTGCCTTGTTATGAGCTGAATATGCAGCTTAGATTTTTCCAGAATAGGAGCGGTGCCTGTATAATTCAAATTTTCGTATCTAGTATGGAGTCCTAAATTGATGCCAAGTAGTGCTTTTTTTTAATTTTTCTTCTTCATTCCTTTGGTGAGGGTTGGGAGGGATAGGATACTTAACAGACATTTGCTGTAAAGGTCATTACTAGGAACTAGGAAGTCCCTTTTTGTCCATCATGTTCGTAAACTATGGCTGTTATTTCTCTTTTCATCATGGTTATGATTATGAACTACTGATCCTAAATAGCGCCCCAACTTGGTTTTGGAGCGACCCTTAGTGAAAGGGGCAGTCTTTTTCGAGATTACACATTTTTCCATGAAAATATAGATGAAAAAGGTATTAAATTACTCTGCTCTTTCCAGGCATTGACTTTATACCAGATACTTCTAATTTCCTCTATATAAGAGAATTATAGGGCAATCACTTTCTAGTTCTAGGCATGTGGAAGGTGCTTTTTGTAGTGTTTTCGATGGGCATCGCACAAAATGTGTTACAGTTATGATGCTTTCTCCTCTTGATTTTCTTTTATGTTGAAATGAACAACTTAGTTGATCCGAGAAGGCAAATAATTGATCCAAAAAATCCTGGGATTGAAGTTTGGGACTTGTAATGTTTGTGGACCGAACCATCTCTGCAATGGAGAATATATGGAAAGCGGAGATTTATTCCAGAGATTAAATCTTGGCCATTGTATTTGTTAACCCATTAAGAAAATGTTGATTATGTATTTATTTTACACTCTGGAAATGTCTGTCTATGAAATATTCGATCACGTGCATTTTAGTTAGAACCAATTTGCATAACATGTATTTTCTAAATGAACTGTACGCGTTCTATGCAATGAAAATTGTTATCCAAAGAAACTTATAACCCACTGTTTTTCAATAGGATTTCTTTTAGGCGATGTCTAATGAGGGAAAAGTAATCTGTTTGAAGTAAGTTATTATTTACTATTAACGCTTTGTTTAAATAGGTTTTATTCACAGGTTTTTCATATGGGGGTTTATCTGAACTCCCAGAATGCGAATATTTCTCGTGTTCAATGGGTCCAACTATCGCTGGAGAAATTGGTGTATTTGGTTATAGACCATCAATGCTCATGGACATGCTTGCTGGTAAAAGAGCTGAGGTTGGCACAAAGCTTGGAGCTTACATGCGAAGCTTTTCCGGAGATTGCTCACCTTCAGACTTGGAAACTGCATTGCAGGTATGTTCCTGTTGATGGCATTAATCCCTCGTGTATGTTTCACCATGTCATATTCTAGAAGTTTATCTGTAGTTTTTCTAATGGATGATTACTATATGTTATCGAAGTTAAAGTTGTTACTGAAAATCTTGCTCAAGATTTTTACTCCCATAGCAAGGAGAAATATATATCTTCTCAAAGCGAATGTCTTTAACTCAATGTTAACTATGGGAAAAGTTGCTGATGATGATTTCAAGATTTGTGTGCATGCTCATTTCTGATGGCATTCAACATTTTGTTACTGCTCTTCTTCTCTAGCAATTCTCCATAGGTCTAGAGAAGCAATTTTGCATGCATATGATGTCCAGCTAACATTGTCCTTTCTGTATAATTTTCTCCTTTCCCTCTCCCAGTTGGTATATCAACTTTTTACAACAAACCTAGAACCAGGTGAAGAAGACGCCAAAATAGTGATGCAAATGGCTGAAGAATCTGTTCGTGCGCAAAATAGAGATCCTTACACTGCTTTCTCAAATCGTGTGAGGGTGCTCAATTATGGAAACTCTTATTTTTTTAGGGTAAGCCTGATATCCTTATAGAATTTTGTCTTTCTTTTAGTATACTATACAAATTACTAAATGGTTAATTCAACTGATGCAGCCAATTGAACTTGGCGACCTTCGGAAAGTTGATCCATTCAAAGCGTGTGAATACTTCAACAACTGTTTTAAGGATCCATCAAGTTTTACTGTCATCATTGTCGGGAATATTGAACCTACTATTGCACGCCCTCTAATACTGCAGTATTTGGTAAGTTCATCCATCAAATACTATATTTGGTGATCAAGATATCATGCTTGTTTTGTTTTTAAGAGTTTTCTATTTGCCATGTAGGGAGGGATCCCTAGACCATGTGAACCAATCATGAATTTCACACGTGATGATCTCAAAGGCTTACCATTTACTTTTCCTTCTGCTGTAATTAGGTAAGTCGGCCCATTCTATTTGATTACATAACAGATAGATCCAGTGGTTGATAATGGTGTTTGCTGGCTGCAAATGTTTTTTTTTGTGCCGTTCGAGAAAAAAAAAATAGTGCAAATTACAGAGACGGCCCTTGAGATTACTGACTATATATATATATATATATATATATATATGCCCCGCATTTTGCAACAATGTTATGATGGAGAATGTGTGGTTGATATAATAAAAAATAAATAAATAATATATATATATATATATATATATATATATGCCCCGCATTTTGCAACAATGTTATGATGGAGAATGTGTGGTTAAAATGGGGTTAAATCACTGTTCAAAACTGCGTTTTAATGGGAAAAATGGGGCTCCAACGAGGGCATATATTATATATATCACTGTTAATATTACCATAATATTAATTTATTTATACGATAATTTTTTCTTTCCTTGTGTGTATTGGGACTGTTGGGGGTAGTAGCCTTGTATTTCTTCTTTGCATCCTATCTTGCTTTTAAATTACATTCTGTTGTAAAAGTTCAATTCCCATTAATACAACTCGTTCTTGCAGAGAAGTTGTTCACAGTCCCATGGTGGAAGCCCAGTGTTCCGTCCAGCTGTGCTTTCCTGTCGAACTTAAGAATGAAAATATGGTATCTCTCCAAAAAAAGTCTTTTCAACTTTTGTAGGATTTCTGTTAGTCCGTGGACAAGTATAATTATGTTTTTTCTTCTATGATTATTGCAGATGGAAGACGTTCACATGGTAGGATTCATGAGCAAGCTTCTCGAAACAAAGATATTACAAGCACTTCGTTTTAAGCATGGGCAGGTCTGTGCATTTGTCCTTTTGTGCATCTACTAAATTTTCCAAGATACCTGACGTAATTTTTGAGGAAACCATGTCTCAGATATACTCTGCTGGAGTTTCCGTGTTCCTAGGTGGAAATAAACCTTCAAGACTGGGTAACATTCTTGGTGATATAAGTGTTAATTTTTCATGCGATCCAGACATCTCATCTACGTTGGTGAGCCTTTTTGTGCAGATTCTCACCCATACCTTCTAATTAAGTTAGTAAATCTTACATGGCAATAAAATTCGCAGGTCAATCTTGCGTTGGATGAAATTCTACGTCTTCAGGAGGAGGGACCTTCTGATGATGATGTTCTAGCCATCCTTGAAATTGAGCAGAGGGCTCATGAAAATGGATTACAGGTTATTTCATGGCATAAACCAGGATAATTTCCTTCCATCTAGTTTCTTAGGGCAAAATGACAAAAGAAGCTATTCAATGTTGTGTTAGTTTACATTGTAGAGTTATGAAATTGAGTCAAAAGAGTTTTTGTGGAACGTCTACGAAATTGCTGATCAACTGTATATTGCTCTTGGTGTTGATACCTTGTCATACTCTCAGGAGAACTATCATTGGCTGGAGAGGGTTTTGCACAGCTACCAGTCGAGAATTTATGCTGGTGATGCTGGTGCTGCATTCAAGGTTGATTATATTTTTTCTATTTATACTCCCTGTTAACTACTACTGCTTCAAGCTTACTTTTCACTTGGAATTTTGGCTTTCTATTCATTTTCTTTGAAGGGATATATCAAGACACTCTTCTATATTTTGGGTGATTTTGCATAACTTTCATTCAGATAAATCAATGTTGAAATTAAGCTTCTACGCTGGCTTATCTCCATTTGCTTCGTTGCGCCATTTCTAAGTCATTAGCATTCTGATTGTGGTCTGCTTTAGTCGGGTTAATAACCCAAATAGTCACTGAACTTTATAAAAGGTTTACACAGGGTCATTGAATTTTAAAAATCACTCAATTCATCACTAAACTTTGTAAAAAATTTCCACAGGGTCATTGAACTTTGCAAAAAGCTTCCCAGGTGATCCCCTGGGAAACTTTTTTGCAAAGTTTAGTGATGAATGTGATGATTTTTAAAATTCAGTGACCTCGTGTAAACCTTTTGCAAAGTTCAGTGATCCCATGTAAATCTTTTGTAAAGTTCAGTGATGATTTGAGTGATTTTTAAAGTTCAGTGACCATTTGGGTTATTAACCCACTTTAGTCAGCGAAAGTCTCCATTTCCTATGTGAAGTGTTCACGTGTTCCAATAGTAGGTGTTGAAAAGCTTCCTTTCCTGTGGACAAACATAATTTTGTTTAAATCTAACTTGCAGGTTCTAGACGAGGGTCGTTCCAAAGTAAGAAATTCTTTGACACCGGTAGCAGCTCAGACGGCACTGCAAAGGATTTTACCTTTTCCTTGCAAAGAGCAGTACACTGTAGTAATTTTAATGCCTCAAGCTTCTCGTTTGAAGTCCCTAAAATCTTTCATCTGCTCTATGCCAGTTCAATATTCTAGAGATGCAAAGGTCAGTGGCTTTATCTCGTTATCTTCCTGGAATTTCTCTCTACTTGCTTGAAAATGACGTGAAACTTGGACAAGTAGAAGCAACTCAATTTTTTCACCACTAGCCAGTTATAAACTGATCGTGACTAGTTTGCATTACTGTATGGAGTCTTATGGTTTGCATTACTACGAAATTATTATTGTAGTGATTTTGGTTTTCTCCTATAAGATTCTATTTCTCTTCTCAATTTCATTTCGAAAATCCCTGTGTTCTTCGAATTCTCCAATCTCTAAAATCATTATTTCTCTTGGTGCAGATTTTTGCTGCCATTGCTGGTTTTGCTATTTTAGGTCTTAGTTTATGGAAACGCTCACGAAGTGCACTGAAATCCTCGTGATGCCATCTTTTAGGGACGGATTATAATTTTAGAAGGAAAGATTTTGACGCGATTTAGAATAGCATTTGCTATTGAGACTCTTGAGGAACGAACTTGATTCACGTTCCTTTGTAGATAGCTAAAACCGAAGTTGTACTTGTTATTCTGAATATCCACGGAGTCGAGATCTCTAAATTGTAACGGTATTCTCCCCTGTAGCCTAAAAATGACAGACATACTATTCTATTCTTCAGATAGCTTTACAAACTGTTAAGGAATGCCTATGATTGTAAAGAACAGTTAGGGCACTCAAGGCCAATAGTCGATGGGCCGATATGTGTTGTCTTTGGCAGTTCATTGCTGTTGTAGGAAGGCACTTGGGCGTCTTTAGTTTTGGTATGCAGTACTCAATAATCCGATGGACAATAGTTTTTTTTTTGGTCCAATTTAATATTGTCCAGTGACCAGTGTTCCTCATCTTACTAAACAAATTGGTTTTATTTGATTGAAACAATGATATAACTGGTTTTGACCTTCCTTAAAACAGCTCGTTTTGCTAAGCTTGCAAGTAAGACAAGATTATTTTTAAGTAATTTTTTTTACTCATAAGTAAAAAGTTGCTTATTTTAACAATAGGGTAGGAGAGAATTTCAAAATTGATGACATATTTGTTATCTTAACCAACTAAAAATCAGTTTTTGAAAATACTCTTAAGAAAAAAATATTTGAAGGCCTTTAGAAACAGCATGCATCCATACTAAAGAAGAATAATTTTTCAATTGATGATCCTAGTTTCTCAACAAAGAAATATTGTACTCAATGCTTTTCACTGTTAATAAATAAAAGAAATGTTACTAGAAAATACATTAAATGAAAGCTAAGATTTGCCCTTTTTTCAAAGTTTATTAGAAGGCATATGGAAAGTTGAGTCTTTTTTCTTTCTGGTTTATGTTCAAGTGCAGCAATTTACAATAAACAAATGGATCTTCCGTTTGAAATTTAAGAATATAATTTGTTTAGGCAAATTAATTTTCCTAAACCAACATAAAAAGAAAAAATGATATACACTCAAATCTTATTTTCTTGTAAGACTCGATTAGACAAGGAAAAATTTCAGAAATTGCTTCAAAGTAAAGTCAAATCCTCGAGTTTAACATTTTCCCAAACCAGAGTCGAGGAGAATTAGGGGAAAGGTGATCGAAACGTCCCATATCCCTTTGTTGAGAGATCGGGTATGGCATGAACATTTTTAGTAGTAAAGACCGTTTTGCAAGATCTAAGAAATTTGAAACAAAAAGCACACATTCTGATAAATATTCGTATCGGTATGACAATCATAATCTCATCTCAGGCACAGTTCAAAACTTGAAAAGGAAATACAAGCACTGGTATAGAGAAATTGATGGCATATAAACCCAGTTGTGCATGTTCTTTAAAGCTTAAATCAAATCACCGGATGCTTAAGAACTCCAACGACCACTGTATGACATCCATTCTCACTGAACTCAGTAGGAGTGTGGCTGTTAACTTGCCTTGTAAGCATACATGTATTCCCGAAGTTTCCTTACTTCTTCAGACGACTCATTGAGTACACGGTCCACATAAAGGCAAATGCCGGATGCACTACAGTTTTAGAAACAATGCTTAACTCAATACTCAGTGAATTAACTATATGTTGAATTTGAAAAGGAGTTCAAAGGATGTTTTACCTCAATGGCCCGAAAGGAAGCCACAAGATATCCCACTTAAACTTTGACAATCTGCAGCACAGATGTAAAGTGGATCAAACTGGACATTAATTATGAGGTATTTTTTGGAATGTGTTCTTGCTAATTGATGGAAGCATTTGACTTATAGAATGAAGCGTGCAGGATTTGAATTCTTGTTTGGAAGCAAAACACAACTAAAGATGTAATGTGATTAATTCTTCATATGGGAAATAATTTCTCGGTAAATTTATGTCCATGAACTCTTAAATCCCATTCTGATCCTTAGCATTAGCCATGACAATTTGAATATGGATTTTGCATAAGGAATTAACTGGTTATGGGTTACCTCAACATGTGGTGTAACCAGAAGACTGCTGATAATATACCAGGGAAGCATGAATACCAAAACCATCTACGATGGTGCTTTGAATTGTGTAGTAACCCAGTGATGACCATGAAGCACACTAAAACAGCAGCCCACTCTGTGACAAGCTTCGAGTTAGCCTGGTTATGGGAAAGACCATCTTGAAAAGCCATAATTTTAAAACTAAATAACAAGACACGTCAATGAATGAAAGATTTTCTGCTAGATAATTTTGTTGGGAAATATAGAGAACCACGTTAATTTATATGTTCATCAAGCCAGATGTTCTCAATGTACACCAAATCCGTACTCCTTAAAAGGGAATATAATACGATGACAACTTGTAGGCAGACGAACACCTGAAAATAGTTCAGACGAATTCCCCTCCCTCCTCCTCCTCCTAAACCACCAAGAAAAAAATTTGGCTAAATGCGCAAGGACTTCATCTTTGACATTGCTTTGTTTCAATTCTGAAGGTAATATAGGCAATCATACAACGCAAAGAAGCTTTAACCTTTTCATGACAAGAATTTGTACCCACAGAGGGGATAGTTGAATAGGCATGTATAATATGAGAACAACAAAAGATTTATCCAACAGAAAATTATAGGAGAATTTAGTTAAACTTTGGTGATCAAATGTATAGCGATCAAACATCAGCACGGCAGCCAATATATATCAAAAGAAAGAAAAGGTTCTTAGTGCAAGACTACCACGTGAAAATAGTAACCAAACAAATACATTACAATGGTGAACCAATAACATCATTCCCCCTATGCATTACATGGAAAGACAAATGATTGGAAACTAAGAGGAAGACCCAAACCTGCAGAGATGATGCTCCACGAATCAACCTCGTACATGAAGTATGCATGATAACGCTGTCCATCAGATAGAACAAGAAACATGAACGCAGAGAATAAGACTAAGATGCAGCAAACCCTTCACCGTTCATTATGACTGTGAATGAACCCAAGACCACCAGAAGCTCGCGAACTCGGTTTGGTAATTTTAAAACTGAACTCAATACAAGCTCAGGCAAACCAAGTGTTCAACCAAGGTACAAACACAAATTGAAATTAAAGCCAAAAATGAGCCATACTGGGTTGGCTTAAATAAGGTCAGGGCTCATATTTGATAAGTTCTACTTGATAGTTCTATGCATAGCTTTACAAATAAATTTTTTAACATATCCAAAGTAATCCCAATCCTAAAACGACATAAAAGTTAATTTACACTTGCCACTTAGGTTTTGATTTCATTTTGTTGGGAAACAGGATCCGAAGTAATCCCAAGCATAAAACGACATAAAAGTAAACTGGCATTTCATTTATTTTCATGTTCTGAGAACACAGAAATCCCTTTTCGACTTTGTGAATATTAAGTTTTTTTATTGTATTTCATGTTGCAAACAAGACTTGGTTGTGCTGGTAAGTTTTCACGTATTCAAAATTCATATGCGTATTTCGAATTAGACCAAGTTCATTGAGTCTATAGCATTATTTAAAAGCTCACAGTACTTCAAGATGAGGGTGAATTAAGAAAAGCTGACCCATTTGTCTTGATTGGCACCCCTAATATCCATTAACCTTAATTAATCCATCAATATACACTTCAAAATAGGCAAGTTTTCCTAAACCCTAATTAATCTCAATTTATCTGTACGCATATAATATAAATATAAAACAATTAAGAGTCCATTGCATAGAGTTGTATAACAATGAAAAATTAAAGAATATACCAATTCCCAGGGATAATAAGCCTGTTGAAAAATTGAGAAAATGAGGAAAGCCACATAACACAACAGCAGTCCAGCAAAGACGGTCTACAAGAATTAAACAAGTAGCAACTCAGTAAACCAAAAACAGATTAAATAAAATATTAGAATAATCAATTATATTCATACCTTCCAAAGAAGAGACTGCTGAGCGAGATTCTTCTCGAAGGATCGAATCAGCTGCTCTTGCTCTACAAATATTCACATATATTCATACATAAGTAATTCAAAACTATAGAAATTCATTAAAAAATCAATTATTGATATATACACAAAATTACAATACAGGTGCTTGTGTTGTGTGCATTAAGAAATTGGGTACCTTGGGTTTCAATGGGACGGGAATCATCGCGAGTGGGGAGAGAAAAATTGTCATCATCGTCGAACTGAGATGATCGACGAGATTTTCGCCATTTTGTAGATAGCTACTCCATCATTTCTTGTGTCTTCCCATATTCTTTCTTCACAGGATCGATTCAATTGAAAAGGCTTGCTATTATTGTAATTTCATGGATCAAACGCCTATTTTCTCAACTAAGGTTACTTGGTATGTTAAATTGTCACGTGACACTTACTCTGGTGTCCAATCGAAACTCGAAAGGTCGAAATTGTTCAAAAAAAAAAAACTTCTTTATTTCGAAATAATTCAGAAAGTGACTAACTTTAATTGAAAATTGAACGAGGTATAATTCTACATTGTTCACGAAGCGTATTTCCCTTTTTAATTCATTCAGGACGTCACATGTATCGAATGATCATTTAATATTTACAGAGAAGTTTTGTTAGCTATTGACTTCAGTATACCATGTTAAAAGGTCGGGACGTGAGAGCAACGAATAGTAGAATTGGAACGTGGTTATGAAAAGTTGGAGACACCCGGTTAAAATAAGTATTTTAATTAAATATAAACTCAAAATTAAAATCAAGGTAAGGGCTTGTTTGGTACAAATTTTCATTTTCTACAGTAAATCAATTCTCATTTTCAACCACACATTCTTCAATAAAATAATATTTTCCATCACATCAATATTTTTTTCTTCTTTTTCAACCACACATTTCCCATCATATCACTATTCAAAAATCAATTCTTCCCCCAAAAATCTCAACCAAATACACTCTAAATTCCACATGGAGTCTACAACCTTTAGGTAGTAAATTGAGCCCAAAATTTACTATTTGTGGCACTTACGTCCCCCAACTTTTGAAAAGTGTCCCACTTGACCAAACCATTTGAAAGTCAAATTTGTATTAAAATGATGATCATTTTAACTTAAAAAGAAAAAAAAACTCGGTTTCGAATTGAAAACAAGAATAAAATTGAAAGAAGTAAAGGCAAAAAAATTACAAAAGTCACTACACTTCTTCATCAAATCATTAAATCTAGGTAATAGGGGCTCGTTCAAGAAAATATCAAGCTCTGACTTCGTACTATCAGTACTAGTGGTATTAGAAACAAATAAATCAAATTGTGCCAATCGATCTTTTTTGCTTATAAAAGTAGATACCTCTATTTGGTTTGAAGATTGAGTCATGTCCCCACTTGATCCAAGTTTCATCTGCTGCTCGAACCAAGTTGATCCATCTTGTTTCGTCCTCCACGTCTAATATGAAACTTGTCATTTTGTTTGTTGTGGTCGACGTTTCATCCACCATAGCTTGAACAAGTAATCACATAGTTTCTTTAACTTTCTTTTCTCGTGACCTAGTTATTGGTCTTTCCTCCACGATCAACGGGTCCTTCTCCTTACTAGCTCCCGTACAATGATTCTCATCATTCCCTTCCCCTTCAAAATGATTCATCCTCAAATCTCCATCTGCATCAAATAAGGAGAGATAGGAAACATTGAAAGTAGCAAAAATGTTATGTTCACCTAAAAAATCTAACTTTTAGGTATTGTCATTGATCGTTTCAAACATTTGGAATGGTTCATGGGCCTCTCGATTGCAACTTTGACTTCCTTTGAGTCAGAAAATGTTTCTTTTTCATATGCACCCAAACTCAATCTCCTAGTTCAAATGTAACGCGCTTTCGTCCCTTATTTACTTGAGAAGCATAATACTAATTTTTATTCTCAATTTGGCACCGCACCCTCTAATGGAGAGATCTTACCAACTCGGTTTTCTTCTTTCCATCTAAACTACCTCTCTCATCAATAGGTAAATGAATTAAATCTAAAGTGTTAGTGGATTAAATAATTTCAAATTGAATATAAGAAGTAATAGAATGTGTGACCTTATTATATGTAAATTCTATGAATGACAAGCAATCCTCTCAACTCTTCAAGTTCTTATTGAATACAGTGTGCAGTAGTTGTATCATAGTCATATTAATAACTTCATTTTCCCCATCCGTTTGTGGGTGACAAGTTGTAGAGAATAATATCTTAGTTTCTAACTTACCCCACAAAACCTTTTCAAAAATAACTAAGGAACTTAACATTTGATACTATACTTCTAGGTACTCCATGTAAGCTCACTACTTCCTTAAAGAATAAATCCGCAATATTAGTCGTATCATCTATTTTATGACAAGGAATGAAATGTGTCATCTTACTAAATCTATCTACTATTACAAATATGAAATATATTCATTTCTTAATCCTAGGTAAACTCAACATAAAGTCCGTAGACACATCGACCCAAGACTCATTAGAAACGGGTAATGGCTTATACAAACCTTGAGGTAAAATTTTAGAAGCCTTTTTACAAGTGATGCATCTACTACAAACCCGATCAACATCAACCCTCATTTTAGGCCAATAGAAGTGTTCATTTAACATANAATAAAAAACACAATTATGAAAATCAAAGGAATTTGTATTTCTTGTACCATGAAAGTCAGCCCATAACCAATCTCTAGCACACATCAGAGCCTCCAAAGTATTAGGATGAAGCCTATTTCTGTGTGGACTAACAAATCTACCACTAGTACTGAATGCAGACTCTGAGCCACTGTGGATACTGGAATAGCTAAAATATCTCTTGCTACTTTTTGCAAAGAAGAATAAATTTGCATTTCACTATGCCAATATGTCAAAATCATTCAATCTAGGTAATAGGGGCTCGTTCAAGAAAATATCAAGCTCTGACTTCGTACTATCAGTACTAGTGGTATTAGAAACATATAAATCAAATTGTGCCAATCGATCTTTTTTGCTTATAGAAGTAGATACCTCTATTTGGTTTGAAGATTGAGTCATGTCCCCACTTGATCCAAGTCTCATCTGCTGCTCGAACCAAGTTGATCCATCTTGTTTCGTCCTCCACGTCTAATATGAAACTTGTCATTTTGTTTGTTATGGTCGATGTTTCATCCACCATAGCTTGAACAAGTAATCACATAGTTTCTTTAACTTTCTTTTCTCATGACCTAGTTATTGGTCTTTCCTCCACGATCAACGGGTCCTTCTCCTTACTAGCTCCCGTACAATGATTCTCATCATTCCCTTCCCCTTCAAAATGATTCATCCTCAAATCTCCATCTGCATCAAATAAGGAGAGATAGGAAACATTGAAAGTAGCAAAAATGTTATGTTTACCTAAAAAATCTAACTTTTAGGTATTGTCATTGATCGTTTCAAACATTTGGAATGGTTCGTGGGCCTCTCGATTGCAACTTTGACTTCCTTTAAGTCAGAAAATGTTTCTTTTTCATATGCACCCAAACTCAATCTCTTAGTTCAAATGTAACGCACTTTCGTCCCTTATTTACTTGAGAAGCATAATACTAATTTTTATTCTCAATTTGGCACCGTACCCTCTAATGGAGGGATCTTACCAACTCGGTCTTCTTCTTTCCATCTAAACTACCTCTCTCATCAATAGGTAAATGAATTAAATCTAAAGTGTTAGTGGATTAAATAATTTCAAATTGAATATAACAAGTAATAGAATGTGTGACCTTATTATATGTAAATTCTATGAATGACAAGCAATCCTCTCAACTCTTCAAGTTCTTATTGAATACAGTGTGTAGTAGTTGTATCATAGTCATATTAATAACTTCATTTTCCCCATCCGTTTGTGGGTGACAAGTTGTAGAGAATAATATCTTAGTTTCTAACTTACCCCACAAAACCTTTTCAAAAATAGCTAAGGAACTTAACATTTGATACTATACTTCTAGGTACTCCATGTAAGCTCATTACTTCCTTAAAGAATAAATCCGCAGTATTAGTCGTATCATCTGTTTTATGACAAGGAATGAAATGTGTCATCTTACTAAATCAATCTACTATTACAAATATGAAATATATTCATTTCTTAGTCCTAGGTAAACTCAACATAAAGTCCAAAGACACATCAACCCAAGACTCATTAGAAACGGGTAATGGCTTATACAAACCTTGTGGTAAAATTTTAGACTTAAGCCTTTTTACAAGTGATGCATTTACTACAAACCCGATCAACATTAACCCTCATTTTAGGCTAATAGAAGTGTTCATTTAACATATCCAAAGTCTTTTTAATCCCAAAGTGACCAATTAAATCTTCACTATGTCCTTTACGTACTAACAATTCTCACATTGAACACCTAGATACACATAAATTATTCTCCCGAAACAAATATCCATCATGCTTAAAGAATCTATCTATAATATCTTTGTCACATGATTCATATATATTAGAAAAGTTCGGGTCATTAGTATACATGTCCTTAACATCAATCCAAGACTCACTAGGAATAGGTAATGACGTATACAAACCTTGAGGTAAAATTTTAGACTTAGCCTTTTTACAAGTGAAGCATCTACTACGAACCCCGATCAACATCAACCCTCATTTTAGGCCAATAGAAGTGCTCATTTAACATATCCAAAGTCTTCTTAATCTCAAAGTGACATATTAAACCTCCATTATGTGTTTCAGGTGCTAACAATTCTCTCATTGAACACCTAGGTACACATAGCTCATTCTCCTGAAACAAATATCCATCATACCTAAAGAATCTATCTATAGCACCTTTGTCAAATAATTCATATATATTAGAAAAGTCAGGGGTCATTAATATACATGTCCTTATCATATTCAAATTCTAACAATTTAGCACTTAAAGAAGTAAGAATTACATATTTTATCGACAATGCATTCGCCACTACATTTTCTTTATCTTGCTTGTACCGAATAACATATGGAAATATCTCTATGAACTCCATCCACCATGCATGTCTTTTGTTTAGTTTACATTGACCCTTTAAATGCTTCAAGGACTCATGACCGGAGTGAAACGCGAACTCCTTTGGCCATAGGTAATGGTACCATGTCTCCAAAACTCGAACAAGTGCATACAACTCATTGTCATATATCGAATAGTTGAGAGCTGCTCCACTTAGTTTTTCACTAAAGTAAGCTATTAGCCTTCATTCCTGCATTAATACGTTCCAATACCTATTCGTGAGGCATCAAATTCAATTTCAAAAGTATTGTTAAAGTTAGACAGTGATAAAATCAGTATGGTACACAACCTATCTTTAATAGTATTAAAAGCATGTTCTTGTTCAACGTCCCAATGAAATCCAGCACTTTTCTTTACAATCTCCATGAGTGGTGTGGCAAGTGTGCTAAAGTTTTTAACAAAATGCTTATAAAAGCTAGGTAAACCATGAAAACTTCGTACCTCAGTTATGCTTTTAGGCTTTGGCCACTCCTTGATATCTTTGATTTTCTCCTCATTCAATTCAGTACCCTTTGCACTAACAACATAACCAAGAAAAATAAATTTTTTTATGCAAAATGTACATTTTTTAAAGTTAGTATAAAATTGTTCTCATTTTAAGACTACAAGTACACATCTTAAATGTCATATATGCTCATTTAAATCCTTACTATATACCAAGATATCATCGAAGTAAACTACTACGAATTCACCTATCTATGCACGCAAGCCATGGATTATTAATCTCATAAACGTGCTAGGCGCATTAGTAAGTCCAAATGTCATGACTAACCACTCATATAAACCACACTTAGTTTTAAAAGTAGTTTTCCACTCATCCCCCTTTCTCATTCTAATTTGATGATATCCACTTTTAAAATATATTTTACTAAACATGCATGATCCATGTAATTCATCTAACATATCATCTAACCTAGGTATATGGTGATGATATTTTACTATTATATTGTTGATCGCCCGACGGTCTACGCACATCCTCCAAGTCCCATCTTTCTTTGGCACAAATAGCACTGACACGACACATGGACTCATATTTTTCCTCATATACCATTTGCTCATCAATGCTTCCACTTGCCTTTGAAATTCCTTGGTCTCCTCGGGCTTAATCTGATAAGCCAACAAGTTTGGAATGACAATTCCAAGTACAAAGTTAATTTGATGCTTAATACCTCGAATGGGTGGTAGCCCATTGGGCATGTCATCCGAAAACAAGTTTTTTAATTCTTGCAAAAAAGAAGTAGCCAAATTAGGGAGGGATGTTTTAGATTTCTCAAAGTTGATTAATGATTCCTTATAAACCAACAAGATCATAGGTCGGTTCTCAATTACTACCCTCTTCAACTCACTCCCTTTTGCAAAGAAATTCATTTTCAAATTTTTTTTAACTCTCTCATGGCTCTACTATTTCACCTCACAATTAGCCACTTCACTTTTTTCTCTCTTACTTTGTTGTTGTGAAAGATCAATCTTATTCGATTTTTCTGTCTTTTTTTTTCCCTCACTTTTTAATTTGAGTTGATCTTTATAAACTTGTGATAGTACTAACGGCGCAAGAGTAATAGATTTCCCATCTTCAGTAAAATTGTACCTATTTTTATACTCATCATGCACCACCTTCCTATCATATTGTCATTTCCTTCCCAACAAAATATGCCCGCAGGCATAGGAATTACATCACCCATCACATCATCTTAATACCTCCCAATTGAGAAATTCATCAACACTCGCATATTCATCTTAACCTCTCCACATTCATTCAACTTTTGCAATTTGTAAGGCTTGAGATGTTTTAGCATAGTTAATCCCGATTTCTTACTACACCCCTTGTTGTTGACGTGGCATCTCGTATGAAATATGTTCTTCCTTTATTGCTCCAAGTCATCCACTTTGATTTAACATTAAGAGCTCGCCTGTAACCAACAACTCTCTCACAGCATACTCTACTTTTTCACCATTACTAGCAACTTCCAATTCCGGCATGTCATCATAATCACCCTCACTATCACTCACCATTTCTCCATTATCGCGCAAGATCATTGCCATTTTATTTGGACATTGAGAAGCAATGTATCCCGATCCCAAACACATAAAATATTTGATATCCCGATTCCTATGGGATTGGGATTCCGTCTTGGGTGTAGCTTTGCTAGCAACTTTCTCTCTTCCCTTTGATAGCTCAGTTATACTTTTTGAAATAGTCCGATCACCTTTATTGTTATCCCACTTCGGTTTTCGAGAAGAGTTAGGACCTGAAGAACTCGATGGGTATCTAGCTGATCCCTTCTTCTTTAATTGCCTCTCTACCTTCATAGTTACATGTAGCATGTCCTCCAACACCATATAATGTTGTAGTTGTACCACATTAGCTATCTCTCTGTTCAAATCATTCAAAAATCGGGTCATGATGGCCTCCCGATCCTCCTCAACATTCGCTCTAATCATGAAAATTTCCATCTCCTTGTGATAATCCTCCACACTCCTAGATCCTTGATAAATGCTTTGTAATTTTTTATGAAAATCCCGATAATAGTGATTAGGAACGAACCTCTTCATCATGAAAGCCTTCAGTTCCCCTCATGTTTCAATAAGCTTATCATGATTCCTTTTCCTAGATGTTGCTATTTGATCCCACCAAATAATAGCATAATCAGTAAACCCAACGATAGAAAGTTCTACCTTCTTCTCCTCCGAGTAGTTATGACAATCAAATATAAGCTCTATCTTATTTTCCCACTCCAAATATGCCTCCAGATCGCTTCTTCCTTTGAATGAATGAATTGTTATTTTAATATTGCCTAAATTTCTATCAACTCTATCTCCAACATAATCTCAAAGCTCTCCTATCATGTATATCTCCTCTATTCCTCATCCTTCCTATTTCAGCCTCTACCAATGGCATCATCATCAATCCCACTGCTCGCTTCATTTTTACCATCAATATTCGCTCTACGATCCTGCCTACCTTGCCTCTTTATGTTAGGAACTTCTCTAGGTTGTTCACTACACAAATTACCTAACAATGTGCCATGCCTCTCCATTCACGCCTATTGCCTATCCATTCTATCTCCAATATCACCAAGCAACCTTTCAAATCGTCGTATCATCTCCTCTGTCATTATGACTTGACTATTCTTCCTGCTTGAAGTAGAATCATCTCTGTTAGACATTCTAAATCTAGAATAATATCTGCCCCACGTGTATACACTCGTGTATCACTCAATTTGATTTTTTCTATCTATTAATCTCACCACTCTACCTTTTTCCACTCAATGCTTCCTTACAAGTGTTTCAAAGAATTAATTTGTTCTTAATAAAAAATTCAACCCTTGTGGAGTTTAAACAAAGAATTGAGTGACTCTAGAATGATTCAAGAATTAGGAATTTGATCTTTGAATGGAAATGTCAAAGATATATTCAAGAAAGTGTTTACTGAATTCGGACTGGGCATTATTTTTTTTCGTAAATTGTTTTTTTACTTAATGTGCAAGAATTCAACAAAAAGTCCAAAAAATCGAAAAGGAATTGATTTTGGCACTAATTTAGAGCACAAACAACTTTTGAATTTTTTTTGGTGTTTTAATTAGATTGAATAACTCAAAAGATGAAAAACACGAAGAATGAAGATAAGGACCCAACAAAAAATATACAAGGAATAAAATAATATAACCTTGATTTTTGAAACCAAGCTCTAATATCAACTTATGTGAATCCATGTAACAATTGTAGTTACAGAATCCACGACAAATTTGATCAAACCTAAGAAAATCAAGAATCAACTTTTGAAAGAAATCCCGACTAATAAATTATTGAACTAATGAATCAAGACAATTGTAATAATATCTTGATCTCGTGATCATAAAATTTATGAATCTTACTCGAATTATTGAACGCCACAAGAATTTAATTCTTGATAAGTTCAAAATTAATTTGATGAAGAACTAGAAGAAAGAAATATGCTTTACAATAATATTTCTCAAAATTGTGTGTTTTTACAATGAAAAGAATAATTCTATTTATATGAAATTCCTAAAAACCTAAATAAAAATGAACTTTGGAAAATTGTGTCCTAGTTTTGAACTATGCGATCGGATAAGCTAATGGCTTGCGATCGCATAGGCCAGTAATCAGCCTTCAACTGAGTTTCAGAAAGGGGCTATGCGGATGCATGCTTAGTTACCCTATGGAATCACATATGTTTTCACTTCAACTCCCTCATCCGCTGGTCGAACCAAGTTGATCCATCTTGTTCTGCCCTCCACGTCCAATATGAAACTTATTTTTTTGTTTGTTGTGATCGATGTTTCATCCACCGTAATTTGAATAAGTAATCCAATGGATTCTTTGACCTTATTTACTCGTGACCTAATCATTGGTCCTTCCTCCACGATGAACAGGTCGTTATCCCTGCTAGCTCTTGTTCTATGGTTCTCATCACATTAACTAACAATCCTTAATCTCATCTTATTAATTGATTCGAATGAAATCTTTACGAGTAGACCTACCGTCTTGTAAATTGAGTTAAGTTTCATCTCATTAATGAGTCGAATAACATTTAGGCTATGTTTGATAGCCATGATTTTGCCTAGAACTGGGAAAGTAATTTTAATTTTCTCCATTTTGACTTGTTTGATAGCCAATAATTTCCCTAGAAAATGTTTTCCCACCCCATTACTCACGCGCCCAAATTCCTTCAAATTCATGAAAATGTTTTCC
>OU503039.1:5752455-5781665 GCA_912172775.2 Fraxinus pennsylvanica | reverse complement strand
TAATTTTTTTTTTTGGCAATGGAAACAAATTTCATAACCAATTATAAAAAAAAAAAAAAATTCATTTTAATGGATAATTTCCATGTAAAATAAAGTCAAACGTGAACAAAAAAAATCCAAAATTTCAAATTTTTTTCGGGTGAAAAATTATACCAATAAAACACACTTGAAATTATTTTCCCAGCAAAACATTTTTTAGGCAAATCTTTTCCCTATAAAATATTTTCTTTCCAATCATCTTCCACCCTTGCAATCAAACGCACCCCTAATGTTTTCCATCCATGTAGCGAAAAGAATCATCCTTTCGAACCCTGAACAAAATTCTTCGTGCTTCACTATCTCCTATCGTCATATGTCTAAATACCATTCATATGGCGAGAGAGGTAGACCCAATTCCATAATCCTTCACAATAATCGCAAAGCAACCTCATTGAAATTCACGAGTCCACATTTAGTCTAAGTGTATGTTTGGCGAACTTATAATTATCTATAAAGTGATCAAACTCTATTTTTATCTGCACTCGTGTTTAAGAAGCGAATTGACAATAAAAATAAATAAAATAATAATAATAAATAAAATAAAATTTGCTAATAATTATTTTATTCTCTGCTCTTTGGGCTATTTATGGTTATGGGCTTATTAGGCCGAAATTAAAATTGAGGCTTTGTTTTTGGCCCATTTTGAAACATTTAAATGTCACAAAACCCTAGTTCAGAAACTCCTCATCTTTAGCTTCCTCTCAGCGGCTTCTCTCTGCTTCAGGCGACTCAGAAAAATCAATCATGGGTAAATCAACGAAATAGTCATCATCTTACATGCATCTGTTTCTGAATTGATTTGATTAGATGATTAACGATAATGTGATTCGATTGTGTAAAATTGCAGGTAAGGTTCACGGATCATTGGCTCGCGCCGGAAAGGTCAGAGGGCAGACTCCCAAGGTGGCGAAGCAGGATAAGAAGAAGAAGCCCCGCGGCCGTGCCCACAAGCGGATGCAATACAACCGCCGCTTCGTCACTGCTGGTAACCCTTAATTTGCTTGAATGCTAACTTTACGTTTTATTTTCTTCTTGGTTTTGTTTATAAGAGAAATAAAATCTGAATAATAGTTTTATATGGTGTTTTGGATTCTAGCAGTTTAGTACTCGAGTAAAAATGTTCTTGCTAATTTGCTGGGCACAAATTTTACTTTGTATCCTTTACATCTATACATTTGGGGAAATTCACAGTGTTTAATTTGAGATAGATGTTGCTTATGTTTTCATTGGGAACGCGGTCAATAAACAATAATTGGTTCTTAGAAAATTGTATCAATACAGCCATCTTAGGTAGAACACATTGCAAACGCTTAAAAACTGCTTGCAGAGGGTGTCTAATTAGTTATATGCACGCACATTTGGCCCTGTTTGGTAAGGATTACAATCAGATTTAGTATATTTTGATGGAAGTTGCGAGATTTGTGATTGAAAAATTGTGGGTCCCATGAAATGTGGTTAAAATTAGTTTTCAACTTTGACTTAAGATTAAAATTTGGATTTTAATTCCTGCCAAATAGGGCTAAGCTTCAATGTGCCTGTAGTTAGAGCAATTGATGTAATTGATATGGTGTGTTTATATAGGATTGTTAGAGGAAGGTGCTCCAAGTAGCTTGCAAAACCAAGCCTAAACTCAACTACATGGATACAATTAAAGTCGCTATTTATTTTGCTTTGTTATTGCTTTCACTAAAATTGAAACTATTTATATGGTCCTTCGAAGAATTTTTAAAGGAAAAAAAACTGACACTGTTACCTATTTTTACAGCCTTTGATACTCTCAAGTTTGATTGTTTCTTTCAATAACTAAACTTGCATGTCTGGGAAGTGTTTATAAATGGTTAGATTATATATGGGTACTCCCTATGGATCCCTCGAAACGTGTAGATGAAAAGTGGTTTGATAAACACGAGTCAAATAAAATTTTCAGAGCAGATTTTGTTTGGTCTTCTCTTTAATATATTCATCCAACTTCCATGCAATTTTCTTGTATTGAATGCTAAATATTTTTTTTGGGTTTGGAAATATAATGATGCTCAAGTACTAATTTAGCTTTTGAATTTCTACTATTGCTTGCAGTTGTTGGCTTTGGCAAGAAGAAGTCACCAAATTCATCCTCAAAGTAAATTGGAGGGCATCAATAGTTTTCTTAGAAGCATGGATTAGTTGTTTCTCTCTTGTCATTATAGCGTTGTTAGTACTATAAACTGCCGTTTCGGATTTTGATTGTCGAACACCATTACCTTACCATCATTTTGGTTATTTAATTTTGGAATCTGGATGCTCATTATATGCATTTCTATTTGAATTCATGGTAACTATGCACGCTTTTACTCTAGGAAAAGTATCAAAATTTTCATTATATGCATTCCTGCTTGATTTCATGGTTACTATGCACGATTTTACTCAACGAAAAGTATAAAAATTTTCTGCTTACGGTACCAAAATTGTTCCATCTCAATGTTTGAAATTTATTTGGGATTTTTGACATTTTTCTTGAGGTACATAGGTGGCTTGTATTAAAACACGAAAGGAAATATGCGTTTGCAGTTTTAGCCCCCTTTTGGCTCCCATTATTTGATAATATAATTTTTGGAATAGTGTTTTCTTCAAAAATGTGATTGAAAAAAAGCAACAGTTTTTTATTTATGTGTAATATTATTTTATTGAAAAATGTGTGATTAAGCAAAAAAAAAAATGGAAAATGTATTATAAATTTAATGGGAGCCAAACGGGAGCTTAATATTTTAAATTCATTTTTAGACAAAACCCATTTTAGTTGGGCCGTCAAACTCATCTACAACTTCACTATATAAATGGAAGACGTGTGAGCTACAAACACAGTTGAAAAATTATTTATATAAGTTATTTACGTATAAGTTAACTTTCTAAGCTTAGCCAAACATGCTAGAATAAAGATCCCATACATATAAAGTTTTGCAGCAGAAAGCTTTAACAAAGAAACTGTCAAAAACCTGGTATCTTCCCCTAAAATTATAATTCCAACAATTTAAAGTTCATCATGAGAACTTCCCTTCTGTCTTGTCACTTGAGAATGATATTCAAGAAGATATGTTACAGCCAATGATACATGTAAAGCAGCACCAGATGGAAGTACATCTTCATTTACTTTGAAGTAAGGCGAATGGGCAGGTTCCAGTCGTCCTTGAGTCTCATTTATCATCCCGAGATAGTAGAAGTATCCCGGGATTGCCTCAGCAAAGAACGAGAAATCTTCTGCTCCCATAATCGGCTGCATCTCTATGATGTTCTTGCCACCCAGCATATTCCCAGCTACTTCCAGGAAATGCCCGTGCAAATCTACATTATTCACCGTCACGGGGTAGAAAGGCTTCTCATTTGTGTTAAAGCTCACAGTTGCATTGCACCTTTGTACAGAAGCTTGTAGGGTGATAACCTGTAAATTGCATTATAGTGGCCTCCAATTAGTGTCCGAGTACCAAGTTGGTCCTCAAATTTCATTATAGATCAGTCCCAACAATCGAAACTATCCACATCTTCATTAACTTGATGCATGACCCTTATAGAAACATGTCTTACTTCAAATTTGTCGACACCAACCCAAGCCTTGAAGCAAAATCTAGCTCCATAATGAAGAACATGTCAGGGTGGGTCACGAGACAATTTAACATAGATATGGACGGCCAGGGACCAAATTGATCTTTTTTAAAAGGTTGGGGGACCAACTTGCTAATAAAGCAACAGATTAGGGACCAACAGTGCAGTTCCCCCTACTACCCCCCACCCCCAGTTATATAGCCAAAGTAGTGTTACCAATAATTTACAAGCAAAGATACTTCTCTTCACATGTGAAATACATAAAATGGATGAGTAGATAAGAGAACAACTTGAAGTCGTAAAATCATGGAGTCAACAAAACTCCAAAATAAACAAAATCGAAAATTTACCTCTTCTATACGCTGTTTGAGCTGTATAAAACTTTCTTTAGAAAATGCCCTAAAAGTTCCACCGATTGTGACTGTATTGGGAATAACATTAAATGCACCACCACCTTGAAATTTAGTAACAGTGACTACCTGCCAAATCGCCAATTCTCATTTTAATTGTTAAAAAAAGAGTAATACTATTCAACTCCACTGATACTAAGCACCAATCTAACTTCACATTAAGTGTCCTTAAATGATTGGGTATCTTAAATGAAGAGAGAGAGTCATATTTAAGTGTTCAATCAACTAATTGACAGCTACACGGGTGCTAAGCACCAGTGGGCTGAATAGCATTATTCTTAGAAAAATAAATTCAGAAGGGACCTCCTTTAAGGGTGAACAAAATAACTGGTCATCTTTAAAAGTCACAGTAGTCTTTTGAGGAGGTCTATGGAAAGTGCATAACAAGTAAAAGGAAACACTTGGTACTACGAGGAAGCACTTATTTCAACGGAAAATAGTGTGAACACTGAAATTTTTTCCCGAAATTCCTGACCAACTTCTATATAATAAAATTTCTATATTTATGCAAACATGTCAAAATGGAGACTTATGATCTAATTTCTGTTTTAATATTATAGTTGATGTTACATCAACTGATAAGTTTTACCTTTAGAAATGAAACTTCCATAAATTGCCAACTGTACACAAAGTACCTGTGAATCCAAGGGATCAGCTTCTCGAGAAACAAGATGTTGTAAACTAACAATTATGTTTGAAGCGGCTAAAATGGGATCTATAGCATGTTGTGGAATGGCCGCATGACCTCCTTTCCCTGTAATTACCGCATCGAAAAAACCACTGCCAGCCATAATGGGGCCGGGCCTTGTGGCAACCACGCCAAACGGATAACTAGAAGATACATGCAATCCGAAAATCGCCTCAACATTCTCCAGTATTCCAACATCAAGCATTTTCTTTGCTCCGCCACCTCCCTCCTCAGCTGGTTGGAAAACCAACACAACGGTGCCCTAAATATACAAGAAAATACTTTTCATGCAAGGGAATATAGATGTTGCTATCGTCGTCATTAGGTATCAGATAAAGCATAAATTGGGTACAGTGAACCCTAGTAGAGGATTAAAAAAACAATTAGTGACACCCGTCTTTGCCCTCCAATTGTTAAATTATTTGTAATTTATTGCAGTGGTATCAAATAATGAGGATTCACCTTTTCCATAATAGTTCTCCTGATAATTTTCAATTGTTTCAATGCAATCTTAACCACGGGCGTGCAAAATATGATCAAACCAATAAAATGTAACAGTAAGTAGGAGAATGTTTATTAACAAGCCATGTTTGTGTGAATCCAAACTCTCGAGCTGTCGGCAAAAGGTGGTCTTCTTGCCGAAATTGGGTTCTATAATTGTTCATTGCTTTCAAATGTTTTATGCATTATTGAGTTATATACTGTGCTTCCACAATGGTCTTCTTGCAACATTATCCATATGGATGCTTGAAAATCAAGAAAATTTGACAAAAAATATGCCATTCAAATGATTAATCATTCACATAGGATACAAAACTCACTACTTCACAGCTTCCTCAAATTCTTCGAGAGAGGCATGTTGGAAGTTTCATTGTAAACCTAATGCTAGGAGAAATACCAAGTAATCTGAAAGAAATAACTGTTTTATCGAAATACCACAGGATGGACAACTACCAACCAACACTAGAGGACCAAACATTCATAAATCAATCTAAAGCTAACCCAACCCCTTCAACCTTTTTCTCTTTACCTCAACAAGGTAAATTCTTCATGGCCTTGAGCGTTTATTCAGAAAGAGAGCCCCTTGGAATATTGATTCAAGAGCAACAAATCACATAATAAGTTTTTCAATATTGCTTTCATACTAATCAGCATGTGTTATTATAAGTTTTTAGAAGATTTTACATTTTCACTAACTAATGTATATTATAAGATTTATCATTTTTCTTATAAATTAGGCCGAGTCTCCATTTCTACAAAATCTAGAACATTTAGCTCTTGTTTGTGTTTCATTACAAGTTGCTGAAATTATAATGTGGTAGAAATGAGTGGTGAATAAGTGTGTAATAGTTGAGTCCCCTACAAAACGAGTGTTTAAAATTAGAGTTTGACTTTGACCTTTAAATTATAATATATCATAATAACAGGAAAACAAGCTCTAAATCTAACAAAATACTTTATTTAATTTGTTAATGTTGACATCTAGCTCGACTTTGACTCTTGACCATCCTTTTCCAGGAAAATACTTAACCCGAGTTCTGAGACATTGGTTCTTGTTGCTACTGGTGCTAATTGTTAGTTCTTTAACAATGACATTTTATGGATTCCTCCTATTATAATGAAATGTTAGTATTTGCAATAAAATAATGACAGGATTTTTGAAAGAATTTTATGTTTTTTGAAATTATATTTCTCTTTTATCTACCTCCACATAATCAACACTAGTAATTTATAATCTGATTCTCTCTAGTTACACAAATAGTTTTGCTTCGAATATGAGAAAATTTCGTCTATACCATAACTCTAATCGACAGCTACTAGAGTAGCTAACCTGTTTCGGATGAGTGCCAAATCTGCCCCCACCGATTTCATTTCCTGGCATCTCTCCTGCCAACGAGTTGGACTGAGGTTATCTATGGGTAGCTAAGCAACTTTCCACTCACCAGGATTTTTAGACTTGGATTTAGGAAAAAATATTGGCAGTGCTAAGGGACTACTAGATGGCCTGTACTATTTGAAGATGACACCGGGGATAAAAAGCTCATGAGGTGAACCTATCTCTTGAAGATGAAATTATGTTATGGCATGACGAGGGCTTCCTAGTTTACCTTATTTGCAAAAAATGTATCCTTCGTTGATTAGGACAAAAAACTACTTCCAATCTCTAAAAATCTGCACCAGTCTTGTTGCGCAAAGTGATATTTGGGGTCTCTCTCCTATTATATTAATATATTGGGAGCAAGGCTGTTTATCAGTTTTTCTTATTTTTTTATTTTTATAATTTTTCTGGCCTACCCAAGGTCGAAAGAACCCTTGAAATTTTTTATTCTTGGTAGATTACCAAATTTAGAGCACAACTTCACGTTTTAAGAACAAATAATAGGAAGAAGTGATTTTTTTAATCTCTTTAGGAATTTTCTTTTAAGAGAATGGAATTGTTCATCAGTTCTCATCTATCCATACACTGCAACAAAATTGTATTGTGAGAGGAAAAATAGACATTTTTTAGAAGTTGCACTGTCCCTTATATCTTCTGCTTCAGTGCTGAAACATTTTTATTGAGTAGCAGTTCTCACAATTTCTTATTTTATAAATCGCATGACCATCTATATTCTAAATTTTCAATCCCCTTTAATATCACAATCTAGATTGCTTTTAGACTTCCAACTTCTGGTTGTCAAATAATCAAAGCTATTTTCTTTTTTTTTTTAAAGGTAATCAATTATTTTATTAATCAATGCATAAAACACATGAAGTGTATTATCAATTTAAATCAGAAAGTAGCAACATGAAATTGGGCAGCCCGTATGCCTAGTAGCTGCAGCATTAAACCAAGTATACAATGTCAAATAAAACAATTTCCTAATCTGTTCTGTTGCCCGTTTTAAATCTTCAAAACATCGATTGTTTCTTTTTCTCCACATACACCATACGATAAAACCCGGGATAAGGTCTCATACAAGTTTGCTATCCTTATCTCGAAACTTTCTTCTCCATGCTTTTAACACATTTTCCATACATCTCGACAACACCCAATCCATGTGTTGTGACGCCAGAATATCGTTCCACGGTAAACGAACAGCATCACAATGAAGGAACAATTGGTCAATCGTCTCCCCATTCCTCTTGCACATATAACACCACTCTGTAACATAAAAACTCCTTGTACGAAGATTATCCACCGTTAACACCTGTCCTCTAACCACCGTCCATAGTAAAAATGCCACCCATGGAGGCAATTTACATTTTCAAACCATTTTCCAGGAGAATGAACTCTCCACAAGTCCCAATAAAGATCTAAAATAAGTGCGAATTGAAAAAATACCATCTCGTGTCAACCTTCACCTACTACAATACTCTCTCCTGCCCTGATGTGTACATCATACACAGAGATGTCAAAAACAACGCATAATCATCAAATTCTCAGTCCTGCAAACCCCGGCCAAAAACAATGTTCCAACTGGAACTCTCATTATATACATCTACGACATCATTCACCATGACAGACGACACCAACGCAATACGATGCAAAGAAGGAAATCTCACCTTAAGCGATTGATCTCCACACCAACAATCATCCCAAAAATTGATGGAAATACTATTCCCCACTACAAAAGTCAATCTATCCCGAAAGTCACTTCACCCTCGCCGAATTTACCACCACAAACTCACCCCATAATCCTCGGTCCGAAAACACCCAACCTTATGGGAGAACATACTACACGCCAGTTAACCAAATGTAATTTTCTCTCCCCCTGATCCTCCCCAAAGAAACTCCCTTTGAGTCTTCTCTAATCTTTTTGTCACTGCAACAAGAATAGGAAACAATGACAAGAAATAAGTAGGGAGATTCGACAAAGTGGACTTTATGAGAAAGAGACGGCCTCCCTTTGAGAGGTACATACGCTTCCAACCCGCTAGCCTTCTCTTCACCATTTCCACAATATTGTTCCAAATTTGTGTACTTTTAAACTATGTTCCTAAAGAAAGTCCAGGATATGTAATGGGCAGTTGCACAACCCTGCAACCCAAAATCGCAACCAACTTTATGTTATCGACCTCTCCCACTGTGATAGCCTCAGATTTTCCCAAATTTATTTTCAATCTAGATACGGCTTCAAAGCACAAGAGCAAACGACGCAAATTCCTGAATTGCTCAACATCTACATCACAGAAAATTAGCGCATCATATGCAAATAGCAAATGAGAAACCCGCAACTGCTCAACAAAAAAGCTCCTTAACAAACTTTACCCCAAGACCTTTTCAAGCATCATATTGAAGGCTTCCATTACAATGACAAACAACAGTGGAGACAGAGGATCCCCTTGCCTCAATCCTCTACTACTACGAAAATAACTCTCAGGAGTGCCATTCACCATAACTGAGAAAGAAACCATAGAGATACAAAACTAAATCCACTGGCACCACTTCTCCCCGAAACCACATTGCCTGAGCTCATACAAAACAAATCCCCAATTAACGTGATCATAAGCCTTCAGAATGTCAATCTTACATAACATTCCTAAAACCCCTAGGCGCAGTCTTGAGTCAATGCATTCATTTGCTATACAAATAATCAAAGCTATTTTGTTTGATAACTTCTAAGATCGTTAAAGTAGTTATATAGTCTGATAACAAATTTTGAGAAGCTGTGAAATGGTAGCTTCTTAGATTTTGCTTTTAGCTTCTCTAATTAAAATATTAGCTTTAACCCACATATATAAAATTAATTCCAATTATATTCTAAGTTTATCGGTATTCTCTCTCCTGATATTCTACATTATTAAGGGTTCGTTTGAGTTCCATTTTTGGGAGAATAGATTTTGTAATAATGATTTTATGAAAAATGTGTGGTTAAAAAATAATTTTAGGTTTACGTGTAAAATTATTTTATTGAGAGAATGTGTAGTTGAAAATGAGTTTGGCAAAAATTAGTTTTTAAAGAGTGGGGCTCAAACAGGGGCTAAAGCTTCCCAATCGTTTTCTTTTGTTTTCGACTTAATCATGTCTTTGTTCTTAATCAATAACAAGCGTTGCATTAGTTGGTACCAAGACAAAGTTTAACCCTAACTATGCTTCCAAGAGGCTCAAAACGCACTAATGTTGGATGTATTATCTTTAGAAGAGAATGCATAATTGAGTTGACAAGTCAAACAATTGGTGGTATGAATGGTGATGTTGCAACGTCGCCCAGCATTAGGATAAGCACGGCCAAGTGATATTGGCCATAGAAAACCCAATCGCTCCCCCAAATGTAGCCGCGCAAGGGTAAAGGTCTGTACGGCGATCATTGATGATTTCATGATTAATTTCCCGGAGTTTTACAGTAGCATCGAAGTTGAGGAATTTTTGGATTCGGTCGTCATTGGGGATGAGGTGTAAAATTTCGAAGAGATTCCAGGAAATAAATGTAATGTTGGTGGTAATGCGATTCTAAGGCTAGGCAATGGCTTAGTGGTAGCAATTTAAGGTGAATCAGATCCTTTTTAGCAAGAAAAAGTCACGGTGCGGAAGCTGAGTTAAAATTCTTGAAACAAGAAGAAAGTTAAAAAAACTCGAAAATCTGTGGATAATAATTTTATTGTATATAATTGATGACTGTAAAGAGTACAAAATCTTTATTTATATAATCTTACTAATATAAGGAAACTAAAATAAAATCCTAAAAGGAAAGAAAGCTAAAATCCTAATATAAAAAAAAATAAAAAGAAATCTATTCTAAATAAAAAAGAAAAAGAAATCCTAACCTAAGTAAGAAAAATGAAGAAAATAGATAAAATCAATCCTATTTGGAATATGATTGTCCTATATCATTCTTCCCTAGTTGAAGAAAAACACGTCCTCAAGTTTGGTTGAAGAAGAGAAAAGTTATCAATCGGGAGGAAAATACTCAAAATTTCTATAAATACTAATATTGAAGAAATGTTCATCTCTTGATGCGCTCGAAAAACTGCTACATTCCTTAATTGCATTATTTAAAGTCAACTTTGCTCCTATTTTACACATATCTTCCTCATGGATAATTCATATGTTGTATTCATTCTTAAGTCCACTTTCAGTAGAGGCCGCTAGTACTATTTTCAATTCTTCACGTATCTCATCATCTACTATAACGTCTAGTAATGATTTCTTCAATACAGAATAATTGGCATGAGGACTCAAATCCACACCATCCATATTTCCATTATGATTATCCAATTGATTGGCACCGAAAATGCAAAGAAGGTCAATGAAACTTTTATTCTCAATTTGACTAGCCTTACCTTTGATTCTTTCGTGATTGGAAAGGTCAATTCCCTTTTCTTTGGTTAGTACTCTTCTAAACTTGTTCATTATTAGAGCGTGGCTCGAGCTTAAGGTCTTCAATTGCAATTTCACCGGAATGTTTTTCGTCCTTACACGTCTATACCATGTCAGTTTCCATGTATAAGGATTAGCAAGTCCGGATTTTGAACTTCCATGTGTTTTTCTACCTCTACTGTAGTATTATGATCGGAAACTATAATGCACGGTAACTCTCCAAACGCTAGCATTCCATTTCGGAAATCGAAACTCTTCGAAAACATTTCGAAAACTTAAAAAAAGTTTCCCTTTTTAATGAAATTCGGAAACTCTATGGAAACTTTGCATGAAAAAATTCATAATTTTTCTAAAAAAAAAAAAAAAAAAAAACCTTGATCACGGCCTCTAACCAAAAGCAAACTTAATTATGGGCTTTATTTATTATATAAATGCATTACAATGCTAGATCTTAACATAAACCTAAATTTTCTAATTATTGTGCTGCCTTTATCAAATTCTTATTGTTTGTTGAGAGTTTTGAGATGTTGTGGAAGATAGTAGACGTATATAGCAATCATGCCCACTTTGAGTAAAGCATGTAATTCACTATATATTGAATTTTATTTTTTCATTAAATTCATAAATAAGTAGTTTGAAAATTGGTTTTAAGTTTGTAGTTTGTATATCGACATTGATTAGTTGATTCAATTTGATATTAATATATTATTATAGAATATTATTTAAATTTTAATATATTTTGTTGCATATACTTTTGGGTTCTTGATTTTTTATTCCTATTATTAAATAGTTGTGAGCACATCAATAATTTCCTTTTTAGTTAATTACTATGAATTTTATTTGCAGATTGGACTGTTATTGATCACGGCTGTTCAAATTCTACTGGAATTGATAGTGGAAGTAATGTTTGTTCACCTTTTGAAGATGTTAAGAATCCATTGTGGAGGTATGTTAAAAAAGGTTAACAGGAGAGGGGGTGGGGGGGGGTGGGGGTTAATTGGAAGTGTAATTTTTGTGATAAAACGATGCACAGAACTTATACTAGGGTTATAGCACATCTGATGAAAATACCAAATAAAGGCATTGGGGCTTGCAAAAAGGTGAAAGCCAGAGATAAATGATATGATAAAATTAGAGGAGGAAAATAATAAACATGCTAAAATGTTTGCACCAAAAAAAGTTCCATTACCCCCTATGACAGGAGTTAAAGAAAGTTCTGATTCAAAAAAAAGAAAGGCTCTCTTTGTTGGAACAGAATGTGAAAGTTTAAATCCCCTCTCTAAAGCATTTAACAATCAAGCTTGAGCTCAATTAGATGCAGAGAACGCTAGGATGTTTTATACAGGTGGACTGCCTTATAATCTAGCTAGAAATCCATATTTTATAAGTGCCTTCACTTTTGCTCCTAATAATTTGATATCAGGACAAGTGCCTCAAGGTTATAATTTATTAAGAACAACTTTATTGCAACAAGAAAAGGCTAATGTTGAGATATTGTCAGCACATACAAAAGGGACTTGGAAAGAAAAGGGGGTTAGCATTGTAAATGATGATTGGAGTGACTCACAAACGAGACCATTGATTAATTTTATAGCTATTTGTGAGAATGGCCACATGTTTATTAAAGTTGTTAATTGTTCAGAGGAGATAAAAGACAATTACTTCATTGCTAATTTGATGAAAGAAGTTATTTACGAGGTTAGTCATGAAAAAGTTGTTCAAGTCATTAATGACAATGCTAAAAAGTGTAAGGGTGCAGGAAAGATCATTGAAGGGTTGTTTCCACACATCTATTGGACACCAATTGTAGTGCATACTCTTAATCTGGCATTGAAAAATATTTGTGCAGCAAAAAATGTTGAAAGTAGTTGGGAAACTTATGATGAATGTAGTTGGATCACAGAAATACATGGAGAGGTTATGCAAGTTAAGAATTTCATAGTGAATCATTCGACGAGGTTGGCGATCTACAATAAATTTGTTTCTCTAAAGCTTTTATCAGTTGCAGAGACGTGTTTTGCTTTGGTGATTGTCATGCTTAAAAGATTTAAGCTCATTAAATGAGAGCTTCAATCAATGGTAATTAATCAACAATGGTCTTCTTATCAGGAGGATGGTGTGGCAAAGGCTAAATATGTTAAGGACAAGGTGCTTGATGACATCTGGTAGGACAAGATTGATTACATTCTCGCTTTTACAAGTCCTATAAATGACACAATTAGAGAATGTGACGTGGACAGACCACACCTACATTAGGTTTATGAAATGTGGGATTCCATGATTGAAAGGTGAAGACAACAATATTCAGGCACGAAGGCAAACACTTGAATTAGCCATCTGCTTTCTTTGATGTGGTTTATGACATACTTATCGGCCATTGGACCAAGAATAACACGCCACTTCATTGTTTGGCTCATTCCTTGAATCCGAGGTAATACTTAACTTATAAGGTAATTAATTATCTGTTAGTTAATTTGTTAAAATTAATATATTAGTTTCTTTTTTAAGGTACTATAGCGATACATGGCTTGAAGAAGACCCAGCAAGAGTTTCTCCACATAAAGATTCTGAAATCTCTAATGAAAGGGCAAGTGTTTCAAGAGGCTCTTCTCTAATCAAGAAGATTTAGTAAAAGTTAAAAACATAATTTGCTAATTTTTCTCTCAAAGAAGGAGACTTTGCATATTTTGATTCCCTTGCTGATAGGTAAATTTCAAAAATAATTTTTTAAAACATACTTATGTTTGTTTTTATTTTAATATTTATCTATTTACATTACTTTAAAAATACTTAAGTTTTCTGTATTTTTATTGAATAGGGACATTATGGATGCAAAAAAGTTGGTGGGCTACTCATAGTTCAAGTGCACCTTTACTTCAGAGTGTAACTTTTAAGTTACTTGGACAACCTAGTTCTACTTCATGTAGTGAACGAAATTGAAGTACATAATCTTTTCTTCATTCAATGAAGAGAAATAGGTTAACTCCGAAACATGCCGAAAATTTGGGTTTTGTTCACGGCGATCTACGTCCATTATCAAGAAGCCCACAATACTATGTCGAGAAAACAAAAATGTGGGACATAGCCGGGAATCAGTTTTGACTCTTTTCAAGATATTGGAACACTTGATATTGCAAACCTTTCTTTAGATGAACCAGAGATAGAGGCCATGTTATTCAACGATGCTGGTGATAGCGTTATAGACATTGATGGTTATGATACAGATACAGATGCAGATGCAGATGAAGCAATTTGATTTGAGAACTTACGAATTTTTTTAGTTCGAGTATTGAATCATTATCAATAATTGTTTTGACTATTGAGATGACAGTGATTTTATGTCAATATCTTAGTAAAATTAGGTGGAATTTTTGTTATTTAATTTATATTATAGAGTTTTTTGAAGTTGAATATTGATTTTATGAAATTAAATTATTAATTTTAATATAACGTCTCCCCACGTTTCGTATCCTACTTTTTTTGAAAATAGCGTTTCCCCTTGTCGTGTCGTGTCCCGTTTCCATTTCCGTGCAACATAGGTAGGTAACACCGTGATCATCTTTAATGAGAACTTTTTAGCCCGATTATCCGCTTTATAAATCTTTTGCTCTTTGTTTACACTAATATCACAAATTGCTCATCAAAACAATCTTCTTCTTGTACCATCATAATGTGCACTTGTTATCTCGACCTATTTTTTTTATAATCGTGGATATCCGGGCTAACTTGCGCGCACCTCGACTAATCTCACGGGGCCTTAAAGTTTACGGTCGGACTCACTTCAGTGGCCCTGAGGGGATTTGAACTGGTGACCATTGAGGAACAAAACGCTTTATCCACGTCATAGTACCATGATTGTCTCTGAAGTACAAGATAATTGTCCATCTTTACCACGTTATACAAAATCTCATTTTTATAGTACTTTCCAATAGAAAGTAGAATTTTACATACCTTTGTATTTTAAATTTCTTGTCCCTTTTTAACTAGTAGAAACAAGATGGGTATTTTTCAGTTTTCAAATTTAAAGCTTTCACCAATACTTTGGCCCCCAAGTTCTGACTACTTTTATGATTTATTATCTCTTAGCATACTTTGTTATTGATGGTACACCATGAATTAATAATTTTTTTTTCAAATTTAAAGCTTTCACCAATACTTTGGATACTATGTTCTCACTACTCCCATGGACTATTATCACATTGCATACTTTATTGTTGATGGTCCATCGTGTCCTTAAAAATCTTCACGCTTTAAATTAGACTCCTTTATATCAAATTTAGCTAAGACTCGAGAAAATTCTCTAGCCTGTAGTGCTCTAAACTTGTTGATATAACCAACATTTTTAGCAATCAAGCCAGTGTTAATGAAGATTACAAAGATATATTTAGGGTTGTAAATTATTGTAATTAGTCTCATTACCATATTTAGAATGTACACAATTTCTATTTAATGGAAGAACCCTCAAACGGGCAGGGCAATTTAGCCAAACATTGTCATGGTATCAGAGCCATACCTCAGAAGAATTTGCTGAATCTTCCGCTGTTCTTCAGTTTTCCCAGCGTTTCTGTAGGGGATTTTCAGCGTGTCATCGGCGCGATTCTTGTCATCTTCTGGGTCAAGTCGCCGTTCTGGCATTTCTGTAGGCAATTCTTGGTGTCTTCTTGGTGTTTCTGTAGGCGATTTCTGTGCGTGTAGGCTTACGTCGGAGTGGGCTCGACGTGATGTGTGAGGGTTCGACATGATTTGTGTGGGTCAGCGTCACCGTTCATCTTCCGACGTGTTTCCTGTGTGTCGGCACATCGCTATCTGTGGCCGGTCGACTGCTTGCGCTTGATTGGAGTTCTTCAGGTCAACTTCTGTTTAGGGCCTTCAGTGTGGGTTGTGTGTTTAGGAGTGGGCCTGTGATTGGAAGTGGTTGGAGTGTGTTTAAGGTGTGGGCTTGTGTTGGAGTGGGCCTGCAATTCGGTTTCGGCAAAATTAATTTGGGCAATTAATTTGGGCTCCTCATTTGGGTCTGTGATTGGAAGTGGGCTTGGAATTAGGTTTGGGCTGAATTAATTTGGGCTACAATTTGGATCCTTAGTTTTGTTTAGGTTATATTTTGTAATTCTCTATATTACAAAATTATGTTGGTTGACGCCTTGTGTTAAGTTTACGGGGAAAAATTATTCTATATGGGAATTTCAATTCAAGATGTTTTTTAAAGGGTAAGGAGCTTTGGAGTCATATTGACGGGTCATCTCAAGCCCCTGAAGATGTTAAGGATCTCAGTGCATGGGAATCAAGGGATGCTCGTATTATCTCTTGGATTTTGGGACCCATGGAGGTTCATATGGTAAACAATTTACGCTATTTCACTACTGCTATTATTTGAAGCGGATTTATTACCAAGACAATAATGCACGGCGATTTCAATTGGAGTTAGAAATTGCTAACTACACTCAAGGTAATCTTACAATTGAGCAATATTATTCTGGTTTTTTGACCCTGTGGAGCGAGTACTCTGGTATAATTCATGCTAAGGTCCCTGCAGCTGCCTTATCGGCACTTCAAGAGGTTCAATACGTTAGCAGGAAGGGTCAGTTTCTTATGAAATTACGCCCCGAATTTGAAGTGGTTAGAGCTAGTTTATTGAACCGTGACCCAGTTCCCTCGTTGGATGTGTGTTTGGGTGAACTTTTGCGTGAGGAATGACCGGCAACCCAAACTACTATTGGAGCTGATTTTTCCTCGTCTAATGTGGCCACTGTTGCATATGCTGCCCAAAGACGGGGCGGGGTAAACTACAGTGTTTTGGCTGCAAAGGATACGGGCATATTGCTCGTAATTGTCCTCAGAAAGCCTGCAATTACTGTAAACAACTAGGGCATATCATCAAAGACTGTCCCACAAGACCTCAGCACCGTCGACCTCAAGCATTTCAAGCCGTTGCATAAGATCTTAATCCGGCACTCTCTCAAGCTAGCACTAGTCAACCTGTTCTTACTCCAAAAATAGTCCAGCAGATGATTGTTTCTGCCTTCTCTGCCTTGGGCTTGCAAGGTAAGGGTCAAATTAATTCTTCTCCTTGGTTTGTTGATTTAGGGGCATCAAATTATATGGCAGGTAGTTTTGATTCCTTACATAACATTTGACAGTACACTGGTACACAACACATTCAGATTGCTAATGGCAGTACTCTTCCTATTACTGCTGTTGGTGATATTAGGCATTCTTTTGATAATGTTTTTGTATCTCCGAGCTTATCTACAAACTTGATTTCGGTTGGTCAATTGGTTGATAATAACTGTGATGTGTGTTTTTCTCGTGCTGGTTGTCTTGCGCAGGATCGGGGAAGGTGATCGCGAAGGGGCCTAAGGTCGGACGATTGTTTCCATTACAGTTTACCATTCCACCGCTATGTCTTTGGCTTGTATTAGTGACAGATTTAAACATGAAGTTTGGCATAAGCGATTGGGTCATCCCAATACTTTAGTTTTATCTCATTTGTTGAAGTGTGGTTTTTTGGGTAATAAAGATCAGTTTCAGTCTTTAGATTTGTCTTTCAATTGTGATACTTGTAAACTTGGTAAAAGTAAGACTCTTCCATTTCCATCATAAATGCTTTGAGATTATTCATAGTGATGTTTGGAGAGTGGCACCGGTGACTTCACATGCTCATTATAAGTATTTTGTGACATTTATTGATAATTTCAGTCGTTACACTTGGATATATTTTATGCAGTCTAAGAGCGAGGTTGGTTCAATTCTTCAAACTTTTGTAGCTTATGTTGAAACACAATTCTCCTCCCGTATTCAAATATTGAGGTCTGACAAAGGTGGAGAATATGTCTCATCAGTGTCAATCCTTCTTACAACAAAGGGTATTCTCTCTCAACGCTCTTGTCCATATACTCCTCAACAGAATGGAGTGGCAGAACGGAAGAATCGTCACCTATTGGATGTTGTCCGAGTTTTGCTCTTGGAATCTTCGGTTCCACCCAAGTTATGGGTTGAGGCTCTTTCCACAGCAGTATATCTAATTAATCGACTTCCTGCTTAACATTTGAATTTTGACTCACCTTATTTTCATTTGTACGATACTCATCCTGGCTATCCCATGTTACATACTTTTGGTTGTGTTTGCTTTGTACATCTGCCTCATCATGAACGTCATAAACTCGGTGCTCAATCTGCGCAGTGTGCTTTCTTAGGTTACAGCATTGCTCAGAAAGGTTTCATTTGCTATGATGGTGTTGCTAATCGTTTTCGTATCTCTCGCAATGCGATTTTTTTAAAGAATCAGTACTACTTTTAGCAGCATGCTGTTTCATCTCCTGATTTGGTTCCGCTTATTAGCTTTGCCAATGAATCTACTTCTGTGGAGCGTTTTAAACTAGGTGTAGTATATCAGCGGCGGCGGCACCCAGATCATCCGCCCCTTCTCATCCCCGATCCCGATCCCGGTTCCATCCCCGATTCCATTATTCTTCGATGATCCACTCGTGTTCCTCATCCTCCTGATCGGTATGGCTTCTCTGCAACTTATCTCATTTTGCAGTTCCTACTTCTTATTCTTAGGCTGCTATTCAACCCTATTGGGAGAAGGCCGTGCAAGAGGAACTTCACGCTCTTCAAGAGAATCATACATGGGATATTGTTCCTTGTCCTACTGGTATCCGACCTATTGGGTGCAAATGGGTCTCATCTGTTAAGCTTCAGTATGATGGAACACTAGGACAGTATAAAGCTAGATTGGTGGCTCTTAGGAATCGTCAACAATATCGGGTGGATTATGAGGAAACCTTTGCCTCTGTTGCCAAAATAACAACGGTTCGAACTATTGTCGCGATAGCTACTTCCAGGGGTTGGCCTTTGCGACAGATAGATGTAAAGAATGCTTTCTTACATGGTGACCTTAAGGAAGATATTTATATGACACCACCTGCGGGTCTTTTTTCGTTGCCATCTTCAGATGTGTGTAAGCTTAAGCGTTCGCTTTATGGGTTGAAACAGGCTCCTCATGCTTGGTTTGATAAGTCCGTTCTACTCTTTTGGGTTACTCCTTTACTCGGAGTAAATATGACTCATCTCTCTTCATCTCTGCCACCAAAGCGGGTACTGTGCTTCTTTTGGTCCATGTTGATGATATCGTTATTACTGGTACTGATTCTGGATTGATATCCCAACTTCAAACTCAATTGAAGGATTCTTTTCATATAAAGGATTTAGGTCCCTTGCAATATTTCTTGGGTCTTGAGATGCTTTCAAGTCCGATCGAAACTTATCTACATCAGCACAAGTATTTGGAGGATTTGATTACTTTGGCTGGACTTCGCGATGGTCGCTCAGTTGATACTCCTTTGGAGGTGAATGTGAAGTACTGTAGGGACGACCGGGATCTATTTCATGATCCCTCTCTATATCGTCAGTTAATGGATAGTTTGAATTATCTCACTATTACTCAACCAGATATCTCTTTTGTCGTACAACAGGTCTGTACACAACATCTTCATCTGACTGCATGCTCCACGACATCTTCATCTGACTACAGTTCGTCGCATTATACGATATTTGCTGAGTACACCCGATAGGGGTCTTTTCTTTCCTGCCAATTCTTCTCTCGAGTTGATCGGATATAGTGATGCGAATTGGGCTGGATGAGCGGATACTCGTCGCTCAATTACAGGTTGGTGCATGTTTCTTGGAGGTGCACTAATTTCCCGGCGTAGCAAGAAATAAGATCGTGTTTCTAAATCTTCCACTGAATCTGAGTATCGTGCTACGTCTTCTACCTGTTCTGAAATCGTTTGGCCGCGAGGTCTTTTATCGGAGCTTTGATTGTAAATTATTGCAATTAGCCTCATTACCATATTTAGGATGTACACAATTTCTATTTAATGGAAGAACCCTCAAACGGGCAGGGCAATTCAGCCAAACATTGTCGGTCAATATATTCTTGTCAGCTGGTCTTCAAGCATAGATTGGTAATTTTGCAATCATCTGACCGTCATCACGAGTATGCGTACTACTACCATCATAGGTAGCCATCAACTAAGGGCAAACCTTGCTCTAATACCAATTTTGGTGGGAAGCGGAATTAAAATTCTTGAACCAAGAAAAAAGTTTAAAAACTTAAAAATTTGTGGAGAATAATTTCATTGTATTAAATTAATTATTGAAAAGTATATAAATCCTTTGTTTATATAGGCAAAGTAATTCCCTAATCTTACTAATATAAGTAAACTAAACCAAAATACTAAAAGGAAAAAAAAAGGACGAAGCTAAAATCATAATGTAAAAGAAAGAAGAAATCATATTATAGTTAAGAATAAAAAGGAAGCATATTCTTTTTTTTATCTATAACCGTGGATATCCGGGCCAACTTGCGCGCACCTCAACTAATCCCACGGGGCCCTGAAGTTTACGGACGGGTACTCATCTCAGTGACCCTGAGAGGGCTCGAACTGGTGACCACTGAGGAGTGAACCCAATGCCTCACCAATTAAGCAACCTCTCAAGGTTAAAAAAAAAGGAAACATATTCTAAATAAGAAAAAAATCCTAACCAAAGTAAGAAAGAAGAAGACGACGAAGATAAAATCAATCCTATTTAGAAAAAGAATGTCCAACATCAAATCTCCACTATGGAAACATGAAAAAGGATTTTGAGGTTGACTTTCTATCTTATGACTACACGGGGACTCTCTATTAGCACCTTTAAAATTTGCATCTCGATCTAAGTTTTGTAAAAGATTACACTACAGAATTTTCTTTGTGGTTCGGAATAAGATCAATAAATTAGTTGACCAGATGGTTTCGCGATACATCGGAGGCTTATGGGCACAACTTTAAGATTTCCTAAACCTTATTGCTACACTTTGTTTTTGAGGCTCACCAACAAGATTTTGAAGTGAAAAAAAAAAATGTTATGGCAGGTAATGGCAATGCCTGCACCAAGCTTAAAATCCTAGCACAACATGCCTACTAATCTACTTCCAACAGGCCCTGTGCTACAGGCATACGAACTAGGCACAATTCAACAGTTTGTGCAAACACCCATTCCAGTGCGTAACAATAGGAAAGGTCATAGGAAAAGGTTCCGTTGTTTTAATAACGAAATATGGACATAGATATGCATACTATAGGCAACTACCAATACCCAAAGGATTGCTGATTAATTTTGTTGAAAGTGAGTTTGATATGATGCGGGTAATGACGAAGTAGCGTCGAAAGAAGTATGGAAGGGAATATTGGCCTGTATTAGTTTTATGCCAAACTTCTTTACCGATAAGAATCTTAGTAGAGATAGTATTTTATTTACTTCTAAATTAGACGCTTATTTTAGGAAATATGATTAGTGTTTGATTGTATAGATTCTATAGTATTTTCCTATTTCAATTAAGATTAGTTCAAACCCTATATAAAGGGGGCTTATGCATTGTAATACTTACGACTTAGATGAATTAAATAAAGATACTTCATCTCCCTTAAATTCTGCTTCCGTTAATCATTCAATAGAATGAATTTCACTCATTTCATACGGGAGGGAGAAGAGGTGAGGGTGCCTACCCTCTTTCAATTCAATACAGTTGGAGGGAAATTTCTCCAAACTGTATCTACCCGCCTGAGCAAATTGTCAGGGCAGCGGTAATGACAGCTGAAGCAGGTCCGCCTCTCAACTTACGGCCTTTACGCTACTACTACTGCCTCCCTTTCTATCTCACTCTTTTCTTCTCTTTTTTCCCTCATTTCTTCTCCTCTCCTCTTTTTCCTTCCATAATTCTACTATTTGGTTTTATTACGCTTTACATCAATATTGTATTAGAGCCTAATTGTTTTCCTTTGACCAGATTTTAGTTCACCACGAGAAATATTCTGCAGCAGCTAACCAAAAACAACTCATGTTCAACCACCAACAAAACCATATCAAACCACTAAAGAAAGGCTCTCCAACCACCAACAAATCCAGTTTCATCCAAACAGCCAAAACCCACTTTAAACCATAAAAAAAGGATGCAGCAGCAATTTATTTTTTTGTTTCTTTAACTTTCGCTCATCGTTCCTAGCTTTGTTCCAAAAAAAGGGGAAAAACAAAAGAGAAAAGATTCGTCTATGCTAAGTTTCCTCCTGCTGCTACAGTTTCAGACTCTCCAAAAGGGTCGACGTTTGGCCCAATCTCATCCCAACCCACCACTCCACATATAGCCACAAGCCTGCTGCAACTTTATATACATTGCACAAATCAATAGAAGCATGACCCACAAATCTCAACTCCAAACAGCCATATAACTCTTTTAACCAAAACTAGCTGACACTCCACTAACCTCTCCAAAGGGACCAATGCCAACCCGCTACCACAACCCACAAACCTTTTTCATTACCCTGCTTCTCGACCATATGTCCACACCCTGCTTCCCGAAAATCCTTAATGGAGCGGAGATGGTAATGTTGCCCAGCCTCACCCTGTTGGCATCCTAACTTCGAGGGTGCAACTGTGTTTTGTGAACTCAATTTGAAAACCAGTTACCTACAAATACGATTCTGCCTGATTCTTTCGGCCTATCTAATCGACATCCGCATTCACGTAGATCATGAATCAAACTCAACATTGTTTCTCAAAAAGTTTAGTATTCTATTTTGCCAAAAGCATTTTTTTCCTCATATCTGGTGTTGTTCTTAAGGTATGTTTATTTCCAATTACGAGATCCAATGGATTTGATGAAAGTGAAAGCCATTCAATCATGGCCTACACTATTTTCCATTAATGATGCCCGTAGCTTCCATAGGTTTATGTTTATTTTATATTAATATAACACAACATATCCAATGAAGGTGGAAGTTATTAAGCCATGATGGCCTTGACTTTCCATTAATGATGTCCATAGCTTCCATGGGCTTCCGTCGTTTTACCAACATTCTATTCATCATGCCTGTGGCATCACTGCCTCATCACAAATTGTATTTGTAGTGGAAAACTTGTATGCATATGTAAAGTATATGCTTTGATCCAACAGAAATTACCTACAACACCCATTCTACTACTCCACAATTTGTGCAAACCTTTCGAACTCAATTGTGATGTAAAAGTAGGCATATACTACTATTAGAAGTTGACGGGGCCCTTCTCACTATAGCACTTGTGACGTCAAGTATTACACATTTATCCGGGCTTTACAACATTAGCGCCATTACATCTTTCAACACAAATTGTAAAGCTTTTACAAACCAAGAGTTGCTAAAACAATTGGCTACTGAAGACACGATTTCCGGTAGACATGCTTCTTGGGCTTCCTATTTACAATAATTTACATTTAATCTCTGCAAATACTACTCCATTCTCACTGCCAAAAAGTACTATGGTTGGATTGTTTATGTGATCTCTACCACATTGATCGAGTGCCTGATCGAATTGATTAGGTCATGTAGGAACAAGGTTCAAGTCTACCGGTCTGTTAGGATGCCTTAACTGCATACATCACTGCACTTCCACTTTGACACCTTTGGATTGTTTCTGTGATCTCTACCACATTGATTCTTTCTTTGGTAAATTATTACACGGCTGGCCACTGATGCCTCCGTCTATGTGATGTAGGGTGGGTACTTAGTTATTCGACATCAACTCAACATACCATACAACAGCCTCCAACAGAAAATTATTTGTAAATGACATCGTGAACGACGTTGAAGTGACATAACCTTGGAGTTAATAGCGAGTTCATACTTTTGGCGGGTGAAAGTAGCTAAGCTTGTGATGCGGTGTCGGGTGTTTTCAAACTCGCTAAAGGAACTGCCTCAAATGCATGCTTAATATGTCCTTTACAATTCCTTCCCAACCATGCATCGACGTCAATATGGCTTTGTATTTAAAAAAGATATAGTCTACCGGTCTGTTAGGATGCCCTAACTGCATACATCACTGCACTTCCACTTTGACACCTTTGGATTGTTTCTGTGATCTCTACCACATTGATTCTTTCTTTGGTAAATTATCACACGGCTGGCCACTGATGCCTCCGTCTATGTGATGTAGGGTGGGTACTTAGTTATTCGACATCAACTCAACATAGCATACAACAGCCTCCAACAGAAAATTATTTGTAAATGACATCGTGAACGACGTTGAAGTGACATAACCTTGGAGTTAATAGCGAGTTCATACTTTTGGCGGGTGAAAGTAGCTAAGCTTGTGACGCGGTGTCGGGTTTTTTCAAACTCGCTAAAGGAACTGCCTCAAATGCATGCTTAATATGTCCTTTACAATTCCTTCCCAACCATGCATCGACGTCAGATACCGAAACATAAATTTTTTCTATTCAATTAAGCTAACTCTCTCAAGAATCAAAGTGACTTTGTTAAGTTATAGGCAACTAAGACATAATACTCCGTATAACTTTGTCAAAATCAAAGAACCAACCTACTAGAAAGACACCATCCTTCAAAAACACAAAAGTTGTACACATTAAACAAGCATGAAAACTGCCACTGTACAAATTTATGTAAGTTGTAATTAAATTAATAAATGAAACTTTATAACCTTTCAAAAATCCAGCTCATAATTTTTTTTCCTTTCTAGAATTTGATGCATATGAAGTATTAATTGAAACCCTAGGTTTCAAGTCCTATATAAGCATATTATATGTGATCCTAATTGCCCCGCCGCTACACCTCTTTCTTCTATATTTCCCTTTCTCCTCTCTTTGGAAAGGCATAAAACAAAGAGCTCATCCGGCCATCATTCGTTCCGACCAATTATGTTGTTTTCAGTTTCGGTGAGTTTTCCTGTCTAGTATTATGTTGTTTATATAACTATATATAGAATTCTTTTTCTCTCACAGAAAAGGTGGGAAGTCATTTATGTATTCCTCATATCTATACATGCATACTGCATTGTACAAATATCACTAAATTGATGTTTTTGTTTCCCTAGACTACAAAACTGAAAATTTGTGCTCTCTTTGCGTGTAATTTTTGAAATTCAGGAATATATATACGAACATCAGGCATATATACTTATAAACAATTGATCTAGACATACATATACATAAAGACATGTACATATCCTATAAACATGTATCTCTCTACATAAAGATCTGTGATACCATCAGATTTTATACAAGTAAATGTATCACATTTTCTTTATTTCGGAATTTATAAGCGTCAAGCATACTAGTGTGATACATGTCCTTGGTGTGGGGAACCTTTTGGTTATTTTAAGAAAATATGGCATTGGGTGATCATATGTGAATGCAATCAATCCCTAATAAATGACAATGGGCAATAAAAGTTATCAATCCTTCCAGCCCATATCCATAAAAAGGGAATTTTTCTTTGAACACCTTAGACACAACCTTTGGATCAGTTCGAATTTTATAGTCTTATTATTAATTTTCTTGATGCAAAATATAAAAGATTATATTTATTAAGATAGTAAATGGAGAAAGGTAGCCCATCACACATACTTCCTATTATTGCTTTTCTATAAGAGGTTAGCAATAAAAAAGCCCAGAAAAGAAAAGAGAAATGAATGCACACCATAGCCTCCCTAATGCTTAGACCTTGAGGTGTAAACCTAATAAATGGCACTAAAGCGTAAATTTCAAGGCATTTAATGAAGCCTCGCATGAAACGGGAGTCAAGGCACTAGCCTCAAATAGCTTTATTAAGAATAGACCCCAAGTTAATTTTATACACACTACAAGATATCCTGTGTTTCACTGTTTCACTTGATAACTAGTAATATAGTAAAATATAACATAAAGAGTATAAATATAAAAAGATTTATTAGTTATCGGTAATTCTATTTACTATCATAACATGTTATTATTAGCTATATTAATTGTTTGAGGGCCTGTACAATGATGCAGTGTCAGATGCCGGGACGGCTGAATCATCATCTGCCAATGCCTGATGTTGACAGAGACATCCACTCTGTTTCAGAAGAGTGGAATATGTATCCGTTTCCACACGACGTGCGTGGCATGCTTAATAATCCAGACAACATGCCCAATCTAGACGCTATAATACAGAGGATGAATCTTACAGTTGCCGCTTTTACTTCTATCCTTGCCACTGCAACGGCTAGGGAGCAGTATTATATTCTGGGTGAGAATTTATGTCCTCTTGTTGAGGAATTGGAGCACGATAATGCACTAAAAATTACAGGTATGCTTCTGGAGCTTCCCCTGGCAGAAGTTCTGCATTTGCTTGTATCAGAGGATGCTCTGAATGCGAGAGTTGCCGAGGCTATGGAAGTCCTGATGGGAGCTCCGCTGGCTAGCAGCTCGGCTGACCAAGCAGATTCACATTCACCAGTGATAACCTTGTTTCTTGGGTGCCTTTCGTGGTTTGGGGCCATCTGGAACCAACTCTTTTCTAGTGAGGCTACAAGAAACTAGAATAAAGTATTTTGGATTATATTCAGGTTTTGAATTTGAGAGATCAAATACTTTTGGTTTTCAATATTTTGGTTTCAAATGATCTTTTGGATTCTTAAGATTCATGATACATGCTTCTTGTTGTTCTCAAGGTTCTACAATATTTTGGATTATATGGTAAACAAATAAATATTGCCAACTGCAAACATATTGTGTACACTGGTTATGTTTTGCAGAATGATGATTCCATATACTGGTACCATATGTCGCAAGATTTACAGTGGATTTGATTGTACTGAAATTTTTACTCACTATGCATTGGCAAGGAATTTTTTTTTTTTATTGGTTGAAGACTAGTTCTCTGTTTCGAATTAGAATCATCCACATATATATACAGAGTTGTAGCCTAATCCGTCCATGATTCTACACTAGTTCCGTTCATAATGCAGCTTCTTATAATGCATAATAGTTGGCTGATCTAAGAGTTGGGTTATCAAGATGGTCTAGCCCTTTCTTGGTTAAATAGTATGAGGAAATTTGATTAGAGGGTTTCTCAGCCATCTTTGCCCAATGAAAATACACAAAATTTAAGAATAAAGACGACGACGTCAAATATATCTTTGTAGAAGTTGCAAAGAGAAAAGATAGCCCAGAAATCATGGTAACATAAATAACAAATGATCAAATCCCTAGAAATAAGAAATTGTGCTGATTGCTAACATCTCTAGCCTTTATGGCAACAGCAAAGCCTCTCAAAGTATACCTAATCGTTGAGTTTCTTGAAAGCATTTTCTGTTGTGGTTCATTAATAACATCTTGAGGTTCACGCTTCCCTCAAGGACTGAAGAATTCTTATTAACTCACAAGCTTTGTTTTCATCAATATTTTGCAAGATTCCAAGGTAGATATGATTTTACCAAGCTTGTCTATGGCTTCTGATTCCAGGTTCACCTCTCTCAGACTCGCTTTATGAACCTGGCAAGTCTTTTTATATACATGGTATTTATGTTATGGGGTAAAAAGCTTGATCTAGATTTTACCCAAGCATAAGAAGCTTTTACACTTCTGAGAAAATAAATGTTGAACCTGTGAAACTATTAACAACAGCTTGATCTTTAAACATTAGAGTCAAATGGTATGCATTATATCTTAGGACTAATGATGTCAGGAAATATGACTATCATTTAATCAATGAAAAAGCATCACTACTCCCTCAATCAAACAACAGGTATTTTGTTGCCTCCTATGTTTAGTATGACTACAAAAATTGCTTGAAGTGTTAAACCTTCTTCTACGGGAACAATCATTGCAAGTAATATAATTTACTCTATTGTTAACCAAATTAGAAGCACTCTCCCAAATATCCATCATCTTTACATGAGTGGAAGTTCTTAGAACCATAAATATACATTCCATGGAGAAAGCATCAATCAATTTTCCTGATGAGAAGTTCACCTTCTATTGGATGAACTACATGTTTTCCAAACACGAGATTCAATACAAGAACATTATAGAAATTAAAACTTCATCAGTTGAATTCAAGTCTTACTTTGATAAATCCCATATGTAAGGACCCAACTTGCACAAATTCCCACCAAATAGATTATTTATTGTTGAATACTTTCAAATGCCTCACAACTGTATATGCTCAAACACAAAGTAAGTAATCCACTAAGATTTGTTAATTACTTACCGTATGAAATGAACACAAAGAAAGTGAAAGGGATAAACCTCTAAATCACTGTGATGCTCTTTAAGTATCTTTGCTGCACCCATAAGCATGGCAACATGCGCATCATGACCACAAGCATGCATCTTTCCAGGGATTTTACTTTTATGCTCCCACTCGACAGCTTCCTAATGAAACACACACCATTATTAGCTTCGCGCGGAAATTTCAAGATCAATTCCCAAGCAAAAAATATGAACAGTTCCACGGCCAACTTGCAATTAAAAGGGTCAAGAATGACACTTATCTTTGGTAAATCCAAATAAATAAATAAATTATACAAATTACATAAGAAGTCAAATTACAGACATGCCAGAAAAACAAAACGAAATTACCCAACAAATTTATATCTTTACTACCTGCATAGCTAAGGCATCCATATCTGCTCTAATTGCCACAAAAGGTGACTTTCCTGAGCCAATATAGCCAACAACACCAGTAACAGCAATTGGGTACTTATAGGGGATGCCCAATTTATCAAGCTCGTTTCTAATAAGCTTACTGGTCTCAAATTCCTCAAAACCAAGTTCCGGGTTCTCATGTATAGCCCTCCTAATGTTCACCATATACTCAAAAACCTCTGGCCGTTTGGCCAAATTGAAGAATTTTGATGGGATTTCTGCAAACCCTTCCTTGCTCAGAAAAGAGTGAGACAGAGTGGGCTTCGTTGATAACAGCATGCACAGATTGAACAACAAAGAAATCCATGAGAAAAAACCCATAAATTGCTCTAATAATCAGTACTGGTTGACTATCTCTAGTGTGTAAGAGTTTTTCACTAGGAGATGGGTATCTTGTAATCTGGACTTTTGACTGTGGAACCCAGAAAGGGTTTTGTCGCTTAGTGAACGCTAACCAACAAAACCCTATTAAAAACTTCCAATTCATACATGGAGGCGCCATTTGTAGTTGAGTGAAAGTATTCTCAGACCAACAACCCAGTGATCGAGACATAACTTTCCATATAATTTTTTGGGTATTTCCATTTCAGTTCCTATCATCATAGTCGCTTATTGAGATGTATAGATTCTGATTTATGAATAACAGAGGAACCGGGATCATCCCGACATCCCCACAGGCCATAGCAATTTTCTCAAATGTACGGTTCCCCT
>OU503039.1:5711627-5723200 GCA_912172775.2 Fraxinus pennsylvanica | reverse complement strand
ACTTTAAACTCAAAATTGTGTTTCATAGCAATCCGGTGCATAGCTTCTTACAAATCTTTCTTCGTTTCAAACAGTTACTCGACATATAAATCTTCATCATTAGGAACTACACGGGAACAATTAGAGGTCCGTGTACTTGTTCCAGGTTGTAAACCCGACTCATGTCTCCGACGGGATAAAGCAATCAAATTCTCATTTGTAAATTCATTTTCATTCACGTTGTTTTGAACTATCGGGAGAATTCTGTGCGTAATGGTGAAATTACGGCGAGGAACAACCGTATCAGGAATAACCACATAATCCTCATGAGTTATCTCCACTGTGTGCCAAAAATCATTTACATTACGATCTCTTCCATTGAGATCTTCGTGTTTATTATTGGGTACATTCTTCTTCGCTAAAGTTACGCAAATAGGAGTAGTCGTGCGAACTTGGTTCAATTCAATTAAAACCTTGATTTCATCTCCAGAAGTAATCTTTACAGGTGGAATTTGAATGGATGTATGCTCATTGTTGAATAGAAATCTCAATTACATGTTGTACTGAGATGTATCGATGTTGAGCTTTTGTTTTGTATCTCACGGTACATTTGTGCATATGATGTACTCGATATCATCACAATTGCAATTGTGCCATTATTTCACATGTCCATTTTCAGACCAATCGACTATTTTCATTCATTTCAAATTCACCAAAATAACAAATTGAGACTGCAGCCAATCCCATATCTGCATTAGGAAACATAATTTGTTAAAAAAAATTATAATTTGGGAAAAAAAGAGGGTAAAATTGCATGTCCAGACGTACATGGCGGATTTACAGTCGTCCCGAACGTCCGGGCCGTCTGGATCCGTCAGATGAATTTTTTTCTCGTTTTGTTAAAAAAACTATAGATCCATTTACGATCGTAAATTTTTTATTTGCCTATACTGAAATAACATTTAAAGATTAAAATAATTTACTAATTTAACCAAAGTGAAATTAAAAATACGTAAATATACTTACCGATTCCAAATGATTGCTGTGAATAATATTTTCTTGTTGAGTGTTTGATAAAGTTATCTGTTTTCAAGTTTAAAGCAGATGAAAAATGAAACAATTTTTATACGTGTTGGAGAAAATAGATAAAACAAGTGGGAAGTGTTTGAAATTTTTTATAACTTAAAAAAGTGTATTATTGTCTTTTAAACAGTATCATATTTTTGTAATTGGGTTAATTTCTCAAACGGTCACTGAATTTACGTCGAAATTTCAAAACGGTCACTGAAATTTAAAAGTTGCACTAACGGTCACTGAAATTACGTCCAGTTTCACAAATGGTCATTGAAGGACCTTTTCATTCTAATTGAAACTCAATGAACCAAAATAATTGAAGTTTGCACCTTGAGGACCTAAATAAAAAAATTTGAGAATAAAACAAATTGACTAACCTGAAACAACAGCACCGCCTTATTAATTCAGCCCACCACCACAAATTTTATTCTTTCCCTCCCAGCACCACTACGCCTTATTAATTCAGCCCCAACTTCCTCAATCCAACTGCTCTTATCTTATCATTTACCATTTTCTCTTCCTTTGCAATCAAAACCTGAAACAACTTGAACTAATGGTATTGATTCGTGTTTATCAAAAAAAATTGGGTTCGACTTACTGATTTTTTTGTTTTGTTTTGGTAGTTTTAAAAATGGTTTTTTCTTCGAATTTATTGGCAATGGAACCACCATGGGGGACGTTCTGTCAACCGTTTGCTGAAAAAGAAGCACTAACAAAAGTCTTGCAGAATTCGTTTGCAAATCCATCAACTGAGAATAATTCCAGGCATGAAATTTCGACGGATACGGTTTGAGTCTTTTCTTGTTAGTCCTGAATTGATGCCTGTGCAGACACCCATTGTGGCGAGAGGTTTAGGAAGTGGAGTTCCGGTTTCGAAACATCGGATTGATGCGCCGACGGGAAAGATAAATAAGCGAAAGTCGCGGGCGGCGATGACGACGTTCATCATAGCAGATCCTGCGAATTTCCTACAAATGATGAAGCAGGCGACTGGGGTGAGATTCGGCAGTTTGACGGGTCAGTTTGCGGCGGCACAATTGGTGAAGCCGGCGCCCCAAAGACCCAAATTTTTTTGGAGGTTTTAAGGATTTTACGGGGAGGGAGGTGTAATAGTGATGGAAGAGATGCATTTGTTTTATTGTCAAATTTTTTATTGAATAATGCTTTGTGTACAATCCATGGTTGACTAGGAATTTGACAATCCATGTTAATTCAAATTCAAATGGGCGGAAAAGTGTGTGGTGTTTAAAAACTGGCCACTCAACCTTCAACACGTGACACATTGTCAAATTTGATGTCAAAAAAATTGTACTTGTAGCATGGTTGTTTTTTATTTAGGTCCTCAAGGTGCAAGTTTCAATTATTTTGGTTAATTAAGTTTCAATTAGAATGAAAAGGTCCTTCAGTGATCATTTGTGAAACTGGATGTAACTTCAGTGACTGTTAGTGCAACTTTTAAACTTCAGTGACCGTTCTAAAATTTTGACGTAACTTCAGTGACTATTTGTTAAATTAACCCTTTTGTAATTGTATAACTATTTTAAAAAATGTGGTCAAATTGGAAATTGGCATATAAGACTTGGCTGATTTGAAAAGTACCCGTGTATTTCGTATATTTTTCATTTGAAAAATGATGGCTGCTTGACATACATTTGTGCTCGCCGTGTGGACCAATCTATCAATCACAACACCTGACTTTTTTTACTTTTACCCCCAAAATCCCAAGCTCTTAATTGCATCTGGAGCTGATTTTCATCAATCAATTGTTCAATAGCTGAATTTAAAGCTCTATTTTGAAGCTTCGGAGGTGTTGTAACATAGTTTATTTCTCCTACTGAAATTATATTTTTCTATGTTTGTTTCGGAATTTTTAATGGTGCAGAATTTAGAACTTGATGATATTAATTTTTTCTCTGTTTTCCAGAATTGTAAAGGGAGCAGAATTTAGAACTAGCTTTTGGTGTTAAGTTCCTTTTTTTATGTGATTTTTTACTGTTACCGTCTGGATTTCACAGGATTGTTAGGAGACAAGTGTCTTGATTGATACAGAAGCTAATCAAAACGAATCAAATATGTTTACTCGGATTTTTGGCAAACCTAAGCAAGAGACTAATGCTCTTACTACCCTCGACAAATTAAATGAGGTATAATTTTTTATATTTTGTGATTATGAATAGTTTCTACGATTGTGCAATATGCATATATCTGTGTGCCTACTTTCTTTTTTAATTTGATTTGGCATGTAAAATTAGAATTTTGTAGTTTATTTATGAAGTTTTCATGCGAACGGTTGTACTGTGTAATGGTTTGAGCTGTTTGCTTAGTGTCAATTCTATTCACCATCTTTTAGGGAAACTCTGTTATAATGATGGCAGCGGTGAAAATTTGTCTGGGAATCTTGATCTATTGAGATCTTTCTTCTGCTCTCATGATATAACGTGTGCTATTCCTTGACTGAAATGGGCCTATATATGTTGTAGTTCATTCAAATTAGTGTGAACTTTTTCATTGGTATGCGTGGATAAATATCGCTGTGTAACTTTTCTTTCTTTTAAAAACATATATACCTCTGGCTCACATATTTAGAGCTGATCGAATGTTTTTTTTTGGATCAAGGTACCTTCTCCTATCCACGATATCTATGGAGAGTTTCAATACAACCTCATCTTTTTTTCCGCAAGAGATAGTCACACCACTTTTTTTGGTTTCTGGGCACAGGTTGCCCCCTCCTGGACTTTTGTATAATTTTCTTCTCTAAAGAAAATCAAAATCTCTTAAGTATTTACATGGAATGCCTGAGGGAGAAGAATTTGGGATTTCATCCCTATGATTGTTTACTGAAAAACTTAGAATAAGTGAAAACAATGCTCAAAGCAGAAACAACAGAAATTTAGTGCTTTATGTTTTATATTAACTTCATGCTCCAGTGTTAAATGGGTATCATGAGCTTTATTGTGCGCTTCAGCCTTCACGCTAAGTGTCCTACCAAAGTGACCTTACTCAAGTTAATGTATAGATAAGATGACAAAAGGTTCTATTCCAAGATTCTTACAACCCCAAATATTTGAATCGTTCCGACCCCTTGTAGTTTTAAATATATGTTTGATGATAACTTTGGAAGGCTGAGCTCTACATAACGGTTAGTGTACTAGTTCTGTTCTAAAGCACTGATCCGTGGTTATTTGAAGGATAGGAATGAGGATGCCCGATAGATATATTGTCATACTAGAATAAATAAACTAAGAATCAAGAATATAGGCAAACAAGTGAAAGCGGTTCAAATCCAAGATAAAGTGGTACAAATCCAAGATAAATTAACGGAAAAATGACTTGGGATGCTTGGGGCACTTCTATGGACCTAAAGAAGTTCTTGTATCAAAAGTGATGCAATCCTGTAGACTCGGCTAGAAAGGCTAGACCGAAATTAGCATGGCTAATGTGGTTCTGAATTTCTAATTAATTTAATTTTACTGGATGTTCTGGTGGATAGTCAACTAGCATGGGGTGGAATGTAGTGACCACAGAGGATTAACCAAATTTATTTAGAATAAGGTTTCTGTTTCTATTATTTTATGCATTATGTGGGTTGTTGTCTACAATCTACACATCCACATATTCAATATTTCATACTTTACCTTGTGTAGACTCTTGAGATGCTTGAGAAGAAGGAAAAAGTGCTAATGAGGAAGGCTTCTTCTGAAGTTGAGAAGGCCAAGGAATTCACAAAAGCAAAAAACAAGAAAGGTAATAACCACAACTTTCTTTTGGATTCCTGGCCAATTTTATGGATACCAAGTTTTAGCAAAAAAATCTGCTTTGTGCCCATTCGTGTAGTTTTTCCCTCTAGAAATCAGTATTGTATTACTACACTTTGACAAAGTAAAACTTCATTTTGTAGATAATTTTATCTCATATCTGGTTTACTTGCTGATCGATCCAGTTAGATCCCCCAGTATTTTCATTTACAATTCTGTATTCATTAGTCAACTGATTATATGATTTCAGAACTTTGGAGACAGTTAAGCAGTTTATCTATGCCAACTTGTTGACTTTAGTCCATGATAATTTTCCCCTTTTTAAGAATGAGGAGTTGCAGTTTTATGTGGTTTGTGGCTTTCACGTTGACTTTTACCTTGTGTTGACAAAATGCTCACCAATGTGCGGGAAAATTTTAGCATTTGTAAGTTTTACGACAAGGGAGAAATTTGTTTGTGTAGCTGTTTTCACTGAACAAATTCTGCCCCTTAGTTTTAGTTATGCTTCTGTTGAATCTGTTCTTCCCTTTGCAAGTATGATGCAGTACACTACGAACGAGAACGAGAACGAGACTTTAGATGAAAGGGGAGAGAATTAAGAGAAATTAGGAGAAATATGAGTTTATTCAATAATCATGTTAGAATGCAAGGATCCTATTTATATGGGGTTTAAACTAATCTAATTTAGGTGGGAGACAACTATTAAAATACTAGAAAATCTATTAATTAAAATCCTCATTACACTTTCTAAAATAAATATCTAATTTGGAAAGTATTCCTTATAAGATATCTATTAGGATCTCCATCATTTCTTCCCATGATCCCATCTAAGAGAACTTGGCTCACACGAGGTAGACTGCAACTTCTTATCCAAGAAGGCGATTGTTTTTCGATGACAATTGAATGTGCAATCATTTTCAACAGCATCATCTGACCAAGGGAGAGAATCAAGAGAAATTAGAAGGAGAAATAAGAGTTTATTCAATAATCAAGTCTAAGTATTACAATGTAGAGACCTTATATATGGGTTTAAACTAACTAAACTTACTTAGGAAACAACTATTCAAATATTAGAAAATCTGTTAAATAAAATCCTAGTTGCGTTTCCTAAAATAAGTATTTAATGTGGAAAGTATTCTCTATAATATATCTATTAGGATCTCCATCACTAACAGATTTAGAAGGCTCTATGTTGAACTCTGAAACAAACTTATTTAAACCAAATTATCATGCAGCGGCTATACAGTGTTTGAAGCGGAAGAGACTCTATGAACAGCAAATTGAGCAGCTTGGAAATTTCCAACTACGTCTCCATGATCAGGTTGATTATCTTTTTCTAAGAAAACCTGCCTGAGTGCTTATTTTAAATGTGTCTTTCTCTGTAGATGATACTGTTAGAAGGTGCCAAAGCAACTACTGAAACAGTGGACGCTTTGAGAAGTGGAGCAGCTGCAATGAAATCAATGCAGAAAGCAACGTAAGTAGATGGTTTAGACTATGTATTATATCTGGAGTTTTAAGAGATTTTGTCTAGAACTTAGTATATGCTGTTTGTGAGTTGTTTTTCCTTTTGCTGTAATTATGCATCAGACAGACTTCATGATATGGTGTTTGGTACAGTTATATGCATGACGCATCAGCAAGAGAATAGATAAATTGCGTACTTTTGATGCTTGATGTGTGTCATCTTCTCAGCATGTATAGAACTTTAACATGGCTTATATATAGGAACATTGATGATGTGGACCAGACAATGGACGAGATAAACGAACAAACAGAGAACATGAAGCAGATACAGGAAGCCTTGGCTACTCCCATTAGTGCAGCAACTGATTTTGATGAGGTTCTTTGCTTATCTCTAATTAGACTAGTTCGAAGTTTTATTTATATTTGTGTCGAAATTCTATCTATTGATACACACGAGTTATGTAATCAAGTAAGCATCATAAATTTTTTCGTCATGACAGGACGAATTGGAGGCTGAGCTTGAAGAATTGGAAGGTGCAGAGTTGGAGGAACAGCTTCTTCAGCCTGCAACCACGGCCCCTGCTGCTCCAGTTCAGGTCCCATCAGGCAGAGTACCTACTCGCCCTGCTCCTCAGAAACATACAGAGGAAGATGAACTTGCCGCTTTGCAAGCAGAGATGGCACTCTAAGCAAGTCAAATTCCCTGGTTGAACTGGTAAATTCTGTGTATTTTGCATCTCTATGGTATTTAAGATACTCATGTGAACGTGTTATGGCATGTTTGGTATGCTGGATTAGTCATAACTTGACGTTATTAAATACACAAAGATATTAAAATGTTGTCTAGTACATGAGTATGTTCAAAATAATTCAGATGGAAACTTGCGAATGTTAACTAATACTGTTGATGATAGGTGGTGCTCGATTTTCATATTCTCTCAGTTTTCTGCAGGTAATGTTTGAGGAGATTACGATACTGTATTTAGAGTGGAGAATCATTCTGCTTGCTGTTTTCGCATTTGCTGGTTCAGCACTCTGCACATAAAGGTGTGGTACAATTAAGAAAGTTTATTTAGACACTGTAATCTATTGGTATGTTCATAAGAAAATTTCACAGATTAAGGTACTGTAGTCATGGAGTATTAATAATCTTCTACATACTTTAACGAATAATACTGTGTACGAAACCTGAAGAGCAATGGAATAAGATTTGTTTTCCTCGTACATGAAACATGCATAAAAGAGCAATGGAAATTGAACTCAAATCGTAAGCAACCTTGCTTGGTGTACAGCCTTGGTACACAGTAATTTACAAATGTGGGCCCCACCCCATGTGTGTGGGTTGTGTAAGTTACTGTACAAAAAGGCTGTACAACAAGCCTTTTTCAATCGTAAGATAGTTACTTCTTCCTAAGTGGTCCCATAATTAGTGAGGAAAATAGGAGAATCTATGTAGTTTTCTGTTTACAATGAGTATATTTTTATTTATTTATAAGATTATGTATAGCTGTTAGTGAATAATCTATATAGTTTTTGTACTACTAATTTTTTCTCTCTTTAAACGAGGAAAAAAGTTTCCGTGTTAGTAACTATTTTTCTTGATCAATCACTTCGTTTTTCGTTCTGGGGATCAGAATTGGACTCCTTTCTGACTTTGTTCGCCTGTTTGTTAAATATGCTCAAAAGTTTTGAATGATACCAAGTTCATAGTAAACATTGTTGTTGGGAAGTAAAACGGATCGCAAACAAATAACATGATAAAAGGCAAAGAATTAATTGGCTGAAGAATGAAGTATTTCATTCAATTGACTAATATAGAGAAAACAAATATAATTGGATGTGTTTGAGTCATATTATTTTGAAAGAATGTATTTTGGAATAGTAGATTGATGGAGAATGTGTGGTTGAAAAAGAAGGAAAAATTATTGATGTGATGGAAAATATTTTTTTATTGAAGAATGTGGTTGAAAATGAATAGAAAAATGAGAATGAAAAAAATAATGTGGCCCAAACATGGACAATAATTGTGTCTGCACACTTATACTGTATTTTAGTAATATAAAACTTGTGAAAAGAGAGGTGCATTAGGCACCGTTTGGTAACCATTATTCTAGAAAATAAAGCATTCTTTGTGTCAAATCACACTTTTTTTGTGGTTGAAAATGAAGGAAAAGTTATTGATGTGATGGAAAATATTTTTTTATTGATGAATGTGGTTGAAAATGAGTAGAAAAATGAGAATGAAAAAAATAATGTGGCCCAAACATGGACAATAATTGTGTCTGCACACTTATACTGTATTTTAGTAATATAAAACTTGTGAAAAGAGAGGTGCATGTCAAATTTTAGAAATGCCACAAAGATGGAAACAAGATCAAAAATCATGTGAAATAAAGAAAACAATCTAATTTTGGTAAAAAATATTTTTTCAAAAATTCAATCTAATTTAGGTGAAAAAAAAAACCCCCAATAATTGTAATGTATTAAGCACATGTAGCTTGAATAAATATCGAATTTATTACTTTTGTAGTTCAAAATAAATAAATTGTGGTTCATACGAAATAAGGATCTTGCTACATATACATAAGTGTTTATATAAGTGATTACATACTGTGTCACATGATACTCAATCAACTTTTTCATCTAATATTTTTCCTCTACTACATCATTTTACGTAATTCTTTATGTACCATTTTATGTATAAGTAGCATAATCCCACAAAATAATTGTAACTTTATCTACTTCTAGAAAAAATTACTTCTAAAAACATCTTCAGTTGCACTAACTGTGACCACATGAAAAAGAAAGGATGTTAAAAAAGAGAGAATAAATTATAAAAAATTATATGGACGTCATATTATTTCAATGAAATTAATCTGTAAAAACTTGTTTTGCCCCTGAAGACTCAAATCCAATTGCAAATCTTATAACTTAACTGGTTTATTTTCTTTTCATTTGATTTTCCTTATGTCTCACTCGAATATATGAAACACAACAATTTCATCCGCTCCTTTCATCCATATTTTTATTCTCATCTAATGTGAGATATAACTTTCTTTTGCCATCTCTTTATTTTATTTTCTACCAACAAATGCGAAATATATGACAAAGGTGCGATTAGTCTCTGTTTGGCACATTTATAAATTATTTATATAAAACTTTACTTTCAATCACACGTTTCAATTAATCTACAAGTATTATCAACTAATTTTCACGAATTTTTATCTATTTACAATTTTTCCCAAACGGAGGCTTATTCACCTCACACTACCATCCCAACCAAGTATAAAATGAAACACCAACAAAAGACAAGTTGCTAAAATCTGAAGACTTGCCGATGCAGTTAGTCCCGCCATACAAAGAGCTGTCTTACCATAAAAGGATGTGGTGAAAATAGACGACATTGTAAAATACAAACCATTGTTATTAAAAAAAAAAGTGAAAAAGAAGAAGAAGTGAATATCTTTGTAATGCAAGTAGATGCACAATTTTTATAGACTGACAATCAGCTCGCTGATTTACAAAGGTAAGTTGATACTTAAAAGAACTCAGAAATTGCTTTTCTTCTCACAATTTGTTTCTAAACAACCATTCTTGAATCTTGACTACCATATACGTTGTAAAACAAACAAGCTATCAGAATAGCTCTGATACCACTTGTTGTGAAATCAACCACCAAATTGAGATGTTGAAGTTATATGTCACAATAATAAAGTATATGATCAAGTAAAAGAATAATAAAGACAAGAAATATGACAGATGAATTAAGAGATTTTATTGACTTAAGAATAATGGAGAATAGTGAAAATTGTGATGGATCCTATAATTCTAGTAATCTATTTTCTCACACCACAAAATTGTATATGAGAGCCTAGTATTTATAGGAAACATGTAAGGGACGTTCAAACTATCTTGGTAGAGTTGTTGATGAAATATGATGCTAAAAAATTGAGTCCAAAACAAAATAGGAAAAGAAAACGCGAAAAAAGGGAACAGAATAGGTGGCGCGCCCACGGTGCCAAGGCCAGCGCCAAGGCGCCCATACCCGATGCTGCGATGCCGAGCAATTTGCCCGAATAATAATAATTTTTTTTTGCTCCAAGTTGTTTTCTCCATCCGGAACTCTTCTTTCCAATTCCTCCTTTTAATTTATGATATTGATTCTTGATGAGTCTACTTTATGTTCTTGATATTAAGTGAGAGACTTACAAAAAAAAAGGTGACATAGCTTGAGAGTTCTATGCAAATCATCTATTATTGAACACTTTCAAATGGCATTTACGTGTTGTCCTTGCTTCATCACATCTTCATCTTTAACATCCTTAACAAGATTACACTTACGCATAGAACAAGCAACAAGTTAAATTCATTAATCTTCGGTTGCCTCTTCACTTCTATCTTCTTCGCAATGTTTTAAAGATGTGTCAAGTGCTTTTCGGTATACTGTCTCAAAATGGTCGACAATACCTCAATAGGAACATAAATCTTGTTTTTCCTTTTCAAATAATCCAACAAATCACAAACAATCCAGAACTGCTTGACTGTGTACTTTAGACGAGATAGAATCCAAATAATCATCTCAATCTAGTTCCAACTTGAACACTGGAAAAACTGGAATCACTTCAGCTCATTTACAGAACTAGGAGCAGCCTGTGTTTGCCTCAATTGTAGTTGTCGATGGTCTTAAACGTATTGTGACAACCTCAACGACGATAACTTGAGGCTATAGTACACAACAGTTGTAGCAACAACACCTAATGGAGGCTTTAGTGCGCGAAAGTTGCATGGCTGGAGGTTGTAGCACATGGTAGTTGTCTCAGCGTTTGGGTAATGGATGTGGTTACATGCCGTTAATCACGCATTTGAATGATAGAATGTGATTGGAGCATTTTGTAGAACAATTGGTGGCTACTTTTCACATCATCTTGTATATGTGCCTAGCCGAGAAGTCGAATCCATACACACCATCATCACATTTTATAAGAAAGCACTCAAAGAAAGTTACAATAGAAATTTATTGAACCCATGCCCCCAAATATGATTGGGTTGAAACTATACAAATGCCTGATAATAATCCAGATACAATTTACATCAAAAGCAGGATTTGACAAATTCTATCAATTATACAATTTAATATAAAGTCTAATTAAGTTTCCCCAATGCATACCGAGTGCCTTTTTGAGCAAAATTGAAAAAACTTTAAAACTTGTATTAAAATTCCAAAAATTTTCTAGAATCAAGGTACAACGTATAACGGAAACTTCAACATAACAATGCAAAGCTATAAATTTTGAAAGA
>OU503039.1:5676488-5703445 GCA_912172775.2 Fraxinus pennsylvanica | reverse complement strand
TCTTGACCGTTGATCGGCATTAACTTGTTTGATCAAGCTTACGTATGTAAGAGTAGGCCTGACATCCGTTGGCAATATTTTTTGGGGTCAAAAGCCTCCGTTGAATTAAGTTTGGCGTTCTTGTGTTGATCTATTATTTTTCTTATTGATATTTGGATTCGATGTGTAAGGATTGAGCCCCAATAATCTAACAATATTCTTTTTAAAGAGTAGAAACTTATAGTTATCTTATATACACTATGTTGTTGATGTTAAAATATGCCAACAGTCTCCATGAGCAAAAATACATAATCTTGATCCACAATGAACTACAAAATAACATAATAAGATGGCGCAACGCATATAGAACTTTGGACATGCGAGCTTTCGATGAATCTTAACAAACAAGAACTACTTGATAAAAACAGTATCATTCGTATCGTCACATCTTATGATATTACAAAAGCTATTGGATTAATGGCATATGGTAAAACAAGTGGGTATTACAATAATATCTACCCGAAGTAATAATTAAAGGGGCTCATCAATTCTGTCAAATTCAAATCGTTCGACCACCACTCACATTCTTTATAATTCATCAATTTTCCAAGAGAAGCAATAAATAAATGTCATGTCTTTCATAAAATGGATTCACTNAGCAATAAATAAATAAATGTTATGTCTTTCATAAAATGGATTCACTGTACACATGAAAGAAATGTGAAGTATAAAATTCACTGTACACCTTTCTCGAGTGACTTTTTCTCATGTCTTCGCAAGTTGACGTCTATTTTTATTGTAGTTTAAACTTATAAGGTTGAGGTATTGATTTTTATTTTAAAATAATCTTGCTTTCATTAAAGATATCAATCTTAGAATTTGATTACTCGTTTGAGCTTTCACATGAATTTAATTGCTAATTTAAAAATTCTATTAAAAGTATTAGATATTGGGATTCGATGATAAGTCAACCTTATTAAACTAATCATTATGCGTTGAAATGTGAGATTAATTTTACTTTTAATACATACATATTTCAACTATAAGTAAAAATAAGAGTACCGTAAATGTGCATTATCAACAGGATAAAATTTAATGTGAGAAAACATTTTATAACAGTTCATCTTATTCACCCTAATGTGCTTAATTAAGTCTTTTATTGTTATAGATTATAATAAAAGAGAAGAAATATTTAATAATAATCCATCATATTGTCCCTAATATGTTGAAATTTATTTTTCCTTCTTTCATTATCAAATTTCGTTATCAACTTTTTACTAGGATCTTTCGATTATGAGATATTGCGATAACGTGGAATTGGAGAGTATATATTTTCTACATAGCCCAAGAGCATGTTATAAGTTTCTGGCAATGCATATAAATTATAGAATAATGTAATCTAACTCGAGTGATGCTACAAAACTAGTTTAAATGACACTATATGATAATAGCAGTTAAGAGTAAAATTATTTGATCAATTTAATTATATCTCTCATTTAATATCACTTAATTATAGCCCTGAATTGGTTACTCAGGTAGTCAAAAGGTTCATCTGATATAGGAAGGCTTGACTGTTAGACATAGTAGGAATTAAATTGGAAGGCTATGTTGATGTTGATTATGCAACTGACAGGGACAATAAAAAATCTGTAATTTCTTATGTTTTCACTGTGTGTAATGCATGTGTGAGCTGGAAATCAAAACTCACAGCATGTAGTTACTTTGTCTCCAACTGAAGCCATGTGGTTAAAAGGCTCGTTAGGTGACTTAGGGTATTTCAAGTATACTCAGGCAGTCCTGCTATCCAATTATGCAAAAAACGTGTGTTTCATGAAAGAACCAACTATGTAGATGTGAAGCTACAATTCATTAGAGATGTGGTTGGAAAAGGATTAGTAGACATAGAGAAGATTCCATTGCAATATGATCCTGCAGACATGGTGACAAATTTTGGCCTCATGAAAATTCACTAATTGCTTTAGTTTGCTGAAAATTGACTTAGGTTAGAGTGTTGTTCCCATTTTAGTTAGTTTTGAACAGTTACTAACTTTCTATCGTTTGTTGCAGGTACAAGAAGCAAGGAAACTAAGAAATCTGATTTGGTGAAGATTGCATTGGTATTACTTTCAAGGATCAAGGCGAGTTGTGTTACAACCGAATTCTTTGTTGAAAATAATTGAGAGTTCTAATTAAAGTGCACATTAAGAAGAATTCTATTTGGAATGCTATTGTTGAAACCAATTTAAGTATACTTAGCAATTTTTAGTTGAAATTTTATTTGTCCAATTGAGAGTTCAAATTTGTGTCACACTTGAAGAGGAGATTAGGATGAAGAAAATCAAGATTTTGGAGTAAAGGACCGAAAGTGGATGCCGCGACGCCAGACTTGTGGCACCATGGCACCATGCCAGGCGCCACGACACCACCTGTCTTTTTTGTCTCTGGCACAATTTTTTCTCTTTTACTCTGTTTCGAACTTCGTTTCTTGCATTATATTTCAACTACAATTCTATTATGCAGGTTTGGACGTCCGCTATTTGTTCCCTATATATCATTATGATTTAATAAGAAGTTACAAACATTATAAACACATAATCTTTGAGTTCTTTCTCCATATTATAATAAACTCTCTGCAAATTATATTCTTCTTGTATTCTTGTGATCTGATTACTTCATATTGTACTTATAATCTCGTATCGTCTTTAAAAAATTGGTATCTGAGTTATCTGGTATATTCTTCATTTCATAACAAGTAGCATCAAGGTGGAGATTGTAAAGTGTGATACAAGTGGGATAAATATGTGTTCTTTGGAAAGACCATTTGGAAGAGAGAAAAGGAATGTTTCTTCACTCGTCTCTCTGTTCTTCGTCTTCTTTCAGATGCTTTGTGAGATTTCCGTATTATCTCATTAACTCTTGGTGACTATTAAGTGAGATTATGGTGATAGGTTAATCTTGTATTGAGACTTGTAATTTGATTTTGTGCTTTGTGGGGTTCTTGATGTAATTGCCGTGGTGTGGACAAACTACGAGTTGTAACTTGTTATTTGAAGTGTATTAATGCAATCGAAGCCATAATACACTCTTAGTGGATCTTCAATGGGAAGTAGCAAAGGGTGGGCGAACTGTGGCCTCCGTTGAATTAAGTTTGGTGTTCTTGTATTGATATGTTAGTTTTCTTATTGATATCTAGATTCGATATGTAAGGATTGAGCCCCAATAATCTAACAATATACTTTTTAAAGATATGAAACTTAATAGTTATCTTATATACACTATGTTGTTGATGTTAAAATATGCCAACAGTCTACATGAGCAAAAATACATAATCTTGATCCACAATGAACTTACAAAATAACACATTAAGATGGTGCAACGCATAGAGAACCGCACGTGCAAGCTTTTGATGAATCTTAACAAACAAGATCCACTTGATAAAATCAAAGTGTCATTCGTATCATCACATCTTACGATACTACAAAAACTATTGGATTAATGGCATATGGTAAAAAAAAGTGGGTATTACAATAATTTCTACCCGAAGTAATAATTAAAGGGGCTTATCAATTCTATCAAATTCAAATCATTCTACCACCACTCGCATTCCAAGAGAAGCAAAAAAATAAAATAAAAATAAATGTCAAGTCTTTCATAAAATGAATTCACTGTACACGTGAAAGAAATGTGAAGAATAAAATCCACTGTACACCTTTCTCGGGTGACTTTTTCTCATGTCTTCGCAAGTTGACATATAGTTTTATTGTAGTTTAAACTTATACGGTTGAGATATTGAATTTGAATTTGCAATACTCTTGCTTTGATTAAAGATATTGGTCTTAAAATTTGATTACTCGTTCGAGCTTTCAGATGAATTTAATTGCTAATTTTCTTTTAAAAGTATTAGATATTAGGATTCCATGATAAGTCAACCTTATTAAAATAATCATTATGCGTTGAAATGTGAGATTAATTTTACTTTTAATACATACATATTTCAACTGAGTAAAAATAAGAGTCCTGTAAATGTGCATTATCAACAGAATAAAACTTATAACAGTTCATCTTATTCACCCTAATCTGCTTAAGTTTATTCATTGTTTTAGATTATAATCAGAGAGAAATATTTAATAATAATAATCCATCATATTGTCCCTAATATGTTGAAATTTATTTTTCCTTCTTTCATTATCAAATTTAGTTACCAACTTTTTACAAGGATCTTTCGAGTATGAGATATTGCGATAACGTGGAATTGGAGAGTATATATTTTCTACATAGCCCAAGAGCATGTTATAAGTTTCTGGCAATGCATATAAATTTAAGAATAATGTTATCTAACTCTAGTGATGCTACAAAACTAGTTTACATGACACTATATGATAATAGCAGTTAAGAGTAAACTTAATTGATCAATTTAATTATATCTCTCATTTAATATTACTTAATGTTACCTAAATTGATGTACCAATAGTGTTAAATAGCATTATTCAAATTGTCAATGCTCAAACAAAGTTGAACCAAGTCACGAATGTAAAAGTTTAAAAAAAAACTAAACTATACGAATAACTACTAGTATTGTGCTTTAATCTTTTTAATGTCAAAAATATTTATAATCCAGAATTTCGATATATAATCTAAGTTAGAAAACCACGAAAATTCGTGATATGTTCAACCAACTCCTGAATGAATTAGTTAATAAGGTGAGTTTTGAAGAGATGAGTTGAATTCCGGAGAGGAAGAAGAAGAAATTTGGAGGGAAAAACTGTTGAATTGAATTTCAATTAATTTTGTAGAATGATACAGCATATATATATACAAAATGGTGAAGATCACGCTTATTGAATGAAGAATGAACTGTACAATTACATAATTAACCTTGACTAAAATATGGTTTAACACTCCCCCTCAAGATGAGGAGTATATGTTCAATACTCTCATCTTATATAATAAGGATTTGAATTTGATTCCACCTAATTCTTTCGTCAATAAATCAGCAACCTGATCTTGTGATGATATGTATAGCATTTTCACCTCACTAGCCTGAATTTTGTCTCTAACCAAGTGACAATCTATTTCGATATGTTTGGTTCTTTCATTGAATACAGGGTTGCTTGCTATATGAATTGCAGATTGGTTGTCACAAAACAACCAGGCTGCCTTGGATTGTTCAATACCCAAATCATGTAACAAGTTCTTTAACCAACTCAGTTCACACACAGCTGCTGCCATAGATCTGTATTCAGCTTCATCTGAAACAATACCCTGTGACGGACCTCCTGGTATCACTGCAAGCAGCCCAGTCTGCATCATAGTACCCCTTAAGATGCAGGTCCAACTTGCCTTCGAAATACAATCCTTGTCCTGATGTTCCTTTTAAGTATCTTAGAACATGATATGTTGCGTCCAAATGAGGCTGCTTAGGTGACTGTAAGAACTGACTAAGTAACTGAACTGCATAGGACAAGTGAGGCCTCGTTATAGTAAGATAAAGGATCCTTCCTACTACTCTCCTATATTCACTTGCATCTGAAACATCTTCTCCTTCCTCCTTGCTTAATTTCAGATTGTGTAGCAGGGGGTTGGCTGCTGGTTTGGCAGCTAAGTAGCCTGCGTCTGATAAGACTTCCAATGCATACCTTCTTTGACATATAAAAATGCCTTTTGAAGTTTTAGGAACTTCCAGTCCAATGAAATACTTAAGAATTCCCAAATCCCTCAACTTGAATTGATCATTTAACTCTCCCTTGAACTGATTAATGTATGATAAATCATTCCCACCAATGATTATATCATCCACGTATACTAATAGAATGGTAATTGAGCAGCCATTATGTTTGCAAAATAGGGAATAATCTGCCTTTGATTGCTTGAACCCTTGTGATAAGATATATGAAGTAAGTTTTGCATTCCACTGTCTCGATGCTTGTTTAAGTCCATAGATAGACTTGTTTAATTTGCAAACCAACTGTAGGCCATTCTCCCCCTGCTGCTCATATCTCGGTGGCAATAACATATAGACCTCTTCGTCCAAATCACCATGGAGAAAGGCATTGCTGATATCTAACTGATGTAGGTACCATTATAACTGAGCTGCACATCTAATACTGACTTGACAGTAACCAGTTTTGCCACGGGAGAGAAGGTTTCCTCATAATCTATTCCTGCTTGTTGGGTAAAACCTTTAGCAACTAGACGTGCTTTCTTCATTTCCTGAGTCCCATCTGCTTTAATTTTAACCTTGAATACCCATTTGCACGCCATTGGTTTCTTATTAGCAGGAAGCTGAACCACATCCCAAGTGTGATTGGAAACCAATGCTTGATATTCTAACTCCATAGCTTGGCACCATTCAGGATATTGAGATGCTTCATTGTAAGACCGAGGCTCAAAATAGTAGATAATGCCAAAGAATAATGTCTATGTGCAGCAGATAATTGAGTATAGTCCAAGTGTTCTGAGATAGGATATTGCTTACCTTTAACAAAACCTTTTGCCATAGAATCTGATTGGGGTTTAGGTACTTGAGAGGCAAGGTTACAGTGATAATCCAGAAGATAAGAAAGAGGTTTTATAGTCCTTTTTGACTTTCGAATAGGTAATTGAGGAGTATGAGATGACACTATTGGTGCAGATAGATCAGCAGGTGGTATAGAATCTAAGATGCTGTTGTGAAAAGAAGTAGGAATGCCAGTGGAAGGAAACTCTGGGAATGGAAGAGGAAGATCAAAATTTGAAGGATTTTGAGGAGAAAATAAGGTCTGAGTAGTTTGTGAGATGTGTTCAGATTTGGATAAAGATTGAAGAAAGGATAGACGATGGAAAGGAAAAATAGTCTCATAAAAGAGGACATCTCTAGAATTGAAGGAGGTTTTGGTGTGAAGATTATATAATCGATATGCCTTCATACCATAAGGGTAACCAATGAATATACAAGGTGAAGCTCGAGGGTCAAATTTTATTCTGTTTCTTTTCAAGGTAGCTGCATAACAAAGGCAGCTAAAAACCTTGAGATGACAATATGATGGAGCAGCTTGATAAAGGATTTCATACGGTGATCTGTCATTAAGGATTGAGGTTGGATTTCTGTTTATAATATGTGTTGCAGTCAGGACACAATCTCCCCAGAATTGATGAGGTAAGTTGGCTTGGAATTTGATAGCACGAACAATGTTCAAAATGTGTTGGTGTTTCCTTTCGACCACACCATTTTGCTGTGGGGTTTCAACGCAACTAACTTGATGAATGATACCGTTGGAGTTGAAGAAATCAGTCATAGCAAACTCTACCCCATTATCAGATCTCAAGATCTTTATGTTACTTTGGAAATGTGTTTGGATTAAAGAATAAAATGACTGAAGGATAGGCCTAGTTTGAGACTTGGTTTTCATAAGATAAGTCCATGTCATCCTGGTATGGTCATAAAAAATAGTCAAAAAATATTGAGATCCATTTAAAGAGGGAATAGAATAGGGCCCTTATATGTCACAATGAATGATGTCAAAAGCTTTGGAGGCTCTTGTGGTACTGTGAGGAAAAGATAATCTATGCTGCTTCGCCAATGGACAAACTGAACAATGTAAAGATTTATTAAATTTGATAGTAGGAATATACTTATGTAAGGCAGATAGTTTTGACACAGGGACATGACCTAATCGGCAGTGCCATACATCAATGTGACTATTGATATTGTTATGTCTAGATGAATTACATGAAGTATTGAAATCTTTATTACAGTGAAAATCAGATGTAGAACTGCAGCTAGTGGCAAAAGAGATAGCAGGTTTGACAGAGGTGTGATGAGGTTTGATGACAGACTTTCTGCTGGGTTGGAAATAGTATAAACCATCCTCGAGTTTGCCTTCCCCAATCGTCCTCCATGTTAAAAGATCCTGTATAAGACAAGATTTATCCATGAAAATCAGCAAGCATTTATGTTTGATAACCAAATTGCTGACAGAGATAAAGTTGAATGTAAAAGATGGCACTACAAACACATTTGTCAACATCAATTCATCAGACAATTTAATTGTGCCAATACTTGTCACAGCAACATGATCACCATTTGGTAGCCTAACAGTCGCATTTGATTCAACTATGATAGTGGTCAAATATTTGACAGAACACACCATATGTTCTGATGCTCCAGTATCAAGTATCCATTTAACTTCAGTAGCAGCTGTGTTATGATCAGTATATTTACCTGAAAAAATAGAAGTTTCAGGCACAGCAGATGATACCAGTTGTTTAGAACTCTCAGTAGACAATTGAGCTTTCAATTGTGGAACAAGCATAGCTAAAAGTTGCTGATATTGATCTGAAGTGATGATTACATTTGGCTGAGAATTAACACTTTCAGTTCTGTTGCTAACAGGAATCTGAGTAATGTCATTAGAAACTGGCATATTTCCTTTGGCAAAAGATGACATGGTGGATAGCCTATAATCTTGTAACACTTGCTCTTAAGATGTCCAGGCATACCACAATGGCTACATATAGGTCTGTCTTTTCTCTGAAATTGAGTGAATGAACTATTCCTCTGACTTCCAAATAATCCACTTATCATCCTTCCAGTAAACGCTGCTGCTTCATAATGTTGCTGCTTGTTAGCAACAACATCCTTCTGTTTTTTCTCCTGTAGGATGAGAGCAAACACCTTATTTAAAGAAGGCAGTGGATCCATCATAAGCACTTGACTTCGAACAGCTACAAAATGTTCTCTAGCCCCATTAAGAATTGCATCACTTGATCTTCATGTTTGTAACAAGAGCTGTTAGCTTCTGGTCTGTAGTTATCCAATTCTTCCCAAAGTCCTCTAAACCTATTGAAGTATGAACTAACAGATCCATTCTCTTGCGAAATAGAAGCGATCTGTTTCTTCAGCTTATAGATCAGTGTGAAATTACCTTGGTTGTACCTATCTCGAAGTTCGATCCAGATCTCTCTAGCTGAATCCTTATGAACAACACTATGATAGAGCTCTTTAGGAATCGAATTAATAATCCAAGAGGAAACAACGTGATTGCATCTCCTCTAAACACCAAATACCGCATCATCCTTGTGTGGTTTGGTAATGGTTCCATCAATGAAACCTTCCTTATTTTTGACACTAAGTGCCATTTGGTGTGCTGTCGTAGGCACCCAAAAATAGTCCTTAAACCTCTAAAACTAATGTAGTAATGGAAGTAAGGGTCGATCCCACGAAGAGTGTGTAATTCAACAATTTATGTTTCGTATAACGATTGGGGGGTTTTGTTTATAACGAAATCAATCTTATAACAAATAACAATATAAATTAACGAGTTGTATTAAATCAATGAAACGAGTCTTGATCAAATTCAACTTCCACCATTGGAGATTTATAACTATTTATCAATCCACAAAAAATAATCAATCCACATTCACAATATTCATCGTTGGAATAAATTCCTATTTCTCCTTAATTTTAGTTAATCAGAAACCAGCGTTCTAATTAACCCTAATTACCAAATAATCTCAGACCAGCGCTAAAGATTCAATTTAATAACAGCTTTAAATAATAGAAAAATCGATGAACTAGATAATACAAGCACCAGCGGTTGCATTCAATCTACTTAAACATTCTTCTTAAGATTCAATAACATCTATCGCAGAAAATTATCAAATCATAGTGCTTCACAAGTTAAATGATTCAAACAATTACGGATTTGAGATTTAACTTAGCTATAGATTGTAATATATGAAAAACTAATAGATCTCTTAGCAATCAAATATGACAATCATAAAATTATGCATAGAAGAATATTCAATATTGAAAATATAAATTAAACAATGAAAATAGGTAGATCTCACAGTTATAATGTGTTCCAAGGCTTCGGTATCCTTCAATCAAGCACCAAGAGTTAGTTACACATGATAGATCTAAGAAAAATAGAGAGAAAATAGGTTGGAGGCGTTCTGGTGTGTTTTTGGGTTTGAAAAGTCGTGCAAGATATGTTGTCAAAAGAGTTTGAGTCAATTTAGGAAACTTGAGATTCGGCATCAGGAAACAACCATGCGATCGCAAGGTATTAAGTCATGCTGTCGCAAGGAACAAATAAATTCAACCTTCAGACTCTCGGTAATGGTCTGTGCGATCGCGAGGAATTAAAGCCATGCGATCGCAAGGCTTTACAAAACTTCCTCCGGATAGCTTTCAGTATTTTGGTCGTAACTTTCTCTCCCGATGTCCGATTGAGGTAATTCAAGATGAATTGGAAAGCTAACTCAAAGGGATACAACTTTTATTCAGATGACATCTTCGAATTCGATCGTTTGATATGTCAAAAATGGGTCTCAATATGAGGCTAAAAACCGGTGCAAAACTTTTCAGCTTGAAAGTTGATATGTGATAATGTCTTGGCTATATTTCACCCCTTTGACTTCTTTCTTCATCCAATTGGCCTCTAGCACTCTCAAGTCTTCATCGTGAGGTTCGATACAACTTTTGAATATTTGTAATTTGGTTCCCGAACTTTCGCTTTCTTTCTTTCTTTTTGGTCATTTTCCCCTTATTTCTTCCAAATTACGCCATATCCATCGAATTGCCACCTAAACCAAAATATGAGAATACTAAGTACATTTAGGCATAAAATAGTCATATGAGTGCATTAAATAAAGACGTAAAATATGTATTTTATATTCCTATCACCATTATAACAGCCATACTCCGTGTTGAGTAAATTAAATGAAGAATGGACTGTACAATTACATAATTAACCTTGACCAAAATGTGGTTTAACAAGTTTGGTCTCAATATCTTTAATATTCAGTTCTCAAGTATCTACGAGAGTCTCTTTAACAACAAGATATTCACTATTTTAGAGAGCTAATGTTTAAAAATAATTTTCAACATACTCTCTATTTGAACTTTTTAAAATAGAGAGAGTGTTTGATTGTCCAAATTTCTTTATTCTTATTATATAATGAATACAAATGTTAGTTACATATAAAAAATTATTAAGTAAAATATGAGAACAAATCATTAATTTTGTTTAGAAAACATAAAAAAACAGAGACAAAATAGAGAATATTGTTGATGCGTATAAAAAATTACCCTAATTTAAAAATGATATGTAAGATGTTCTTTATAAATAGAGAGTTTTTTGAAGATATTTTTAAGCTATGTTGTAATAAATCTCAGATTTCTAGCTAGTTGAACTGACTGGAACAATTATATTTTCAAGACATTGTTATTTTTTATTATTTTTTTAATTTTTATTTTTACATAATGCTATTTAGTATTTAGTTGATAGTGTAACCTTCTTAGCTTTTAGTGCCGATTGCTTCTTCAAAGAGAGATGTATTTATGATTAGTTGTTCAGTTTAGATGACGGCAAGTCATTTGATTATGTTATTCATTTAAAAATTAGATGATCGTTAGTATGTATGACAGTGAAATTACGATTATATTTTTCAATATTTAGAGAGCGTTAATTAGCAGCAAGGGTGTTAAGGGTCTAAGGTAGCACAAAAATGACTTCAAATAATAAATTTAGTTAAACTTCCCTTATTTCCATCTTTTATTACACTTGTTATTTGATATCACCTAAATTGGTTTCGATTTTCCAACTTCATTGACGTAGTGCACCAATTGTCATTTATACCGATCAATCACCTATATTCTAGGTGAATAATGTTATTCTTGATTAATTATCATGTGAGATTGTGAGTTGTGGTTCTTAAACCCCTTTTTTGGAAGTGAAAACGCGTTTTAGTTGGCATGTTCACTTGGCGTGATTTTATTGGCTCATTTAACACCACCCGGATCTGTTTTAGTTTGGAACTTACTTGGGCCATTGGATTAGATCTAAGGCTGAGGTTTAATGTATATATTTCTCCTAAGGCTACTGTACCGTTACTTGGTTCATCTCTCTGGTTCTTTCATACGGTCTTCAATCTATGTTTTCTATGTGAGGCTATTCTGAGGATCTTTTCAAGGGTTTCCATTCGAATCTTGAGTTGTATTAATATGCTATTTTTATATTTTTGAATCACGATTGAGCCTTGGTTATTGAGTGTATTTAGTGACTGTGTACAGTGTTTTAGGTTACATCAAATGTAACCGGTAAATTTGCACTTGTTGTTAGGCTGTGAATTTTCTGATTTTGTATAGTTTAGGGGGAGATCCGGTTGTGGATCGATGACCCTTTATGGTGTCATGTTCTGAGTCTTGGTTTTGTACCGATTATTACACTCTCTTTTGAAGGTTCTTGCATAGTGACAGACTTTGTTTACCTTTGAGCCCCCTAGGTTAGGCTTTGCCGAACTAGGTGAACAATCTGTTGTTATTTTCTTTTACTGCAGTGTGTGTTCTAGGGTGTTTTTTTTTCTGACTGTGCAATATTTGGGTGAAATAAACCCAACAAATTGGTATCAGAGCCTACTAAGGCCGTGGGTAAGGTTCTCTGAATTGTTTTTAGTTTCCTCTTCGCATTGATGTGTTTATTACATGTGTAGTTCACTGAAATTAAATTGAACTGAAGTTCTTAAAGACTTGGGTGGTGTTGAATTCGGTTCTGAAAGTGACATTGGAATTGGATTTTGATTCCTATACGAAAGTGGAGATTTAAATACTATTATACACAGTATTTTTGTAAGATTGTTCTTATTTCCTCTTGTCCGGTAATCATTTGCATGCTTAAAATTAATTTGTAAATTTGTTAATATTACTGTGATTTAATTTATTCAAGAACCTGAATAAATTGTTTGACTGTAATAGGAGCACGTTTACGTTTACCTTCAGTTTCTTCAATCTGAGTGTTTGGTACCAACAGTTATAACTCAGTAATTGATTGTTTGTTACTGCTTCAATCTACGCATATTTTATCAGTGTTTTTTTTCATTCTGAGTACAGCTTACTTGTCATATATTGCACGGAATTTTTTTTTCTAAAACTTTTTTTGCAACTTAAGTGATCTTCAGATTGAAGATCACTTATGTCCACGAGTAATAGCCATCATTTTACAGAATCTGTGATGGGTTCGAATGTTGAATTATTACAATTCGATAAAAATGGGGATTACTCGATTTGGAAGCAGAAAATAAAGGCCATATTGGTCCAACAAAGGGTTGCCAAAGTCCTTGATAATCCTGCAACTTTTTCTGATGAATTGAAAGTTAAGCCTGACGAAATTCTAGATATGAATGAAATAGCATACAGTTATATTATATTGCACCTATCTGATGATATAGTAAGACAAGTTGAAGATCATACAACCCCTAGGGACTTGTGGACTGCATTAGATACTTTGTTCCTAACTAAGACGTTGCCTAATCTACCTCTTAGAGAAACTGTTTAGTTTTAAGATGGATAGTGGAAAGAATTTGGAAGCTAATTTGAGTTATTTTAGTATCCTCATTAAGAGCCTTGTTCATTATGGAAATTTTTTTGATAATAAAGACCTTGCGGTTATTCTTCTTAATTCATTACCTGATTCCTTTAAGGATATAAAGAATACAATAAAATACTCTAGAGATACTTTAACACAAGCTATTCTCACTAATGCTTTAAGATCTCGGGAATTGGAGATCAAGAAAGAATTTAAAACAAATGCAAGAAAGGAAAGTATGTTTGTGAGAGGGTGGACTGCGAAGAAGGAAAATAACTTCAACAACAGAATATTCAAATCCAAATCTAAAATCAGATCTAGATCAAGAGATAAAAGCAATAAGAAGTGTTACCATTGTGGAAAATTAGGTCACTTTAAAAGAGATTGCTAAATGGAAGAAGAAACATAAGGTTCACAATAATGATGAATTGAATAATTCAGCCATATGTTCTAAATTAGATATCCTACTTGTAATGACTGTGTCATATAAAGAAGTTGATAAGGACTTGATCTTGGATTCAGGATTTACATTTCATATGTGTCCTAATAGGTCATGGTTTAATAATTATAAAGAAGTTGAACCCACGAAAGTGTATATGGATGATAATAACTCTCAGAGTGTTCTAGGCATTGGTGACATTACCACTATGATGTATGATGGTATTGTTAGACAATTAAAGAATGTAAGATATGTCCCAAATCGTAAAAGAAATCTCATCTCATTGGGAATTCTTGAAGATGCAGGACACTCTTTCAAGTCAGATAATAACACTTTGAAAGTGATGAAGGGATCTTTGGTAATTCTCAAGGGACCTAAAAAAAATGGATTGTACTAACTTATAGGAGAGACAGTTATTCCTCAAGATGCAAAATCTTTGACCATAATTGAAAACAAACCTGAATTATGGCATAGCAGAATATGATATATAGGAAATAAGGGTTTAAAGTATCTAAGTAAACAAAATTTTTTTGGGAAAGATATGATCCCTTGAATTTTGTGAAACATGTGTGTTGGAAAAATCACATAGTGTGACCTTTGAGACTGGGTTACATACCACCTCTAGGTCCCTAGATTATGTCTACTCAGATTTATGGGGACCAGAAAGTCACCCCACCTTTGAAGGCAATAAGTACTTCCTTCCTATTGTTGATGACTACTTAAGAAAGGTATGGACTTATCAATTGAAAAATAAATTTGAGACATTTCATAGATTTAGAACTTGGTTGAAGATGGTGGAAAATCAACTTGATAAGAAGTTAAAAACTCTAAGGACTGATAATGGTTTAGAATATTGTAATGCTGAGTTTGATAACTTTTGTAAACAAAAGGGGATTGTTAAACACAGAACTGTTAAACACACCTCAACAGAACGAGGTAGCTGAAAGAATGAATAGAACTCTAATGAATAAGGTTAGGTGTATGCTGATCAGTTCTGGATTAGCTAAAGGTTTTTGGGCTGAGGCTGTGACTACAGCTGCTTATCTTATAAATAGATCTCCATGCAATTCTGTTGAGTTTAATACACCATAGGAACTTTGGACTAGGAAGCCCCCAAACCTTTCTCACATTAGGGTGTTTGGTTAGAGCCACTAAATGTGTTATGCTTGGGGTACCTTGAAGGGGTGACAGAGTACAAGTTGTGGGTGTTAGGTGTGCAAGGCATTAAGATCATTAATAGCAGAAATGTAATATTTAATGAGTCTGAAACGCTGTGTTTGAAAAATAAAATTGATAATCCTAAAGAGCAAATCAAAGAGAATACTTCACAATTTGAGGTAAGTAAGCTAGACTCAGCTACACTCAACCTGAAAATGTTGAAACTGATATTGAACAATTTGATGAAAATATTGCTAATACGGATGGAGGTGAAGTAGATCTACCTCAAGTTGAGGTTGAAACTGAAATTGAGAATACAAATATCCCTACAAATGAAACTGGCATTCAAGATTATTAATTGGTCAGAGATAGGGAAATGAGACAAGTCAGACCAAATCCAAGATATGAAATAAATAATTTGACTGACTTTGCTCTTATCTCTGGCTAATCTCTAGAATATTCAGAGCCTTCATCTTATGAAGAGGCCATGAATAGTTATGAATCTGAGAGATGGAAATATGCTATGAAGGAGGAAATGGAATCACTTGAAAATAAAACATGAAAACTTGTAAAGAAACCGAAAAACTCAGAGAGTTGTTCAATGTAAATGGATTTTTAAAGTCAGGGAAGGGATTAATTCTACTGACTCTTGAAGATATGAGACTTGTGGCCAAGGGTTTTACTCAAAGGGAAGGTGTTGATTATAATGAAATATTCTCTCTTGTAATTAAATACAAAATAATAAGATTGATTCTTGCACTAGTTGTTCAATTCAATTGAGAACTTGAACAATTAGATGTCAAGACTGCTTTCTTACGCGAGGAGATAGAAGGGGACATTTATATGAGTCAACTCCAAGGCTTTGAGAGAAAAAGGAAAATTTGACTTTGTGTGCAAGATGCAAAAATCTCCGTATGGACTTGAACAAAGTCCTAGACAGTGGTACATAAGGTTTAACACATATGTACTGAAAATTAGTTTTAGGAGAAGTGGATATGATCATGGCTTGTACTATAACAATACTAAAGCTGGCAATGAGGTGTATCTACTTTTATATATAGATGATATTTTGCTAACTAGCTCTAGCAAAGCTGAGATATTAAGACTTAAGAATCTCCTAAAATCTAAATTTGATATGAAAGACTTAGAGAATGCTAAGAAAATTTTGGAGATGGTTATTAACAGAAACATGAAAGAGAATTAGTGTTCTAAAAGGCGGCAAAATGCGCCGCCTAGGCACGCATAAACGCGACTCGTGGCCAAAAAGCGTCACATACCTTGAATGCGTGAAACAATGCGATCAACACCTGCGTTGACCACTAAAATCACTACAATGTGCGCAAAGGCGCGCATTTTTTTAAATTTCTTTTAATTATATTTTATTTTAATTCTTCTTTCATCTTTTAATTATAAACTTTCTAAACTTCCAACCCATAAACGGCAGGCCCAGGAAGCATGTAAAACATATGTTGGCCCATTATTTTATAGGCACAATTTCATGTCCTTCCTCTGTAGGATTCCAATGTGGGATCAAATGGTAAGTGGAACATTGACATTTCTTGGTGCAGGCTTGCAGCAGCCAGTGGGGAGAGACGGCCATTCATTCCACCCACGCACAAGGGTCGTCTCTCCCCACACCGACGATCCACAGACACCGCAAGCACACCTCGAACACTCTCATTCACGAGTAGCACACACCAAGTCCCACGCGCATCCTTCATCTTCTCAAGGTATGATCTTTACACTCTCAAGCCCTAACTCTGTTTCTTCATGTTCCTTGGGATTTTGTGTTTTTTAAATATCGATTGGGGCGTGGGGGTTAGGTAGTTTTTGGGGCATGAATTGATGAGTTTGTTGTGCTTAAATTTTGGGCTCGACTGCTTTGCCATTGTTTTCCAGTTCTTGCTCCCATTGGATTGCCTGCAACGTGTTCGACCGAATGTTTAGGCTAATTTTTCCACACTTGTTGATGCAAGACTAAGTTTGGAACCAGCTGGGAAGTCTTTAAGACAGAAGAGGCAGCTGGCACGTGGAATTTATTTTCAGTTTTATCTTCAGTAACAGATTAATTATCGCACAAACTCCTTTATTTCAGTTGGGTCTTGTTGTACATGGGGTGTTCTACAATTTAGTTTTTAGTTCATGGTTAGTTCGTGGTCTAGTTTCTGCTGGTTTTTAGCTTGTTAGTGGGTCAGTTAATTATCTGTAATCATCTATTTAAAGCCTTCAGTTGTTAATGAAAGAAGACAGACTTGAAAATCTCAATTACTTTCTCTTGGAGTGATTCCATAACACTTGGAAGTGATTCCCAATTACATGGGTCTTGTTGTACGTGGGTTTGTTTCATTTTTATTGGCATGTTTACTCTCTCCTACCCGTAATTACCTCCCTATGTACTTCGAATTCACCCCAATTCCCCCATGTTGGTGATGCTTACTTGTTTACATGCTTAATATATTTAATGATATAGTAAAAAATCTATTTTTTTTATATAAAAATATATTTAATTTCTTAAAAATAATTAAAATAATATTAAAAATACGAAACGCATTATGACGCTTATTCTTCGCATTGACACGCCTAAACTTGTGATTCTTGATTCTCGATCTCGACGCCTCGCAACGCATTACGCATTTTAGAACATTGAAGAAAATATATTGGCTATATCTCAATAAACATACTTAAATAAAGTTATAACCAAATTTGCCATGAAAGAAGTTAAGTCGGTTAATGTTCCTCTTGATGCCCACATGAACCTCTCTTCAGCCCAATGTCCTAAAACTGAATCTGAAATTAAAAATATGAAGAACATTCCATATGCTAATGTCATATGGTCTGTCATGTTTTCTATCGTTACAACTAGGCTTGATTTGGCATATTCTACCAGTATTCTATGTAGGTTTATGTCTAATCCGGGAAAATCTCATTGGGTTGGGTTAAAGTGGTTATTGAGATATATAGGTGGAACACTTAGAGTATGTTTGGTGTTTAAAAAGGGATCTGATCCATTAATATTGAAAGGGTATGTAGACTCTAATTTCGCTGGGAATAAAGACCAAAGAAAGTCTACTACTGCATATTTCTTTGGTGATAATTGTATCACTTTGAAGTCACAACTTCAACATATTGTCACATTATCTAGTACAGAGGCTGAATATGTGGCAATAGCTGAATCTATAAAAGAATGTATATGGTTAAAGGGAATTTTAGGAGAATTGAATTTTTTACATGAGACACCTACAATTTTCACTGATAGTCAAAGTGCTTACTTTTATGCAAAAATCATGTTTATTATGAAAGATCCAAGCATATCGAGGTGAAGTACCATTTTATACGTGAGAAAATTGCATGTGGTGAGATTATACTTGAAAAAATTCATACTGATGTAAATCCATTTGATATGGGAACCAAAATTCTATCTTTGAATAAGTTTAGAACTTGTTTATCTTTACTGTATATTAATACTGGTTAGTCTTTTGCAGGTACCTGGGCGATGATATAGGGTAAAATACCGTCCTATGCATTGTAGCAACTAGAGAGAGTAAGAGGTTTCGAAACCAAGGTGAAGATCGTGAGTTGTGGTTCTTAAACCCATTTTTTGGAAGTGAAAACACATTTTAGTTGGCATATCCACTTGGCGAGATTTTATTGGCTCATTTAACACCACCCGGATCTGTTTTAGTTTGGAACTTACTTAGGCCGTTGGATTAGATCTAAGGCTGAGGTTTAATGTATATATTTCTCCTAAGGCTACTGTACCGTTACTTGGTTCATATCTCTGATTCTTTCATACGGTCTTCAATCTCTGTTTTCTCTGTGAGGTGATTCTGAGGATTTTTTCAAGGGTTTCCATTCGAATCTTGAGTTGTATTAATATGCTAGTTTTATATTTTTGAATCACGATTGAGCCTTGGTTATTGAGTGTATTTATTGATTGTGTACAGTGTTTTAGGTTACATCAAATGTAACCGGTAAATCTGCACTTGTTGTTAGGCTATGGAGTTTCTGATTTTGCATAGTTTAGGCAGTATTGGGAGATCCGATTGTGGATTGATGACCGTTTATGGTGTCATGTTCTTAGTCTTGGTTGTGTACTGATTATTCCACTCTCAAGGTTCTTGCATAGTGACAACCTTGGTTTACCTGTTAGCCCTCCAGATTAGGCTTTGCTGAATTGGGTGAACAATCTGTTGTTATTTTCTTTTACTGCAGTGTGTATTCTGAGGTGTTATTTTCTTGTCTGTGCGATATTTGGGTGAAATAAACCCAACATATCCAATATATTAAAGTATCAAACCTTTATTAGTATCATTAATTCTCCTTGTATAAATATATACACGTACACCTTGTATATGTCAACTAGACTTATACTTGACACCTGTGATGCTGAATAAAATTGCTCATAAATTTTATAGAGAACATAATAAATGTATTCTTTGGAGCAGTACATTGTAAGTATAGTAGGGGCATTTTATTTATTTATAGCCTTATAGGTATAGAATGTTGTATGATTCTCTACTAAAGGTTTTAGATGCCCTCTCTCTTCACTATTTGAAAGTCTCTGTCCAAATTGAGCTCGAGTAATACTACATGTACATAACCATTCACATAATGGTTCACATAATTACATGTGGCATGTGATCCAACCTTTAATTCAAATTTTACACTTACACATCAACAAGTGGATGATTGCAACGTCAGTATTATGTGAATCATTATGTAAATGGTTATGTACACCTAGCATTATTCATTAAGCTCTGTACCTGTACAGACGCATCCTTCTGTCATTCTATCTGTACAAGTAGAATATTTCGTCCAAATTAGCTTCGATATCTGCTATTTAAAGATTGCGCGAGACTGTCTAAATTAGTTTCGACACCTCCTAAAAGATAGTGGGAGACGAGCAGAAGATTTTTCCCAAATCCAAGATATGAAATAAATAATTTGACTGACTTTGCTCTTATCTCTGGCTAATCTCTAGAATATTCAGAACCTTCATCTTATGAAGAGTCCATGAATAGTTATGAATTTGAGAGATGGAAATATGCTATGAAGGAGGAAATGGAATCACTTGAAAATAAAACATGAAAACTTGTAAAGAAACCGAAAACTCAGAGAGTTGTTTAATGTAAATGGATTTTCAAAGTCAAGGAAGGGATTAATTCTACTGACCTTTTGAGATATAAGGCGAGACTTGTGGCCAAGATTTTTACTCAAAGGGAAGGTGTTGATTATAATGAAATCTTCTCTCTTGTAATCAAATACAAAACAATAAGATTGATTCTTGCACTAGTTATTCAATTCAATTGAGAACTTGAACAATTAGATGTCAAGACTGCTTTCCTACGCGAGGAGATAGAAGATGACATTTATATGAGTCAACCCCAAGGCTTTGAGAAAAAAGGAAAATTTGACTTTGTGTGCAAGTTGCAAAAATCTCTGTATGGACTTAAACAAAGTCCTAGACAGTGGTACATACGGTTTAACACATATGTACTGAAAATTAGTTTTAAGAGAAGTGAATATGATCATGACTTGTACTATAACAATGCTAAAGCTGGTAATGAAGTGTATCTACTTTTATATATAGATGATATGTTGCTAGCTGGGTAAATACCCTAAATAGTCACTAGACTTTACAAAAAATTTTTAGGAGGTCACTGGACTTCAAAACTTCCCTAATTAGTCACTGAACTTCGCAAAAAGTTCCTAAGAGGTCACTAAACTTCGAAACTACCCTAAATAGTCACTGAACATTTCCAAAACTACCCTAATTAGTCACTCAATTTTGCAAAAAATTCCTAGAGGGTCACTAAATCATTGATGTATGAGATCACAATTTGCAAAGTTCGGTGACCTCCTAGAAAGTTTTAGCAAAGTTCAGTGAGTATTTAGGGTAGTTTTAAAGTTCAGTGACCTCCTAGAAAATTTTTGCAAAGTTCAGTGATTAATTAGGGAAGTTTTGAAGTTCGGTGACCTCCTGGGAAATTTTGGTAAAGTTCGACGACTATTTAGGGTATTAACTCGTTGCTAGCTAGCTCTAGCAAAGCTGAGATATTAAGGCTTAAGAATCTCCTAAAATCTAAATTTGATATGAAAGACTTAGAGAATGTTAAGAAAATTTTGGGGATGGTTATTAACAGAAACATGAAAGAAAATATATTGGCTATATTTCAATAAACACACTTAAATAAAGTTATAACCAAATTTGCCATGAAAGAAGCTAAGTCGGTTAGTGTTCCTCTTGCTGCCCACATGAACCTTTCTTCAGCCCAATGTCCTGAAACTGAATCTGAAATTAAAGATATGAAGAACATTCCATATGCTAATGCGATAGGGTCTGTCTTGTTTTCTATGGTTACAATAAAACCTGATTTGGCATATTCTATCAGTTTTCTAAGTAAGTTTATGGCTAATTCNAAAGACCAAAGAAAGTCTACTACTGCATATTTCTTTGATGATAATTGTATCACTTGGAAGTCACAACTTCAACATATTGTCACATTATCCAGTACAGAGGTTGAATATGTGGCAATAGCTGAATCTAAAAAAGAATGTATATGGTTAAAGGGAATTTTAGGAGAATTGAATTTTTTACATGAGACACCTACAATTTTCACTGATAGTCAAAGTGCTTTACTTTTATGCAAAAATCATGTTTATCATGAAAGATCCAAGCATATCGAGGTGAAGTACCATTTTATACGTGGGAAAATTGCATGTGGTGAGATTATACTTGAAAAAATTCATACTGATGTGAATTCATTTTATATGGGAACCAAAATTCTATCTTTGAATAAGTTTAGAACTTGTTTATCTTTACTGTATATTGATACTGGTTAGTCTTTTGCAGGTACCTGGGCGATGATATAGGGTAAAATACCGTCCTATGCATTGTAGCAACTAGAGAGAGTAAGAGGTTTCGAAACCAAGGTGAATATCGTGAGTTGTGGTTCTTAAACCCATTTTTTGGAAGTGAAAACGCGTTTTAGTTGGCATGTCCACTTGGCGTGATTTTATTGGCTCATTTAACACCACCCGGATCTGTTTTAGTTTGGAACTTACTTGGACCGTTGGATTAGATCTAAGGCTGAGGTTTAATGTATATATTTCTCCTAAGGCTACTGTACCGTTACTTGGTTCATATCTCTAATTCTTTCATACGGTCTTCAATCTCTGTTTTCTCTGTGAGGTGATTCTGAGGATTTTTTTCAAGGGTTTCCATTCGAATCTTGAGTTGTATTAATATACTAGTTTTATATTTTTGAATCACGATTGAGCCTTGGTTATTGAGTGTATTTAGTGATTGTGTACAGTGTTTTAGGTTACATCAAATGTAACCTGTAAATCTGCACTTGTGTTAGGCTGTGAGGTTTCTGATTTTGCATAGTTTAGGCAGTAATGGGAGATCCGGTTGTTGATTGATGACCGTTTATGGTGTCATATTCTGAGTCTTGGTTTTGTACTGATTATTCCACTCTCTTGAAGGTTCTTGCATAGTGACGGACTAGGTTTACCTCTTAGCCCCCCAGATTAGGCTTTGCTGAATTGGGTGAACAATCTGTTGTTATTTTCTTTTACTGCAGTGTGTGTTCTGAGGTGTTATTTTCTTGTTTGTGCAATATTTGGGTGAAATAAACCCAACATATCCAATATATTAAAGTATCAAATTAGCTTCGATATCTGCTATTTAAAGATTGCGCGCGACTGTCTAAATTAGTTTTGACACCTCCTAAAAGATAGTGGGAGACGAGCAGAAGATTTTTCCCATTCAAAATCATGTCAAATAAATTGAAGTAGAGCATACAAAAGTTTCTACACACGAAATGCACTAATAACCTGTCCCATACTAAGACAAACCCAGCCTGCAACAGAAAAAAAAACCCCAATCGACCAAGGAGATGGCTCAATTCACACATTTTAAAGCATGTTTGGCAGATCAAGACTCAGAAAAAAGTATTTGTACAGTTTGAACAAACGCAACACAAATTTTTTCTGTAATATTTTCTTTTTCTTTGTCCTGTTCAATGCCTCTGTTAAGGACCAAACATATCATTAAACATTTCTTCTCCCCTCATCAGACTGGGAAAACCTAAAGATTAAATGGAAAATAATTATTAATATTAATATCTCCTTCTGCACAATACATCTAATTTTACGAACAAAGCCACTAGCTAATTGAAGAACCATAATAATTAATAATTATGAAATACTCTTCACAATATTCAGATAAATAAAGTACATAATTTCAACAACTTCATCTGCTTCCTCTCTCTTCCTCAGGTAGCCATCGGTTTCTATACACAGTAGACTTTCAAATTGTCATAATATTTTCTGCCCCAAAAATCAGAGATTCAACTACACTCTTCACCCCAACATCATATTCTCTATTCAATTTCTGCAAATCCCTTCTAGATTGCTCAAATTTATATACAAAACTTTCAAATTTTCCCACCAAAAATTAACCTTCATAATTAGGATAAAATCATCATAAATAAATTTTACCAGTGAAGACTGGACAATTGATCTGGGAATGGAAATTTTCTATTTTACCAGCTCCGAGATCCAATCCACATCCGGGTTTGGGGCATCAGACCCATTAGGATTCGGGTTCTGAACATCTCGGTCCAGAGGATTCTCCTTGCTCAATTTCTCGAACATCTTCGCCCTCAAGTCCCTCCCCGATTCGACTCTCTCCATTATTGGTTCTTCAGACTCCTCGTTCTCATTCCAGGCATCGAAATACCCGATCCCTGGTCGAGAAACGGCTTGAGTCGGAGTCGTGGGCAGGCTAAAGTGCCCGGGTCGACTCATTGGGAAAGAGAGTGAACCTAGTCCTGAAGAACCACCCACTTGCCGATTCCAAGGAGATGGCATGGACTTCACTTGATTCAACTGCAGCTTGCGTAGAGAAGCCACCATGTCATTGATGGATCCAGAACCCAGAGACCGACTTAGCTTGTTTGCCGAGTTAGCCATCGGAGACATCGGCGGCGACTCGGTCGTCGGGGACCCAGAATCCGAAGACGACATAAAAGCTAATCTGTGTGGGGACCCGCCGTCGTACGACTCGGCCTGAGGGCTCAGAACTCGTAACTGGTCAGATGAGTGGGCAAAGAAACAAACTCTTCTCTTACAGTTCATCCCATCTTTGCATGGCTGCGTACGATAGCGCGCCGGGTGAAGCCAGCACTCGAATACGCCATGTGCGAACTCACATCCGTCACCCTTTCTACAGCTCCCTTTACGAAACTCCGGACAAGCCGTGCCAGAATAGTGAAACTTCCTCGGGTCACGGCGTCGAGCTTTCTCACCAGGATGTGCATACGGACACTCCGTCCAGTCATGCGACCGGCCACGCGCGCACTTCCTCACCTTGAACTCGAACATTCTGAAATTATCGCATGAGTGAGCGTCCACCGGAAAATCCCCGTTCCAGTTCTCCATCTCCAGAAAATCAGCCGTGAAATCGGTTGTGCAGCACTGTAAATAAGGCTTCAACGCCGATAAAGAGTCGTTCTGGAAGAAAACGGAGTAATCATCGATTCCGCCATTAGCATTTGCCTTAGGGCTCAAAGGGAAGGTGGGATTCTCTGATGTTAAGGACCATGGAGGAACATTGACGGTCTGAGTTAGACGGTTCATTTCTCCGATCATCATTTTTTCAGTTACGGAGTTTTTGTGGAGTATATCACAGAGGAGGTTCAGTTTGTATATAAACTACCAAGGAATTGGATATAACCATGGTTAGAGTTCATTTAACCATGGTTAGGTGAAAATACAAGGTTAGAATATTGAGGAATGAGAAGGTGGAATCATATGATGACACGTGTAAATGTAATAATTGAGTAGTTGTTTTAATAGGGCTGTGAAGGAGTTTATATGACGGGGATGTGAGTGGAGATTAATGGGGGATTTAGGCGGTGGAGGTTGAGTGATATAGGAAAGTATAAAAGAAGGCTTAGGGGAGGGTTAAAGGTAGGTAATAATTAAAGAGATAGATAAATGGGACGGGAATTATGTGATTGGATTTGACATTTCAATTGATGTCACCATCCCCCAAGGCCATGGAAAAATAAAGTTTAAAAATGCACTTATTAAAGTGAATAATTGATAATTTGATTCTTCTACAAATTAATGTTGAATAGTATTTTAGGTGGGATTTGAACCATGGTGCATGCATGACATGGGAAGATTGCCTAATATGAAGGTAATTTGAGTAAGAAGCATCTAACATTGTGGTACAAGATATCTCGGAAAGATTCGATGTTGATTGAGATAAAGGTTGAACCCCAACCTTGAGGGCCCCTCACCGCCCCACCCCCTAAAGTATTATGGAGGATGTAAATTGCAAGATGTATCTTAATAGGTCAGAGTGCAAGAGTTGTCATACTGGTTTCCACGAAGAGTCAAATTTCATATCTTGTAAGAGGTAGAAATCGAACTCTCACACTGCGGCTGCCAGATCAGTTGAGATTACCTCACTTTTGTCCTTTGCACCACTGAATTATGCTCTGAGGGCGATATTGATTGAGATAAGTTGTTGGCAATATGGTATGAGAGCGGATTTCGATGGGATCAAGGCATAGACTTGACAAATTCTCCCCACTTAAATGGTTCGACAAATTAGTCATAACCTTTACGTTCATACTTCTGAACGTATAACAATGATGCAATCATGAGCATGTATTATCTCAGTATCATGTCCAAAGTTTTTATGCGTGCACTTATGTTGAGCTTACTGGCCATATGATGGAAAGTGCCTTCAAGACAGATTTGGATAGGAATAAGGTATGTACTTTGCAAATTCTCCCTACTCAAATTGTCTGGCAAGTTAGCTATAACTTCTATGTCATCCAAACTATCGAAAATGCACGAATGATGTAATAATATGAATATGTTACCATAGTATCCTATCCAAAGTTTTATGTGTATGCTTATTTCGAGCTTTCTAGCCATATGGATGGAAGGCTAGTTTGGTGGCACTTGAACTTGGTTGGGATTACCCAAGTGTCGCACTAGGGGTCAATATCAAGTGGTGTTAGAACATGACTTGTATTGATGGATTTCAACCCTTTTGAAATGGATCATATTGATGTTAAGGTACAAAATTGACTCGTGCTGAAGGCCACTATAATGGAGGTGGTTGGTAATTGACATGGACTCGAAATAATGTTCGACAAAGAGACTTGTGCACTCTAAAGTGACAACGTTGATTAAATGAAATCTTCTCTTCTCTTCAAATAATAGGATATGTAACGTTTAGTTGTCATGATGCATGATATGGGAAAGCTGCCCAATATGCAGGTAATGAGTTGCAAGCTTGGCACGTAGGACATTACAATATAAGATATCAATGGAAGATTCAATGTAGATTGAAATAAGTTGTGGGCGACATAGTATGATAGAAGGCTTGACGTGAGTCGATTGATGAAGGCAGATGGTAAATCAAGGGCCAACTCTCAATTAATGTTCGAGAAAGACTAGTGCAGTTGATGATCCTAAATTAACTACGTTGGAGCAAAAATTTTAACTAATGGACCTAATTTGTCAAAACAATCCCTTTTTAACAATAAATTCGGTTGAAACTAAATTGTGTTTACCCAAGTTATTCCCTCTTTTTTTCAAAAATGGTTAAATTAAATCTTGACTTCGAAAGACGGTATGAAATGGTTAGTTATCGTGATAACAAGATATGTGTACACGAAGAAGAGGGTAAAAGTACTTTACGCTGATCGAGTTTTAAGTATTTTATTGATTTGAGAAGATAATTTAATTACAAAGTTCAACAAATAAAAAAATAAACTCTATTTTTAGTGAGTTCTTGGTCTCCATGCTTCTATTTTGTTGTCAATATAAGATCTTTAGATGTACTCTAATTAATTTCTGTTTGGAACCACCTTAATTTGCTGCATTTCTAATTTATTATCTTATTTAACTGATGTAACAATAAACCCATTTTAATATTTTCATTTACTACAATAAAATTCCAAACCTAAAAAAAATTCATTCACATTTGAACTAATTCTATCTAC
>OU503039.1:5608493-5637212 GCA_912172775.2 Fraxinus pennsylvanica | reverse complement strand
ACACTACGCAATCCACAACGCGATTGAAGATCCCAAGAAAGCCCAAAGGATAATTTCGGTTTTGAGTTTGAACCAAGAATTAATGAACCAAGCGACCAAACAAAAATAGAGTTTGAATGACCTCTTGATTACACAACGCGTGATCCACAGTCGATGTTGAACGCCACAAGATTAACTTGATAAGTTCGCAAAGTTCTAAGAAGAACAAGATTTGAAAGCAAAATAGCCTCTCGATTAATTCTCAATAATTTTTTTTTTTTTCACAATGAAAAGAATAAGATCTAGTTATATGGAAACCCTAAAAACTTAGTTAAGAAGTAAATAAATCCTAAATGATTAAAAATAGTGTTTTAATGCAATTAGGAAACTTTCGCGGAAAAGGAAAAATTTCACCCCGAAAGTGTACTATGCGGTCGCATAGTACATTTCAATGCAGTCGCATAGTTCATCTTTCAGCCTTCAATTTTGTTTCGAGAGATAGGTATGCAGTCGCATTCATTTTACACTATGCGACCGCATAGTGTTAAGAAATGACATTCTTTTTTTTCTTGTGCAGAATTTTGTGACGATTTCGGATTGTACTTATGGGCGAAAATTCGACACCCGAGCTGAAAGATATGCACATTTTCATCCACGCTGCTCGTTTGCTGCTTGGACCGAGTTGATCCATTTGGTTTCTTCTTCTGGGCTCAACATGAAACTTGTTCCTTGATTTGTTGCCTTTGACACCTCGTCCACCATAGTTTGAGCAAGCAATTTCATCGCCTCTTTCACCCGCTTTGCCCTTGAACGTGTCATTGGGCCTCCTTCGATAATCAACGGGTTTCGTCCTGGGCTTGATTTCGTCGGGCTCGACTCTTGGATCATATCATGAATAGTCTAGTAAGTGTACTCGGAGTGCGAGTTACACGGAATGGGGTAGGATAAGTGTGGCGAGATCTTTTTGTGGAGTTATTTATGCATTTGTTGTATTTGTGTTGGCCATTTGTTTGATTAACTTGATGTTAGTATTATGTTCTTTATTGAACATGTTAGAAAGATTTGTGTATTATCCTATATTATATCTCTATTGTATGTGTTTAATTTACTCTTGATTGATTAATATAATTATCTGCTTATACTTGGGTCTTCTTAATCTTATCCCTAGTGAGTATATAGAACATGTATGATATGTATTTTAGATTCGAGATATGAGGTAAGGTCTGTTATTCCAATTTTATTTAGTTACTTTGATTATACAAGTATAAACTTTATGTTTGTTTGCTTACAGGTTGATTGCGTATCAAGGTGGATATTTGCTAGGTTTTTAATACCAAATAAATCCAGGTGATGATTTAAAACGATGTCAGATAATTTATCGACAGAATAGTGCTTGGCTCAACCCGAAAACAACCAATTCACTTAGGACGGCCCATTAATGAGTTAGCCCATTTGTTGTTTAGGTTTGTCTTTGGTCCATTTGGTACCTTGGATCAATTGTTTACCTAATTGGCTTGGCTATATATCCATTTCCTTCTTCATTTGGCAGCAGCGTGTTGTGTGTTGCAATTAGAGAAAATGTGAGGCTTGGCTATATATCCATTTCCTTCTTCATCAAGGTCCAATTTTCATCTCTATTCTACCCTCCCTTTGTGGGTGCAAACCAATCACCATAGTTCTCTTTTGTGGGGGTGAAAACATGAGGCAACCAAGTGCAATTTTTTTGGTCAAGCAAGACTTGATTGGTGTTCGTTTGGTAGTTTTTCTGAGCCTGTATTCAAGATTTCTCGGAATTTTCGCCAACGGATGGGATCTTAGTATATTCCATGATAGAGAAAACAAGAAGTGCCCAATTAAAGTTCGTCGTGGTTAAGAAAAAGAGAACCCTAATGAAACCTTTGGACAAAACTTGTAAGGACAAAATTTGCTAATTAATGAAATGTTTAGGATAAGAATGTGAAGAAAAAGTTAAGGACATAAATTTAATGATTAAAAAAAGGTAGGGTTGCGATAATGCAATTAATATGTAACGCACTTAAAAAAATTTATGGCGTTGATATAACTAACACTCATAACATTTTCAAGTCATTTGACCTTTTAATTCGACTAAGCGAGATCAAATAACCTACTTCTTGATGATCATTTTCCACACAAAACAACCAAAAATCTGTGAGAAGATCATCTTAACAGCGATGTAGAGAGAAAATGTATGTTTGCTTTTAATCCCAAGACACGCAAGAAATACGATCTTTTCAGTAACCTCTTAAATAGGCTTTCTATATATGTTATAAAAATTGTCAAGTGCTCAGAGTTGCAAATAAGTAATTAATAAATGGGATATGCTACATTTTTAACTATTTTGGGAGCAGATTATCAATAAAAATATTTTAAGCATTCAATACAATTTTTTAATATTCCCAAGACGAGAAAGATATACAAAGAATCCTTGAAATATAAATTGTCTATCCAATAGAAAATTTTAATAGTACTAATTATGATGCACAGGAAATAGTAGAGTAAGATTAGCACTCAAAAATTTGTTGATTCAGAACTCAACACTTAAAAATTAAGCAAAATACTCACAGTTGTAAATGATAAGTTTGTTAGTGAATGATAATTGTATTCTTCAGCCCTAAAAGTTATTACAATTGTATCCCTAATCATTCCCTATACATATAGGGTTTTGGTTCTCATTATAATACACACAAATTTATTAACTTCTCTCTGTTCTTTTTTTCTCTCTAAGTTTATAATACGCTATCAGCACGATTATTTCAAAATCAAAGGGAATTAGTTAGAAGATAATAATTTTTATAAACATAGTAATCTACACGTATACCGAAATTAATTTAGTGACATGTGAATTTTTTCTTTATACATATGCATTAATTCTCACATTTTTTATAAACATGAGAAGTTTTTTTTTACATATACATTAATTCTATAGTAAATATTGCCTTTTGATTCATACCTTTAACTTTTGTGCATGTGAAATTCATTTTGAAGTTATTCATACATTTAACTTCTACATATGTGAATTCACATGTTCTGTATCTTTTGCATGTTTGTAAAATATTTAGTCAATAAAATATTTAATCAATTATGTTAACTTCTACATATAAAGTTTCTTTTCCTTATACATGTTTGGTAATTAATGATTATATCGCATCCCATCTGTATGGTAATTAATATTTTTAACCTAATTAAATATTTTTAGATGTTTCTTTATAAACTTTAAATTGATACTCCACCATGTTGTTGCTCCTAGAGTAGCACACCATTATAATTAATATTTCAAAAGAATATTATTTGCTCCTGAAAAGTATGAATTATAATTTTTAATATTCCAAAAGAATATTGATATATTACTCTTGAAAAAGTAATAGTAAAATATAACTTACTCTCGAAGTAGCACATTATAATTCTCATTAATATTCTAGTTATTTCTCGAAGAGCATAATAATACAAAATCAAACAAAAATTATATTTTTACTTTTAAAGAGTAAATCTTTATATAATTTATTACTCTAAACAATAGTATGTTATTACTCTTGAAGAGCTTGATATTATTATTATTATGGAACAAAATACAATTCAAAAGAGCATGATATTATTATTATGGAACAAAATACGATTCAAACATTTAATTATTTTAGAAGAATAGTGCAGAATTGTTTGAATCAATTAACACAAATCAATATTCTTAAAGAATATCGTGTTGCTCCGAAAGAGCACAATTTTATATTTATTAATATTTTTGAAGAATATTAATATTAGGTGGTTATTTTTTAAGAATCACAATTTAGACATTTCAATGTAAATATTGTATTGATTCTGGAGAATTGCAATTTTAATTAATTACTTCTAAAGAATCAATAGTTTATTTATATCAATATTTCTGAAAAATATTGTTTTGAGACTGCAAAAGAGTCAATAGTATGATAAGAAGGGATAAATTTACTATTGCTAATAATTTTTTCTTTATGAAATAAAAGAGAATCCTACAAAAATTTTATTGTTTGGCATATCCAATTAGATCACCATTGGATCAATAATGATGCGAAATTAAAAATTCAAATGGACATTTAACGAATAAACGAAGATTTTTCAATTCAAAGAATTCGTATATGATGTTTTTTTATTATTATTATAAATTGGTCATCGATCGTCACTAGCTAAAATAGAGATTGAATTTTCTATATTTCTGAAAATTAATTAGAGTGATATATGTGATCTCGTCACCCTCCACGTTGACTATCTAAATATTATTTATAATTAATAGATTTGATACATCGACAAGATGATTACATATTATTCGGAACTTAAAGTTTGTGAAATTACTGCTCAAATTTTAAATTATGAGCATAATTTTCAGATTACATAATCAAGATGGTGTGTCTTATTAATGCTAGTGATCTTTAATCTCAACATTTTGATAAGTGTTAGTTGAGATGTCGATCAATGGTTTAACATTATTGCCTATTAAACGCCTCCAATTAATTTAATTAAGAATACAGTACTTCCCATTTTCTGTTTAGAGAATGTTATTATGCATTATGCCAACATTATAATTCTCAATATTATAATTGGTTTATGCTCATAGCCTAAATTTTTCGTTTAATTATTTGGATAGTGCAGTATATATAAAATCGATCTATCACAATGCACTGAGATGGAAAGTAAAGAATGTTGAGAATAAATACGTAATTTGAACATTTATCCCAAACGGGTAATATTTTATAACACAGTGAAAATATTATCAATTTGATTAGACAATTATCTCAACACTAGGATAAGGAATTAAGAAGCTGTAACTATTGTACAAATGCATCATTATCTAAACTCTCACAAAATATAATTCGAAGAAGAAGTTTGAAATATAATTTATTTATATATATATTTATTGACCAATAAGATCAACAATATCTCACACACAACTTTAAATGCTCCAACTTGAAATAACGTCCTAAGGACGATTAGTTAATATTATAATTGGTAAATTTATGACACGTCTGAAGCGTAATATATTCAATTCTAATGTAAAAATCTCGAAACGAAAAATTGAGCAATTAGTAAAAATAGTCCTATTAAGAAAGGATAAACCCTTGGAATGTATATAGGCATAACAAAATGTGAAACCCCATAAAAGGTTTAGTTACCTGAAATATTGAAAATTGAGATATCTCAATAAATTATGTCATTACGAAAACAAAATAGAATCGAAAAGAAAGAGACGTCAACAACACTTTTGCACATTATGTACCGCATCATATTATAAATAGCGAGGAATCGAAATAAGTTCGTCTAAATATATAGACCGAAGTAATGATTGGCCAAATAAAATGATGCGATTATACTAAAATTGAATTTACTAAGAGAAGCCTGAAGTTTCTAGATGCAATCATAGTGAAATTGAACTTATTATAGAAACCTAAAATTTCTGGATCTATAGTCTGAACATCTAAAGGTGTATACTTATGCGAAACAAAAATGGAAAAAGTGAAGTTACAATATGAAATGTACGACTTTTTATATAATGAATTTCGCAATGACTTGTGTAAATACATAAATTATCATGTGATAGATATAATTACAAGTCTCTATTTTATTAGTCAAACAATATATGAAATTTGATATGCATATAATAAATTTGACTATAGCCAACTCATCGGGTATGTCTATTAATGTTTCATTCAAAGATTTCATATGCCCGAAACATATAATTCAACTAATATAATCATGAAGGTAAGTAAATATGCGTTGTACTCTTTTTTTTCTTGACCAAAGTTTTGTCCCATTGGGTTTTCCTAGTAAAATGTTTAACGAAACAACTTTTCTAGCGTATTTAAAAGAATAATGTACTCTTTTTCCTTCATTAGAATTTTTAACACATGATTTTTCCTAATAAGATTTTAATGAGACATATTCTTTGTATGATAAATGTCCAAAATATATAAGACATTTACCTTCAAAATAATATTCTTATATGTATGAGACTCCTGAAAGAGCTCAACCAATACAGATTATTCAAAAAATGAATTAGAAATGAAAGATTTGGAAAAAAATCAAATTTTGTTTCGGGTTGTAGATTGAACACTTCCCAAAAATATTATTTATTCATCAATCTACATATACAGAAAAAGTTTTAAAACATTTTATATGGATAATGTATATTTATTAGCATCACTTATGGTTGTTCAATTACTTGATGTGAAAAAAGATAAATTTCGTCCATTTGAAGATGGAGAAAAGATTCTTGATCCTGAAGTACCATATGTTAATGGAATTGGAGTATTAACCTATCTTACAAACCGCATTCGACCCGACATAACTTTTTCTGTAAATCTCCTTGCAATGTATAGCTCTATAGCAACTAAAAGATATTGGAATGGTGTTAAACACATTTTTCGTTACCTGAAAGTTACTATTGATTTGTGATTATTTTATTTTCAAAAGTTGAGATCTGCTTTAGTGGGATATGCATATGTATTTATCTCTTCGATCTACATAAAACTAAATTACAAAAAGGGTATGTGTTTACATGTGGAGGAGCGACTATATCATGGAGATTTGTGAAACAAACTTCGACAACAACATTTTCAAATCATTCTGAAATTATTGCAATCCATGAAGAGGCAGAGAATGTGTATGGTTGAGAAACATTACCTATCATATTCAAGTATCATGCAGATTAACTTCAACAAAAAATAGTTCAACAATTTTGTATGAAAACAATGCAACTTGTATTGCACAACTCAAAGGAGGAAATATAAAATGTGACATAATGAAACATATTTCCCCAAAAGTTTTCCATACACATGAGCTTTAGAAGAATGACGATATCGATGCTCAACAAATTTACTCAGTTGACAATGCAGCTAATTTATTCAGAAAACACCGCCGACATCTACATTTAAGAATCGGGTTCACGAGATTGGAATGCATCGACTCAAAGATTTTCAATTATCAACATGATGGAAAATAGGTGTACTCTTTTTCCTTTACTTAAGTTTTTCCCATCTGATTTTCCTAACAGGGTTTTAATAAGGCAGAATTTATTTTTAATATTCTAAAATAATTATACTCTTTTTCCTTCTCTTAATATTTTTATCTCATTGGATTTTTTTCAAACAAATTTTAATGAGACATGTATTTGATAATATATTATTCAAGGGGAAGTGCTGTAAATTATAAGTTTATTAGTGAATGATAATTGTACCCCTACAACCTAGAAATTATTATCATTGCATCCTTAATCCTTTCCTATAAATATGTGGTTTTAGTTCTCATTATAATACACACAAATTTATTGAGAAATCTATTCTATTCTCTTTTCTTTTCTCTTAGTTTATAACACTCACACTAACCTAATTGTCTATTTTAATAGAAATTGCACTCTAGTCCCTCTACTCTGCTAAAAAATAATTATTAAGATACTAAGACATACGTAAAAAAGATTATTTTTGGCATTTGAAACGAACAAGTTATTTGATTGTCAAATTCATCTAAGAAAAATTAAAAGCCGGAATTCGAGAAGACAAGACTCCCTAAAAGCTTCTTGTAAACCAATTAGAATTTAGAAAGAGAAATTGTTGTAAATCGTAAGTTCATAGTATTACTATACATAAGAATAAAAGTTATAAAAATTCTCTCTCACCAGCTAGGGTTTTTCTGCATGAAAGTTCTTTAGGGTTTATGCAGACACAGCACGAGGCGGTCCATCCTCGACCACCAGTCCAGGAGATGGAAGGGACTCCTACGTACGCCTCTATGGTGTAGGCCTGACCTTAGCTTATCCCGGAAGTAAAGATTGAGATGAGACAGCCGAATGAGAATGTGGGATCGTTGTGGTTTCACTTTTCCATGACTGAACTGGAGCAATTGGCTTCACCTTTCTAGTTTTCTGTCGTGTTGAAGTTCTTGAAGAGAAGGCCCACATTGGATCGGATCCGTTTATTTATCAAATCTCTCTGGGGAATCAAGGGTTTCTTCTCGATCAGTATAATACAAAGACCACGTAACGTATTCATTCGTTTCACTACAGAGGAGGATTTCATAATTGCGTGTGCACGTGAATCTTCGGACATAGATGGTGCCCCGTATCGACTATTCATTTGGTCTCAGGATTTCGATGAAGATCAAGAATCTTCTCTGGTTCCTATTTGGGTATTTCTCCCTGGGTTACCTCCCCATTTTTGTGACGAATCTATGTTGCATATTATCACATGAGCTTTTGGCCAGTTCTTGAAAAGGGATAACTTTTCAGTATGCGCTTCTCGTACAGATGGGGCTAGTGTTTGTGTGGAGATAGACATCTCTAAACCCCCGGTAAACTCCTTCTGGTTGGGTGTCCCTTATCATCCATCTAATAGATGTCAAGAAATTGTTTATGAAAAGTTCCCAAGGTTCTGCCACAGATGTAGGATACAGGGTCACCTAGAGGTTTCATGTAAAAAGAAGAAGGGTGGAGGTGCCAAGCATCTTGTAACTAATCCTACATAACCAAAAAAGGTGTAGAGGAGAAAGGAAGAGAGCCGTGGATTGGCATCAAAGATCAAGAATCTTCTCTGGTTCCTTTTGGGTATTTCTCCTTGGGTTACCTCCCCATTTTTGTGACGAATCTATGTTACGTATTATCACATGAGCTTTTGGCCAGTTCTTGAAAAGGGATAACTTTTCAGTATGCGCTTTTCGTACAGATGGGGCTAGTGTTTGTGTGGAGATAGACATCTCTAAACCCCCGGTAAACTCCTTCTGGTTGGGTGTCCCTTATCATCCATCTAGTAGATGTCAAGAAATTGTTTATGAAAAGTTCCCAAGGTTCTGCCACAGATGTAGGATACAGGGTCACCTGGAGGTTTCATGTAAAAAGAAGAAGGGTGAAGGTGCCAAGCATCCTGTAACTAATCCTACATAACCAAAAAAGGTGTAGAGGAGAAGCCTTCTCTCGGCACCTAACCGTAGTGAAAAAGAAGACCAGATTGAGAAGTGGGGTACCAGAAACGAAGAGAAAATGAATAGAATTCTGCAGCGTGATATATTGATCCCTTCGGCCTGGACCCTGTTTGTAAGTAATGATGGAAGAGTTGCGATGAAAGTAGAGACTGTGCAAGACCGAGAACTGGAGGAGATGGATAGCGGCTATCAGAATAAAACGATAGTAACAAATGATAGTTCGGTGGAGAATATTGAAGAAACCAATAGAATTGAGGGTGAAACCAATGGAAATGACGGGGATCTAGGCTTCACGGAAAATATGGAGAAAAACTTGGTCTCTAAGGACTCTATACTTGAGCAAGCTATTTTGAGGGGAGATGCTGACGTTATTCAAGAAGTTCTGGTTATGGATGTCATGGAAAATATTGCTGACCTAGTGATAAGATGAGAAGCTCTTCAACATATTGATCAGGCTGGGAAATTCCTACAGATTGAGGGACAGGAATTGGAAACATAGATCACATCTGAGGGTGAGTATGATAATGAACTACCTGAATTAGAAGTTCTTAATTATGACACTGACCACAATATGTCAGGCCTTCTAAAACGAGTCAGAGGAAATAATCGAAAAAGGGTAACTCTAGGAATCACCACGAGATCCAAAAAATCTTATTGATGATGAATAGCCTTATATGGAATCTAAGGGGTGTGGTATCATCTAAGAGCAGGTTGTTGGCTTTGAGAAAACAATGCAATCCTTATATTTTAGTTTTAATAGAGCTTTTTGTGTCGGTTGATAACATTGCATGTTGGGCTAAACGTTTGAGATTTCCGTATTATGCTTCTAATTGTGCAGAAGGGGGCAAAATTTGGATATTCTAGGATAATGATTTTTTTTTCGTTTATCAGTTCATCGGATCAAATGATATCGGGATGGTTTGGTTTTGGAAATGTTCAGGTGCTTGCTTCTTTTGTCTATGCTAGTTGCTGTCAAAGGCATAGAAAGGAATTGTGGGAGCAGTTAAAACAGTTAGACAATGGACATTCTGGGTGGTTAATAGGAGGTGATTTTAATACAGTTCGATCAATGATGAGAAAGTGGGCGGTTTGTACTCAACTCGACGGCTAAACAGGATGTTAATGACTTTATTCATGATACGGGTTTGATTGATATACCTTTTGATGGACCGAAACTATCATGGTGTAATGGAAGGCAAGGAACTAGTCGAATATGGGCTCGTTTAGATCGTATCTTGGTGGATCAGGATCTTAAAAATCAATTTTCATAAGTTTCTTTGTCTTATTTGGATCGGACCTCCTCTAATCATTGCCCGATAATTTTACGCTGCAGGGACACTACGAATCTGTAAGATCCTCGACCTTTTCGGTGTTTACGTATATGGTGTTCTCATAAGGATTTCCTGCCTTTTGTGAAACAAATTTGGGAGAAAAAAATTTGTTATCCTGTGGATGAGGGAGGTTTGGACATTCAGGATTTTAGCGAAGTGCAACAAGCATTATATATGAAGTTTGCATGGAAAATGTTGGAAGGGGGATCATTTTGGGCAAATATTTTGGATCAATACATATGAAAAAAGAAGTTGTTACTTTGATGAAAGCATCCCCCATACAATCTCGCTTTTGAAAAGGGATTGTTTTAGCATTGCCTATTGTCTTGACAAATTCTTTTTGCCGAGTTCGAGATGGCTCATCAAGTTTCTGGTATGATAATTGGCTAGGATCCCAAAGTCTAGCTTAAGCAGGTTTCGAAGTGAAGAAACCACAATTACAAGTCAAAGATCTATTTACAATGAATGTGAGCTGGAATAGAAGTCGACTAAGGGAGTTAGTGGGTAAAAACCAAGCTTCCTCTGTTGAATGTGTGCATATAAAATTACGTGAGGGGAGTGACCACTATATCTAGAAGCCCAGTAAAAATGGTTTATTCTCGACCAAATCTGCTTGGGAAGTGATCCATAAGAAGGGTATGGCTTGTGCATGGAGACGTTGGTTGTGGTATAAGAGAGTCCCAAAAAGAATTTCGTTCGTATCTTGGAGAGCTCAATTGAACCGCTTACCAGTTGATGATGTGGTCCAATCTATTGGGATTCCTTTGATTTCTAAATGCGAATGCTGTGTGAACCCCTCGGTGGAAACTGTTGATCATGTATTGTGTTTTGGGGAGGTGGCTAAACAGGTTTGGTCTTACTTTGAACTTCACTTTAATCTATCTCTTCCATATATCTCGTCTTGGAGAAACAGAATGAATTTATGGTGGACACAAGCTTCTAGCTCTTCACAGTTGGAAATTCTTCGGGGTATTCCACCACTTATTATCACATGGGCACTCTGGAAATGTAGATGTATCCTCGTATGAAAGGACTATCTACTGTATGGCAGAAAGTTGTTTGGGTTATCAAAGCTTTTTTATCCCAAGTTGCTAGTATGATTACTAGTGTTAGTAAAATCTCAACTCGCGGAGTTCATTGCTTGCAGTCCCTAAACTATCCTATTATTGATGTTAATCAGTCAAAAGTGTAAATGATCAGTTGGAAGAAGCCATTGGAGAAGCAATATAAACTTAATGTTGATGGTGCATCAAAAGGAAACCCGGGATTAGCAGGCGGTGGAGGAGTTCTACGCGACTTAAACGAAACATTTTTGGCTGGTTTTTCTCACCACTATGATCCTTGTACGAATATGGTGGCTGAAACTCGTGCTCTTCTTAATGGATTGTGTATGTGTAGGGGACCTTGGAGTATGAGATATTGTTGTTGAAACAGACTCTAAGGTCTTGGCCAATGGGTGAAAACAGGTGCTTGTTCCTTATGGTGGCTTTGGGAATATTTGGAAGATATTATGAAACTGATTCGGCTACTTAATGCCCAGGTTCAACATGTGTTTAGAGAGGCCAATATGGCTGCTGATTTTTTGGCAAAAATGGCGAGGGATGGATCTTCCAATGACTTCCTTTATGGCGATGAAGTTCCAACTACTCTTAGAGGGATTCTGAGTACAGATCGGTGGGAGTTACCTTAGACGGCGATGTGGTTTTGTCTTGATGAATTGTCTTGTGTAACCATGGTCTTCCTCAACCACAAGTGAGGTTTTTCAATAAAAAATATTTGTTTAAAAAAAAATGATAAGTTATTGGTGAATGACAATTGTACCCCTACAGCCCTAAAAATTATTACCATATGTATCTCCAATCATTCCCTATAAATATAGGGCTTTTGTTCTCATTATAATACACACATGTCTATTAACTTTTATTCTCTCTTTTCATAACACGTTATCAACACGATAACTTAATTTTTCAAAATTTAGTAAATGTAGTAATTTTTTAAGCATAATCATCTACCACATGTACCAAAATTAATTTGGTGACATATGAATTTTTTTTAATATACACATACATCATAACGGTGTCGACTTGCAGTCAGATTCTAACTTGCTTTTTCAATTCACATCTGTATACATGTCTATATAGAATTTTGTCCATTCAAGTTTAGTCAATTCATGAATGTACATATGCACAATCTATGATTTGTGTCTTTGAATTTATGTCTGTACATTCTTTATGATTCATGCTTGTACATAAAATCACGTCTTTGAATTAATCGTATGAAGTCGAATTCACCAGTTTCTGCTTAATCACGAATTAATTCATGTTTATATAAATTGCCGTCATTTTTTTGCATTAATAAACGTCTTTAGGTGTAAATATTCTACAGTATGCTCCTGAACGTATTTCATTCTACAATATTCTACCATTAAATTCGATATATGAAGAATTTTTTTTCCTAATGCATGTTTGGAAGATTTTTTTGCTAATACAATTTTGGAAATTAATTTTTCTATATAAATTCATATTATGTCTATATGGTAATTAAATATTTTTAGATGTTCTTCTATAAACTTTAAATTAATAATTTATTATGTTGTTGCTCCTGAAATAGCACAACATTATAATTAATATTCTAGAAAAATATTAATCGTAGATCTGTCTATTACAAATATTGTTCCTCCTGAAGTAGCACACTATTATTAATATTTTAATTAGATTTTACTTGCACCAGAAGATCATAATTAAATAAAATAAATTGTGTTTTAACTCTTGAAAAATAAATTTTTATACAATTTATTATTTCAAATAATAATATGTTATTGCTCATGAAGAGCATGACACTCTGATTCCAATATTTCAGAAGAATATTGATATATTACTCTTGAAAAAGCAAATATATGGCTCCTGAAAGCTAATATTTCGAATTAATAGTCCATTATTGTCCCTGAAGTTGCACAACATCATAATTAATATTCCACAAAAATATTACTTGCTCGTGAAGAGCATGGATTATAATTTTCAATATTTCAAAAGAATATTAACATATTGCTTTTAAATGAGCAATAATAAATATAAGGTGCTCTCGAAGTAACACATGTTTCGAAGAATGTATAATTTTGAATTCATGTTGTATCCTCGAAGGACAACATGTAATTAATGTCATCATGACATTCTTTAATGTTTAATCATATTTTTCGAAATTAAATAATTGAATTATATCTTATATTGAACCAGAAGTTCGATTTGACTTTATTGTTTGACATGACTAATTGGACCATCACCAGATCAATAATGATGCGAAATTAATATTCAAATGGATAGTCAATGAAGAATCGAAAGATTCTTCAATTCAATGAAATCATATTTGATGTTTGTTCTGTTTATTGAAAATTAGTCATTGATCGTTATTAGTTAAATAAGGATTGAATTCTCTATATTTCTGAAAATTGGGGTGATATATGGGGTCTGTCACCCTCCACGTGGACCATCTAGATATTATTTGTTTCTAATAGATTTGGTACACATATTAGATGATTGCATGGTGTTCACAACCTGAAGTTTGCGAAAGTGTTACTCAAATTATGAGCATAATTTTTCAGATTATACAATTAATACGGTATTTTTTTTAATACTAGTGATCCTAAATCTCAAATTTTTAATAAGTGTTAGTTGAGATGTCGATAAATGGTTAAACATTATTGTTGGTTAAACGCCTCCAAATAATTTAATTGAGAATCAAATACTTCACATTTCAATTTAGGGAAAGCTATTACGCATCATACGAACATCATAGTTCTCCTAGTTATAACTTGGCTTATTGTCAGAGCCTAATTTTGCCATTAAATTATTTCGATAGTGCAGCATATGTAAAATTAAGCTTCCACAATGCATTGAGATGGAAAGTAAAAAATGCTGAGAATAAATGCGCAGTATGAGCCCTTATCCCAAATGAGTGATATTTTATGACTCAATAAAAATGATTGTTAATTTGATTTGACAATTCTCACAGCATTAGAAGAATTAAGAAGTTGAAAATCATATACAAATGCATCATTATCTAAATCATCGTAAAAGACAATTCAACCCAGAAGTTCGAAAGATAATTCATTTAGATGCATTTACTGACCAAAGAGATTNTTCGAAAGATAATTCATTTAGATGCATGTACTGACCAAAGAGATTAACAATCTCACACATCATCTTTAAATACTCCAACTCGAATTGACTCCCGGAAGGAAAATTCGTTAATATTATATTTGATAAATTTATAAGCGTGTTGATATTCGATTTTATTACAAAATCCTCCAAACAAGAATGGAGCAATATGTAAATATTGTCTTATTAAGAAGGCATATACTCTTAATGAGTATAACATATTATAAAACCCCAGAAAAGGTTCAGGTACCTAAAATAATGAAAAATGAGATATCTCAATAAGTTATGTCATTATGCGAAAAGAAAATAGAATCGAAAAAGAAAAGAAAAAGTTGTCGGCAACATTTTTGTGCATAATATACCGGTTCATATAGCCTGGATATCAAAATAAATGTATTGAAATATATCAATCGAAGTAATGATTGGGCAAATAAAATGGTGCATGTGATATAATCGCCTTAGCGAATACTTGTTGAAGGAATGTTATAAAAATGACGATATTTGCCCATGTATTTTTATAAAGAAAACAAATATTGGATTTGCAATTGTGACAGTTTATGTTGATAACTTAAATTTATTTGGAATTTCTGAAGAGCTCAACAAAATTACAAATTATTTGAAAAATGAATTTGAGATAAAAGATTTGAGAAAAATCAAATTCTGTCTCGAGCTACAGATTGAACATTTCCCAGAAGGATTATTTGTTGAAGGATAATGCACATCTATTAGCATCACATATGGTTGTTTGATCTCTTGATTTAAAAAAAAAAAGATTATTTTCATCCACTTGAAGATGGATAAAAGGTTTTTGGTCATAAAGTATCATATCTTAGTGTAATTTGAGCATTAGGTTATCTTACAAACTGTACTTGATCCGACATAGTTTTTTCTGTAAATCTCTTTGCAAGATATAGTTCTACACCAACACAAAAATATTGGAATGGTATTAAACATATTTTTCGTTACCTAAAAGGTACTATTGATTTGTGATTATTTTATCTCTCTGACCCACATAAAGTTAAATCACAAACATGATGCATGTTTACACGTGAAAGGACAACTATATCACGGGGATCTGTGAAGCAATTCTTAACAACAATATCCTCAAATCATTCTGAAATTATTGCAATCTATGAAGCATGCTGCGAATGTGCATGGTTGAGGAACATGACCCATCATATCCAAGTATCATGCGAATTAATTTCAACAAAAGATAGTGCAATAATTTTGTATGAAGATAATGATGTTTGTATTGCACAACTCAAAGGAGGTTATATCAAATGTGACAGGACGAAGTATATTTCTCCAAAATTCTTTCATACACATAAGTTTCAGAAAAATGGTGACATCAATAGTCAACAAATTTGTTCAAGTGATAATGTGGCTGATTTATTTACAAAAGTACTGCCAATATCTAAATTCAAGAAATTGGTTCACAAGATTGGAATGTGTCGACTCAAAGATTTTTAGTGATTAACATCAGTAGGGTAGCTATACTCTTTTCCTTCGCTTTGGTTTTATCCCACTAGATTTTTCTAACAATGTTTTAATGATGCAATATTTATTTTTAATACTCTAAAATAATTGTACTCTTTTTCCTTCGTTTGATTTTTTGTCTGATTGGGTTTTTATCAAAAAATGTTTTAACAAGGCAGATATTTTGTAATGTGTTATTCAATGGGAGTGTTGTAAATGGTAAGTTATTGGTAAATGAAAATTGTATCCATGGAGCCCTAGAAATTATTACCATATGTATCTCTAATCCTTCCCTATAAATATAGGTTTTTGGTTCTCATTATAATATACACAAATTTATTGACTTTTATTCTCTCTTCTCTTTTTCTTTCTTTTCATAACAAATATGATTTTTTAATATAAAACTGATTACACCATCTATTATAGTGTGCACGTCACCTTGTACTTTTCAAATGAATACTCCAATTTCAAGATGTCTCACTGTATATACATTTTACTGGACTATTCCTCAATTAGTACTTTTTTAGACTATATAAAAAAATCACTTAGAATTTTAAGACAATATCATAATCACTTTTTAGACTATACATTTTACTGGACTATTCCTCAATTAATACTTTTTTAGACTATATAAAAAAATCACTTAGAATTTTAAGACAATATCATAATCACTTTTTAGACTACTAGTTTTTGCTCGTACAATGTACGAGATTTGTTATTTTGAAGGCAGCGTTAGCATGTTAAATGTGTTAAATTCTCCTCCATTCAATTATATTTTTTCTATACAACATCATAACTTTAACTCATTCAAAAACTCCAACAGGAACCGTGCATAAAAAAGAGAGAAACATTGTAGAAGGTAAAAAGCATCAGGCAACCAATGTAAGATGCTAGTAGTAGAGCAATTCAAAAATAATCGCCAAACGGGAAATCNGTCGGCAAAATAAGGTGGATATTTATTCGTCATAAAATATATGACAGATAAACAGTAAACCAAATAAAAAAAATGAGAAAACCATATTGCCTCTTTTTGTCCACACACATTACTTTATCAAACTAGCTACATTGGCGGTGTCAATTGGCAGTGAATAGCTGTAAAGCAGCTACAGTAATCTGCTTTTTGTGAATGAATTGAAGATAACCAGTTCTACTACAGTTTGGAACGAATTTGAAACCAGCCAAGTGTGAAAGAGAGGGCACGAGATGAACAGTAATCTTAGCATCCACTCTTTTATAGGAAGTAGGATACATTTTACTGGACTATTCCTCAATTAATACTTTTTTAGACTATATATAAAAACCACTTAGAATTTTAAGACAATATCATAATCACTTTTTACATTTATAAAATCACACTAGCATCTCGTACTTCTATTTTTGATTATCACTCACCCTTGAGCACGTTTTGAATCATATTTTAATCTAAAATGATTTTTATATACCTAAATTACCTCTGTGAAGTAAATGTCTATGAAATTTTCTAATCAATTAGTTACAATTTGATTTATTTCCTTTAATAATAAGTTAATTATACTTAAAGATTTTGTACATACATATTTCTGAAGATTTTGTACATACATAATTTTAAATATGCATGCTAGTGCAAATTTCAACTTAAAATTTGTTGAAATAATTTGGTATAAATGATTTATATTTTTAAAGTTGGTTATATATTATCTAAATAATTTAAATATCAACAAATGCAAACTTATCAATAAAATTTTATATTTATCAATTCATATTACATCACATGATATCATAATTTAATAATAATTTCTAGGTTGTACAATGTTTCAAATATAAGTATTAATTTTTTAAAATTCAAGTAAAATTTAGCTAAAAATAGTATACTTTAGTTCAAAAAGAAAAAAATAAAATTATACACCATCAAAATTTTGTTATTAAAAAGACCATATTGTGTATAATATAATGCTAAGTTTATTAAATATTGAAAAATTTTAAAAAATGTAATACCACCTAAATAAGTAAATTTATTTGATTAAAATTTGAAATTTTTTAAACGAGCTTTTATGTAACGTATCGATTTATATTCATATAGCTTGCTTTGAGAAATCAAATACAGCTAATTGTAAAAAAAAAAAACCACCTTCAACTTAAAAGGGATTCTAGATATATTGGCCTCATTTTAGATTGATTATAGCTCAAAAGGTGATCAAGGATGAATATGAAACTCAAACGATAAATAGGCGATGTTATCATTTTAATTAGTTTGATTTTATAAACGCAAGTGGTGTCTCTGATATTGTCATAAAACTCAAGGGTTTATATGCTATTGTCTCTAATATTTATTGCTATAATGCTTAATTAAATTTATCCTTTAAATCTATCTTAGGATTACTGCTATTTAAGCTTTAATTTGTGTCGTTCTTATTTACCTATTATTTTCGAACGATTTATTTATCACTTCATTAGCACATTTTAATTACACAATGTGCCATTGAATTTATTTTTGTTTCTCAATTTTATTGAGTAATATTAGCTAATTAATGTGTTCTTTTGGAATATTTTAAAAGGGGAATGCAAGAGAAATAAAGGTATTTGATTGAGAACTACGAGACCAATATAAAATGAAGGACCGTGCAAGCAAATGGATGTTGTTAGTGTTAGTTTTCCTTAAAAAAAAAAAAAAAAAGCATCAGCCGCGTCAGATCAGTTAAAGGAATAAATATATTTATTTCAAATTAGTTGCAATTTGCCAATATAAAATGAATGATCATGCAAGCAATTAATGGATGTTTTTAGTATTTAGTAATGTTTGGTTTACAGAAAATCAGATTTTTAATAAATTTTGATAAAAGTTGATAAAATATGTGATTGAGAAATTGATAACAACTGTGAATCTTTTGATATAATGCATTTTTAAAATTAATTGTTAATTTCAACTTAAATATTTATGAAATCTTTTAACTAAATGAAAAAAGGAATCAGCCTTGTGCACGGAAACAGCAAATGGAAGAAAATACAAAAGAGATGTGGTGAACGCTTATAGGTAATGATCCAGAAGAGAATATATAATAGACTTCTTAACTTAGACCATTCTAGATAATTCTTATGATGCAGGCCACTGATTTTTTCTTTTCTTTAAATCAAATTTGATTTGGAGAATGCTTATACGCAATTAATTTTAAATCTTGAAGCAAAAAAATCACGCTTCATATGAATTTTTTTGAATGTTTTTATGATTTAATGCATCGTTGTTTCACATCTTTCAAAAACATATACGAGGATCGCATGTAAGGATAGATTTAATTTTACGTGTGAAAATTATTAAACAAATTAAGAACATTAATCTTCATATACAAATATGTATCGTCGACTAATGATAAATGTAAGGAGATTCAAAATCTTGGTGTTTGTTTAATTAATTGAGTTTCAAAACATTTCAAATTTGATAGATTAGATTAGATTACTCATAGTAGCTTTAGGTTAATTTGTTAATATAAACCATAAATCTTATCCAATCTTATTATTCAATTAAATACTTTGTCTTCATGAAACAATATCTTACTCATTATTTATTACTTAGCTCCAATGTACTCTTTTTCCTTCATTAGGGTTTTTCCCACATGATTTTTCCTAATAAGATTTTAATGATGCATATTCTTTGTATGATGAATGTCCAAAACATTTACCTTTAAAATAATATTTCTATATGTATGAGACTCCTGAAAGAGCTCAACAAAATTACAAATTATTTGAAAAATGAATTTGAAATGAAAGATTTGGAAAAAATCAAATTTTGTCTCGAGTTGTAGATTGAACACTTCCCAGAAGGATTATTTGTTCATCAACCTACATATACAAGAAAAAATCTTAAAATATTTTTATATGGATAATGCACATCCATTAGCATTACCTATGGTCGTTCGATCACTTGATGTGAAAAAAGATCAATTTCGTCCACTTAAAGATTGATAAATTATTCTTGGTACTGAAGTACCATATGTTAATGGAATTGCAGCATTAACCTATCTTGCAAACTGCACTCAACCCGATATAGTTTTTTCTATAAATCTCTTTGCAAGGTATAGCTCTATAGCAACTCAAAAGACATTGGATTGATGTTAAATACATTTTTTGTTACCTGGAAGGTACTATTGATTTGGGATTATTTTATTTTTTAAAGTCGGGATATGCTTTAGTGGGATATACAGATGTATGTTATCTCTCCGATCCATATAAAGCTAAATCACAAAAAGAATATGTGTTTACATGTGGAAGAACGATTATATCATAGAGATCTGTGAAGCAAACTTCGACAGAAATATTTTTAAATCATTTTGAAATTATTACAATCCATGAAGCGGCAGAGAATATATATGGTTGAGAAATATTATCCATCATATCCAAGCATCATGTAGATTAACTTCAATAAAAGATAGTCCAACAATTTTATATGAAGACAATACAGTTTGTATTGCACAACTTAAAGGAGGAATTATCAAATGTGAAATGACGAAACATATTTTTCCAAAAATTTTCCATACACATGAGTTTGAGAATAATGACGACATCAATGCTCAACAAATTTCCTCAATTGGCAATGTAGCTGATTTATTCACAAAAGTACTGTCGGCATCTACATTTGAGAAACTGGTTCACGAGATTGGAATGCATCGACTTAAAGATTTTCAATGATTAACATTAGGGAAACTGTAATCTTTTTCTTTCGCTTAGGTTTTTCCACCGAATTTTCCTAACAATGTTTTAATGAGGTATCATTTATTTTTAATATTCTAAAATAAGTGTACTCTTTTCCTTTCGTTTGACATTTTTGTCCCATTGAATTTTTATCAAACAAGGTTTTAACGAGGCATGTATTTTGTAATATATCATTCAAGTGGAAGTGCTGTAAATTGTAAGTTTATTAGTGAATGATAGTTGTACCCCTATAGCCTTAGAAACTTTTACCATTATATCCCTAATCATTCCCTATAAATATGGTGCTTTAGTTCTCATTATAATACACACAAATTTATTGATTTCTATCTATTCTATTCTCTTTTCTTTTCTCTCAGTTTACAACCTCACAATATTTTTATTCAATATCAGAAAAAAATCCTAGGGTAATTGTGGCTCCTGTTTAGGGTTTTTTTCATGACCTGGTTGCCAATTTTAATAGAAATTGCACCTTAGTCCCTCTACTCTGCTAAAAATAATTATTAAGATACTAAGACAATACATAAAAAAGATTATTTTTGGCATTTGAAATGAACAAGTTATTTGATTGTCAAATTCATCTAAGAAAAGTTAAAAGAAGACCGATTCCACAATCTATTGTAGTGTACCACGTCACATTGTGCTTTTCAAATGAATACTCCAATTTCAATATGTCTCATTGTACATACATTTTGCTGGACTACTGAATTAATATTTTTTTAGACTACATAAAAAAAATACTTAGAATTTTAAGACAGTATCATAATAACTTTTTACGTTTACAAAATCACACTAACATCTCGTACTTCTATTTTTGATTATCACTCACCCTTGAGCACGTTTTGAATCATATTTTAATCCAAAATGATTTTGATATACCTAAATTACCTTTGTGAAGTAAATGTATATGAAATTTTCTAAACAATTAGGTACAATTTCATTTGTTGCCTTTAATAATAAGTTAATAATACTTAAAGATTTTGTACATGCATAATTCTAAATATGCAAGCTACTAGTGCAAATTCCAACTTCAAATATTTTAACTAAATGAAAAAAAGGAAGAAGCCTCGTGCACGGAAACTGCAAATGGAAGAAAATACAAAAGAGAAGACAGTCCAAGACCTTATTTTAGGCAAAAGAGAATATATAATAGATTTTCTCAACTTTGACCATTCTAGATGGAAATAGTTTGATTTCAAATTGTTATTTGATAACGAAAATTAATTTTCAAACTTGAAGCAGAAAAATCACGCTTTATATGAATTTTTTTGTGATTTAATGCATCATTGTTTCATATCTTTCAAAAACATATACGAGGATCGCATGTAAAGATAGATTTAATTTTAAGTGTAAAAATTAATAAACAAATGAAGTACATTGATCTTCATATACAAAGTATCGTCGACTAATGATAAATATAAGGAGATTCAAAATCTTGGTGTTTGTTTAATTAATTGAGTTTCATAACATTTCAAATCTTTGTGGGGATTAAAATTAGATTTTTAGTAGATTGTGATAGAAGTTTTTGAAATGTGTAGTTGAAAAGTTGTGGGATTCATAAAAGATGTGGTTAATATTGATTGTTTGACTTTAACTTGAATGAAGATCAGATTTTAATCCGGACCAAACATGGGTAGTCTTCATGAAACAATATTTCACTCATTATTTATTACTTATCTCCAACATCGTACGTTTGCTGGGTTTTTACGACTGCTAACAAAGCAAAGAAGAATATATATTTGGCTTTCTTAACTTGGACTTAATTGTTAAATCTTTTAGACGGCCCTAAATTTATTTAAAATTACTGTTCCACGTTGAAAATTAGCCAAAAGTTAGATACTTGCAAGTTGCAGCCTCAATTAAATATTCTTCGTTTGACTATGCTGCAACCCCACCCCACCCCACCCCACCCCACCCCACACAGGCGGCCCAGAACAAGCCTGCTATGCATGGCTTGTCTATATAATCTCATATCGGCTACAATAGAACTACAAGCAAAAAAAAAAAAATCACAATTCAATGGCCATCAACTCTTGCAATCAGACTGAGATTAGGCGCTCAGGAAACTACAAGCCTCCCATCTGGGAATTCGATTTTGTGCAGTCATTAAGTAATGAATACCTGGTAATTATCATCAGCACTAGCTTGCGTTTTTTGTTATTAATAGCTTTACATGTTCTGTATGGAAAGTTTACTCTTTTATGTTTTGTAAGGGCCAACTAAAACTTGATATGCATAATGTAGGGAGAGAGATACGTAAGGCGGGTTTCTGAGCTGAAGATGCAAGTGAAGATGATGCTTGATGAAGCAATGGAGCCACTGGATCAGTTGGAATTAATTGATAATTTACAGAGACTGGGATTATCTTACCATTTTGAGTATGAAATTAAGCATATCTTGACAAAATATAGAGAAAATCACGAGCCAAGGAATAAGAATTTGTATGCTGCAGCTTTGGAATTTAGACTTTTAAGACAGCATGGCTTTAATGTCTCTCAAGGTGGGAAAAAAAAAACACTTTTTTTATTTTTGTCTTTCTTTCTTTTCTGCACTTATACATTCGAAAACTTGGCTGACTGCAGAGATATTTGATTGTTTCAAGAATGAAAAGGGTGATTTCAAGCCAAGCCTAAGTGAGGATTCAAAGGGATTGGTACAACTGTATGAAGCTTCCTTCCTGTCAACAGAAGACGAAACTACTCTGGAAGTGGCAAGAGAATTCACTATCAAACATCTTCAGGATCAAATCGTTGATCAAGATTTTGCTCTATTGGTGCAACATGCCCTGGAGCTCCCGCTGCACAGAACCATACCTCGGGCGGAGGCAAGGTGGTTCATAAACGTATACGGCAAGAATTCTGACATGAATCCTATTCTGCTTGAGTTTGCTAAACTGGATTTCAACCTCGTTCAAGCAACATATCAGCAGGAGCTAAAACAAGTCTCCAGGTATTTATCATGGGCTAAATGTATGTGACGAGGGACGCTCGAAAACAAGAACCAGAATTATAGAATAAAGGGAAAATGTGGAGGAGAATAGAAGAGAAAGGAGAGAAATTCTTTGTTTATTCAAATAATTAAGTGTAATTATTACAATGTATAGACTTTCTTTATATAGAGTTTAAACAATCTAATTTAAGTGGGATAAAAAGGAAGTAAAAACCTAATCTAAGCCAAGCTAGAAAAATACAATAAACAGAAATAAACTCACCTAAACTCGGCTAGTCTTCAATTTCATATCGTTACAGATCTTCATCAGTGTGATATTTGAAGTTTGAAATCCCCAATTTAGTCGTCACAATCCTTTTTTTATCTGTTTTTCTATGTAGGTGGTGGAAGAGAACATGCCTTGCTGAAAAGTTGCCATTTGCCAGGGATAGGCTGGTGGAATGTTTCTTTTGCACTATTGGAGGGTTATTCGAACCCCAACATAAACTGTGTCGAACAATCTTGACAAAGGTCATGTGTCTTTTAACTATCATAGATGATATATATGATGTGTATGGCACCCTGGAAGAATTGGAACTATTTACGTGTGCGCTTGAAAGGTTAGTATTGTCTTCATTTCCAGAACTAGCATATTAAACACAAAAATAACCATGCATCTATGCTGCTTGTGTAATATTTTCCTAAGAATCAGAATTACATCTCTTTTACAGTTCTAATGATTTTTACTGCACCTTATGCGACGAGGGAAGTAGAAAATTCCTTTTGCCAAGGGCACGAACAAGAGTTTGTCACTGCAAAATCTGATTGTTTGTGTGATACGTTGATTTTTGGGTAAAGATTTCTGGCAATTATCGAACTTATGTTCAAATTAAAATCAGGTTTTTGAATTTCATTTTGTCACAATTAAGTCGCTTTATGTTATTATTTCAATCAAGTCACTCCATTCAAGAGATACCTCTGGTTATGTCATTACTCAGTACCTCATTATTTTCACATTTGTTGAACCAAAAGTTCTGGACGAATAAATTAAGTGACAAATTATGACACAAATTTAAATTTAGACATTTCTTTGTGATTATTATTTCTTACAGTTTCAATCTTTTCTCTTCTTTGTTATTACTGTGTTTCCATTCGTAAATATTTCTTGGTTGTCGATTTTCAGATGGGATGTCAATACAATTGAGCAACTTCCGGATTACATGCAAATTTGTTATCTAGCAGTCATCAACTTCATCAATGAAATAGCTTATGATGTTCTCAAGGGAGAAGGGCTCCTGATTATTCCGTACTTAAGAAAAGTGGTATAACTTCATTCTAAAAAGTTGAAAATACTTGCCCCTTTTATTCTTTAGTCACTTGTACATTTCAGAAATCTTTGAAATGTAAGCATCCTATATGTACGCTTGTATATAACTGTAAACACAATCAAATGTGGAAGTTTGAACTATCGAATTACCTCCGGCCATTGACAACATAACAGCTTTTCGAAACCGAAATTTTAGCCGCTGTTCCACGAGTTTGAGAGCTTCTAATGCCTCGTTCCAGCCTCTGAATGATGGTGGAGTATAAACGAGTAGACGGAATGGCATTAGGAACCAAACATTGTTTCTTTTCCGGAATTGTAGGCATCTCAGCAAATTCCAAATTGGCCAAACTATTATTGGAAGTGCAAGTCATTGATTAATGGAATAATTAGACCACATACGGTTTTCCTTAATTAGTATGGAAAATTTCTACATGAAATGCATTCATACGATATAATACCATCAAACTGTGTATTTCATATTCTAAAGTTACTCCTATTTATTTCTGAAATCTGATTATAACTTTTTTTTCTGAAATATGAGTTGATTTTACTATTCTAACAACTTTTAGTATTGTCACAGTGGACAGATATATGCAAAGCATACTTACAAGAAGCCAAGTGGTACTTCAATGGATACACGCCAACACTAGAAGAATATATGGAAACTGCACGGATAACGATATCATCTCATGTGATAATGTCTCATGCTTTTTTCTGTGTGACCAATCCTATAGAGAAAGAGGCAGTTGAGTACTTACAAAAATACCCCGGTGTACTTCACTGGTTGGCGACAATTTTACGGCTTTCGGATGATTTAGCTACATCATCGGTGCGTACGTCCATATATATCAGAATTTAATTTTCATTTCATTTGTAAATTATGTCCGTTGTTTGTTCACGAAGTTACAACTGCAATATTTATCAATTTCCCTTGGTACTTTAAATTTTTGGTTTCTTGAGAGTGGGTATTTCAATTAGAATAATGCTATTTAAAGTCAAGATCGGTAATCGTCCTACAAGGCATACATGTGACGTTTGATATAGGACGACTATCGATGGTTTTCACTATGAATGACATTACTCTTTCAGTTAGGTCATGCAATTTGAAAGTCACCCTTCGGACTAACAAATCCTTGTCTATTTTTCTTCATTCAGGATGAGCTGGAAAGGGGTGATGTTTCTACATCAATACAATGTTACATGAATGAAACTGGTGCTTCTGAAGACGAGGCGCGCAAACACGCAAGTTTCTTGATCCGTGAGGCATGGAAAAAATTGAACAAAGATCAAAATGTCGATTCTCCATTTTCACAGACTTTTGTGGGAATTGCCATTAACTTTGCTAGAATGGCACATCACTTGTACGAGCATGGAGATGGGATTGGCAAACAGAATCCTGAAATCAAGAATAGGATGTTAAAATTACTATTTGAACCTATTCCCCTCGAGGATTAAATCATGTGTGGTGAAATGACTATTAATATTCAATAATAATGACCAAAAGAATCACCGATGGTCATATTGGGATATATGCCAAAATGTATGTTTTCACATTATGTTGTGAACAAATAAATATTAACTTATGTTATTTGAATATTTTTATATATGTATTTAATATTTGAGCAAATAATAAAATGTACCTTGATCACGAATATTATTATAAGTTGAGTACATAAAATTAATATACGTCTAAATTATGAATGTTGCTTATTAATTCGAATTTTTAGAGGTAACAAAGAGTGAGATTAATTATGTATTCAATAACAAGCTAACTTATTGTTAAATATTGAGAAATATCTAATTTAGGGCTGAATTTCCACTCTATCTAGTCATTCTTCGTTTTGCTTAAAGATTAAAACAACTAACTCACAACTTCTCACGATAAAAACATTTACTGATCACTTCTTTTTTCCCCATTTTTGTTATCTCTGTTTAGAACTAAAGGCAGTTAAGTTGAATGCATTCTTGTATTTATTTAAATTTAATTAAACATATTGCACTAACACGATGTCTCAGCAAGTGTTATGTCATAAATCCAATCAATTTTAAAAATAAGCACTTTTAATGTATAATTGATGTATATTTATAGCAAGATCTATTATTTAATTGAATTAATATTCTAATAAATTAAATAATAGAATCCGTAGATTTAAGTTTTAGTGATTTGTTAATCACGAGGAGTTGTAATTGTAAGATACAAATTATATATGACTGCAAACTAATAAATTAAATAATAGAATTCGCAGATTCTAGTCTTGATAATTTGTTAATTACAAGGAGTTGTGATTGTGAGATACAAATTACATATTATTGAATCTTAAATCATCAGTGGTTGTGAGCAATAGCAAGATACGGATATCGATATTATAAATAGACAATCACAAGTGACATTTCTTACTTATGATGTAAGTAGACAATCTCACAAGTTAAAGTGTGTTGACACTTAAATTAACACGTGGATGTTCGTTATAGAACAAAATATTGGAGACCCGTTGGGGAGATTCTACATTGATAACTATCTGAGTGTTAATGGTTAATCTCTAACATTCTGTAGTGGAATTGATCCTTTGATTTGAAGTCATCATAGTGTCTTATATGAGGACTTTCATACTTTGGTGATTTTGGATGTTGTTTTGCCAAGAGTTGCTAATACGGCATCATTCGGGTACGTTAAGAATCATATAAAAGTTATGAATAATCATAGAGGATTTGTCGCTCTTAAATAGTAAGAGATTATGATCTACGTTTCATTTAATTAAGTTAATAATGAAATCATTAGCCAATGTGTACTCATAAGTCGAAAATAAGTTTTCGACTTATATTGACTTAATAGTGTGATGAAAGATATGATCCGATCATATTGATGAATTGATCATAGTTTCACGATAAACGAACAAATTTGATTTTGTTATACCACGTGACATTTCTTGTCACGTGTATTACCCTAAAACATTGCTAGATGTCAATTTGAGACGACAAATGTGAATTAATGTTAAATTAAAAGGGGTATGTTAATTTATCGATTTTGATTAGATCAAAATAATAGTTCATATCATTAGGTATCATGATCGAGAACCTGATAGATCACACACAAAAGGAGAATCAGAAGTGTGATGTTCCAATTAATTAATTAACAAGCATTGTACAACTAATTAATTGGATTGCTTGTTAATAAGATCAAATTAATTAATTGGATTAATTAAATATTGGACAGGGTTAAGTTTAAAAGACAAGTCCACCTAGACTTCTTTTAATAAACTATTAGAGTTTCTGAAAAGTAGAACATAACACAATTCATTATTTTGCTAATACAAGAAAAGAGAAACTTAATTCTCTTATTCTTGTTCCCTGTTTGAATTTTCATTGGAGGCTGACAATTGGATAACCGTAGATTGTGGATCGTGATTGTTCATTTTCCAATATTAGCAAAGGAGTTTGCAGAATTTACAAATGTTGACATATGGTTAATCATGACCTTAATGTTTTGATTATAACAAACAAGTCCATCTTGTTTACTAACAAATTGAATTGAGTGTTTAAGCCTTCAAAGTTATAAAGACTATTATTCACACTCAAATGAAGTACAAGTGAAGGTTAAACGAGCATTCAAGATAATTCATTCGAGACAATAGTGATTTGCATGCCACAATCAAATTGGAACTTAACAGAATTGCAAATCAAGATATAAGTCAAAGAGAGGCTCGAAGAGATCAAGAATATTGAAGATGGAGTTATTTATCGAACCTCGTTTATAATATGTAAAGGTATAACTCGTCAATATTTAGCAAGTGCATAAGCTCAAATATTTCTCATAAATTCATTATCAAAAACTTTGAAAAATCATTTTCAAATGTCCCTCAAAAGATCACACTTCAACTTTCAATCAAAA
>OU503039.1:5567071-5584633 GCA_912172775.2 Fraxinus pennsylvanica | reverse complement strand
TTGAGGGGGGGTGTTAAGAAAATAAATTAGGAATCCCATATATTAGGCAAGCACGTATATTAGGCAAGAGTATAATTATGGGTTATTATGTTTCTTTATTTACAAATTTTCCATACGTGTATTCTTTAACGTCTCTATATAATGAAGTTGAGGAGGGGAAGATAATTATCTTCTTCTCACCAAAATATTTCGTTCTCTTCAATAATATTTCCATGTTCCTTGATCATTTGTTGTCCAGCATTTGACTATGTGCAAAATTACGTCATAAAATAGGAAAAATTTAACATATCTTTGGCATGAAGCAAATAGTAACTCCTTTTCTTCTCCAATTTCTTTTTGTTAACATCATGCTTTCCTTTAATATTTTTTTTCCATATTTTTTTCCCTATATTCTTGCTAAATCTGTTGTCTTCTCTTTTATTAATTTTTATTTTATTTTTATTTTCTCAAACTAAGTTCTGCCATATGTATGTATTTATTTTGTGGAAAAATGAAATTTTTTTCTTATGGTTTCTTTATAGGATTCTCACTTTGAATGATTTATGTTCTCTGGATAATTTCTTCTTTATGCTTTATGGTAGCCAATATGATACTTAACCATCTCACTTTGATGTGACCCTATGATATTTCCTTAAATGTGGACGGTGAGGATTTATTATATTTTCTGTTTTCATGTTTTTTGCTGTAATCTGATCTATAAAAACCATGTCATATCTGCTCTGTATGAAGATTTTACATATCATTTTCTGTTTCTAACTATTTTTTTGTAAATATATTGAATAGGTTCGAGGACAACTTAGTCTATCATGTGGTGCAGTGCTGAGCTTTGGGCTCATACATTATGCTTTATCAGAGTTTGAGTTGATGGCTGAAGAACTTCTGATGAGTGATTCAGTAATCAAGGCAAGTTGAGCCAATCGTTTCCTATTCTCTATTTCAAAATTATCCCAAAATTTCTGTTTTTAGCTTATCTACTTTCTGCAACATGTATTTTATTTATTTATTTATTACATTGGCTTCCTATTAAAAAGCTCTTTTCCTTCTTTTATTTGTTGCATTGTGTGTTGGACGTGTGCTGGAGAAAAAGGGGTGGGTAATTGCAAAATATACTGTTTGATCATTCTTCACTTGGCTATTTGTATTCTCTTATATGACTAATTGCTTTTTAGAGCTGTCTGCATCAACGTGGCATCCTTTTGGAAGTGGATATGACTTGGCTACTTGTGTTCGTGCAAAATGTACTGTTTCGTTATTCTTCACTTGGCATTTTTAATTCTCATATATGACAAATTGTTTTTTAGAGTTGTCTGCAACAACACGGTATGTTCTCGTGTCCCACCTTTTGGAAATGGGCATGAATTGTTCGACACCTTATGCAAGTCCTGAACATTAAAGTACGACTGAAAATCATTTTCCTTAACTTGGTAAGTGTTAATTAACTGTATATTATACTTTACACATGAAGCCTAGGCCACCTGCATTGTAGGGAGCACCTTATATCTTCATCTGTAATGACAAGGATATGCAACATTTCTTTTTATCCACATCTAACATAGTATAAAATTCTGTGTTCAGCCTATTATTTTTCTTTTATATGTATGTGTGTGTGTGTGTGTCTATATATGTTGAAGGAAAAAACTTAAGTGAATGTCCCTTCTCTAATGGTTTTAAGCTTTTAAATGAGGTGGTTGGACATGGTATAAGAGCTTCCTTGTGATGATTATCCAGCTAAGAAGCTTTTGCAGCTATTCAAGTAATTCGCTTACCCTAAATTCACAGAAAAATTCACTGCATAGACCTCCACAACAGCAAAAAGAAATATGCAACAAGCACTGGAAATAGCCACAAATAAACATTGCTAATGTGTGAGGCTGCTTCTGCATATTACATCTGCATGTGGAGCAGGGGAACCATAAGCTTGCATTACAGAGAGGAAAATATTGGTTAATCTCACAAATAATACCCATGGTATGGTGCTCTGTGGAGAACAGAGCAATTGAGAACTCCACAAACCTTTAAGATACTTTTCAACAAACCACTTAAGAAAGGGAAATAGGACGCCAGAAATGCCACTTTCATCAGATATGTCTGAATCTCACCCGTGGCAACCCGTGATTGCGGAGCAACTCTTTTTTGGTCAAGTTGGTCTTAGAAGGCCCCGGGCTGCTGGGTATGGGTTCCAGCAGCACTAGCCTTGATTTCAATAAGGTGTTCCTATAAATTTTATCATGCCTTCCAATCTTCATCTGGTTTAGCTCAGCAAAATTTGAAGTTCATGAACTTCAACAGCGCATCTTCATCATGTGGCTTAATCAAGTCCATCCAATCGATGACCCTTTTCTTCACTACAGTTCTTGTTCCTCAACTTAGAAATGAGTTTGGGTTCTCTTTTTTGCTTTCTTCTCATGTCTCTAGTAGAGCGTGATTTGGAATCTTCAGCTATCTACTGGTCTTTCATTCCAACATCCATCTCAGTCTTTGCACTTACTCGTCCTCTTTCTTTTGGCCCTTGCCTATGTATTTGTGCATTCTAGTTACTGCTAATATGCCTTTCAACCATAGATATTTTGACCTCTGGTAGTGACCTTTGGCCTAGTGGAAGAGCTAACCTTTCAGCAGTGTTATATCAACAAATTTGGAACTCGGAGAACTGTGCAATTTAGTTCATCATTTTCCAAAGCATTTTGCTTTCACATCCTAAAGTTTGAGGGGAATATTAATTCATATCCAAATCAAGTTAATTTTTACATACCACATTAATTATTATTTTTTAATGTATTCCCTTGATTCGAGGGGATTGATTCGAATCTTGTAAATCTAGGGATTTAGTGATCTCACTCCCATAAAATAAGTGATTTTTGTAACACAATCCCATGAAATATGTGAATAATTTATTATCTTCTTTATCAGGGTTTTGGTTCTCTTATTTCTTTCTCGTCTTATGGAGCAAAAATGTTTGGTGGGAAGTTTTTTAGGAGACATTTGAAGATTCAAATTTGAAGGCCTTGGACAATCAAATCTAGGTCGAGATTTGTTGATTTAAGGCTTTGAATTTACCCCACATAGCGTAAAAAATGGTTAGCCACCCCTTTGTTCTCCTTTCTATTGGAGTCCTCTTTGAGATTGGTGTAGTATCACTTAGTTATCTTTGTAAGGGATTGGGTTTGTGTACTTTTATTGAAGTTGTGAAAAGACTTCAAGATTATTCTTCACAATACCTTTTCCAATTAGATGAGATTATTTTTCTTAATAATTGATTGTGTAATTACCACACAATCTTTCATTTTGGAGTTATCAGTAACTTCATAAATAGAGTCTTTTACTAACTTTATAAATAGAGCCTTTTACTTTTTAATAGTTAGACAAGTTTATTAAATACAACTTAAATTTTTCGACATGGTATAGAGTGGATTTGATCCAACTTTGGTTAAACTTGAAATCACCTCCATTATTTGGCGAATGGCTTTGTAGTGCTCGTCCGGCTAAATTCAGCTCTATATGTGTAAGTTATCACCATTGTTGCTTTTTTTTTTTCTTCTCTTTCTTCCTGGTGACCGCATAACGTTGCAGTCACTTTAACTTCCACCTGTCGGCAAACACTTGGTGCACAAATTGGGAGAAATCTATTCTTAAGAAAAGAATTCAAAAATGCTGAATGTGAAATTTTTGACTTATAAGTTCTCTCCACTTTTCTTTTTCCCTATCAAAACCTATAGACAATTTGTTATAATCCAGTTACATGGACTTGTTGAATCTTTAATTTTGAATCTTAACTACCTTCTTCCTTTCCTTGACCCAATTTTGTTGGTTCCTATTCGAGACATTTTAGATCAATTTTATAATGTCACGAGTCCATGTAATTGGTTTCATTGGTGTCCGTCTTGTCCTATATTAGAGGTTGGTTAAAGATTTTACTTCTGCGTCATATTATTACTAAATCATCGAAAGAAAATCAATTTTTCTTTTCCACCGCATTTATTTCCATTGCATTTTCTTTACCTCGTCCATGTGTGCATTGCTTTTTGTTAGGTGAGTCTTTATCTTTGGGTGAATTGTTGGTGAACTCATGGACTTTTTTATTATTTTTAAGCGAACACCAACATAACCTTAGTGGATTTTTAGACTCCGCCAGGAAGGTTGATGGGGTTTTGAATTTTCCAACTATATATATAAAATCAAACTCATGAGAATAAGAGGAAAGAGGGCACAAACCCTAAGAAGCACCGACATGGACACAGTATCATGTCAGACACAATCCGACACGCAATTTTTGAAAAAGTTCTGACACGATACGTGATTAAAATATTATTTTTAAATTATTTTAATTTAATAGTATAAAGTATAATTTTTTATATTTATTCCATCATATATATAAGTAAGTTTATTTTTTATTGGAGGGTAAAATGGTAAAAAAATCAATTCACATAAAATTTTACATGTTGCTTTGTTAAAGAATAAGGTTGGAAAAAAAAGTAAATTAGATATATGCTACAAAAGAAATTTTACAAAAAGCATGTAACGTTATTTGGCCTAACAATGGAAAGTACATTGGTTTACATCTACAACTTTTCTTTTCCAGTACAACTTTTCTTTTCCAGTCAAATACGCCTTTTCACTTTCTTCTTTCTTTCTTCTGCTGCAGTCTTTTTCTTCACGGGTTCTTTTCTTCTTTCTCCTTCCTCAATCTTCTTCTTCACAGCTAGTCACTGTCTTCTTCACAGTTTGCATTTCTTCTTTCTACCATATGCATTTCTTCATCTTCGAAACTCTGCAAGGAACTTGGGCGCACGTCAACGATGTGTCGGAGACGTACCGATGTTTGATACGTATCGGACATCAACACGTCGACTCCGACAGCATGTCTGTGCTTCTCAGCACAAACTTGACCTTCCTAGAGCAAATAGATGTAAAATATTATTGAAAGGAATAAGAGAAGTACTAAATCCTATACAAACCTAGTGGTGGGGGCATTATTCTTGACCACGATGGAAAATGCATGAGGGCTTTCTCGTCATCATAATGAGCATATCTTATTCTGGAAGCTGAGTTACGGGCTATTTTGGATGGAATTTTACTTGCTCGTTGGAAACTGACTCATCTGTGGCCGTTCGTTGTATCATCAAGGGTGGAGGACCATGGGCGCTTGCTTGGGAGTTTTTTCCATTGGTTTTGACCGGTTTTGGGTGGCACCGTTTTTAAAGGGTTAGAGAAACTGGTGTTTGGGAATTTGTTTGAACACCGGCTTTGGATAATTTGAAAATATCGAAAAATCGGTATAGTATAATTTTGGCCGTTTCTCTCAACGCACCAAATCGGCGGGTTTTGGTCATTTCTTAAATTCTCTCCCAAGTTTACCCTCTATAAAATAATTATTACCAAATCTACCATGACTTATTCCCAAAAAAAATCTTATACGTTATTCCTTCCAAAAATCTTGACTATATCAGTGGTGTTACCTGTTCAGAGCAAGAACGTCAAATTTGTGAAGGAAATAGTGCAAAAATGCTAGGGGACGACCCTGGGATATTGAACCTTCTTCATCGTGCTTTTCTATTTTAGTTATGACAATCATTTTTTTAATAAATCAAACAAACTGAATTTTCGTATCCAACCTTTCTCCTCAATGAGAGTTGACCTTTTACTTTACTTTGAAGTTCTCGTCGCAACTACATCCTCTTTGGTTGGTTTTAAACTATTTTTTGCTTCTGACCGCTTTTATGATTCTAAGAAGATATGCATGGATCATTTAAGGACTTCCTTTGGCATGCTATCGTATGAAAAGTCCCAAAAGTGAAGTTCAGAAACAGTGTAGATTAGATTCCTTTTTCTTTATATTAAATTCAAGATGAAAATAGAAGGTTGAACTTGCTGCAAAATAAGAAAAATAATGCAAAGTTAGTTAGCCTATATTTTTCTGGATGGTCATGACATGGGTTAAAAAGAAGTAAACTAAAAGAAGAATATACCAATGAAGGATTATTCCAATCTTATAACATGGGTATATATGCATTATATTTTTTAATACATCTTTCGGAACCGTTGGATAATGAATTCTCAAGCATGGATTGGAGTGTTTTAAAAACTACTACTAAAAATACCCAAAAGTGATCCGTTCATAAATGTCCAAAATTTGTACTTTAAAAAATGCTCATAACCGCTTCCCTAAAACTCCTAAGCAGGCCCTTAGACAGGCCCTTTTCTCATAGACCGTGATAGTGTTTCCCACATCTACCGTGAGGAGAATCAGGTAGCTGATTCATTGGCGTTCGAAGGTTGGTACCAGCGTTATTATCGAGAGTATGCCGCTTGATGCCTTGATCTACCACGACCACTTCGTGCCTTGCACAGATTGACCAATTTGGACTTCCTAGTATTAGAGGACAATAGTTTTCTTTCCACCTACTCTCACTATATAGGAAGTATTACTACATTTATTTCATTATTTTATATGTTGCATTGTTCTGCTTTTAGGAGGTTAGGTTTATGCCTCCTTCCTTTTATTCTCACGAGTTTGATTCTATATATAGTTGGGGTATCCTAACCTCCATCAACCTTTCTTAGTGGAGTCTAAAAATTCAATAGGGTTGTGTTTATGTTTTCCTTCAAAAAAAAAAAAAAAATAAAGATCTTATTTTGATGTTTTTTATCCTTATGTAATATGCCTCTAAAGTCTCGGTGATGGCCGTTCAAGCTTGGTGGATTATTTTCTTTTACACTAGCTTCTGGTTCTTGGATGGCTTATTCGACAAACACTATTAACGCAATAATGCAACATCCTTTTGGCTTTGTTAGATACAATATACTTGGGATTATTTCAGTTTTCAAACTCAATTTGGTTTTTGCAAACACCAAATTGAGTTTGAGGTGAGGGGACGTGGAAAGATTATAAGATTATTCTTCGTGATATGCCGATACTTTTTCCAATTGTGGGATTATTTCCCTTATAATTGATTCTGTAATTGTTATAACAATCTTTCCTTTTAGAATTATTTGTAACCCTAGGATTTTTTTTTTACTTTTTAATAGTTAGACAAGTTTATTAAATTCAATTTATAATTTCCAACAAATTTGTACTAATATTTATCCTCTGCTCCGTCTCTGTATGTGGATATGGTGGTGAACCATGCAAATTCAAATTGTTCTTTCTCTGCTATATTGATTAGAATGCCAACTTTGGGACTTGTGCTTAAGTGATAGCAAAACAGACAATTGACGGGGGTTATTGTCGCCATACATTTGTCAGATTATGCACTTGTCATTCGGCCTATATGTGAGTGGCATGTTAGGGACAATAGTGAATAAATTTGTCCCTCCAGCAACTTAAGCTTTTACATTAGGCGGTTCTACAATATATATTTATCTTTCCACAAAGATGCATTACAGTAATTTTCTTCCTATTTGAAACTCATAAAAGCATCATAAAATTACGAATTCTCTGAATGGCATGTCTCGCGCCTCTATCTGAATTTAAGGCATTTAGCTGTCCATAGGTGCTCAAATTGGACTATTGCATACCGAGATTTAAGCTTTCGTCGGTACCTGAGTCCAAGCATCATAATTAAGCTTTCTTAAATTATCATCTAATTAATTTTTGTGTTGCATGTTGTTGATGCATTAAAGGCAGTGAGGTATATATAGGTCGTTTCTTTTTTTATTTAGTGGGATGATACATCTGTAATATTGTTCTTTTTAGGTCTATGGTGCTTTGAGAATGTCTGTGAAAATCCATTTGATGTTGAATTCCAAAATGCTCATCTCTGGTGATAGCGATGAAATTGTTGCAACATCTTTGATCGAAGCCAGCAATTTAGTAGTTCTTAAAGTAAGTCATTCTACATTATTTATCTTTAGCTCATAAATCAGATATTTTTAATAATATTCACCATTATGACAAACTATGTCAGGGGTCATCAATGATACACTCAACGGCAAATTTGGGACTTCATGGACAAGGATCCTTGAACTTGTCAGGACCAGGAGATCTTATTGAAGCTCAGCATTTGGTTTTATCGTTATTTTATGCTATCAGCGTAAGGCTTCTAAATGTTCTTGTTAATTTCAGCTTTTATTTATTATGCCACACTGCGTCTTTCCTTAACAACAGTTATGCTATTCAAGTGCTATTGCACTTAGAAGTCACATTTTTTAAACTTACAAGCTTTTTTCTCTTTGAATTTCATTCTGTACTTAAACAAAACTACTTTGATTTAGAAATTGAGTTATCATAGAAATGTAAGCATTTCTTTGCTATAATATCACATAAATGCTAAGGCTGCTTGTTGCTTCAATATATAAACTTTGATAGATACACGATGGAATTGGGATTAATTGTTTACTTGATTTTGCTTTGCTTGTAATTGACAACACTGGTTCTCGATGTGGCGTCTCTTTGCTCTAATATTCTATTTCCTTTCAATCAAAAATAATTTTGGTCTTTTTGACGCAGCTTGAAATGCTTTAAGATATTTATTATCATCTGGCAGCAACCTGCCATTTTCTTAAAGCATTTCAAGTTGCCTAAAAAACAACCAAAATTATTTTCCCACGAGAGGGAAGACAAGGAGAAAGGGGGATTGGGAGCTTAAGCGTCTCGAATGCTCGGTAAATTATGATATCAAGGGTGGAGAGTCAAGGAGAGGCCACTTGGGGAGGGATGACGAAATGTTTAGATGTTTCCAAAAATAATTAGTTGGAATGTGAGGAGGCTTAATGAAGCTGGGAAGAGACTGGGTGTTCGGAATCTATTAAGGGGATGGAGGGCTGACCTTGTATGACTACAAGAAACAAAGTTGGAGGTCGTTTCGAGGGAGGTGGTGTGTAGCCTTTGGGGGGGACAGCATGTGGGCTTTCAGTTTGCAGGATCATCAGAGACTTCAGGAGGGGTGCTAGTTATGTGGGACCTCAGAGTTTTTGATATTGAGGAGGTTTGTGAAGGGTTATTCTCTCTATCGCTTTCGTTTAGAAATATTGGAGATAGCTTTCATTGGATGTGTATTGGAGTTTATGGGCCTAATGTGGATGAAAGAAGAGGTGGATTGTGGGATGAATTGGTGGAACATCCCAACGTGTATTGGAGGAGATTTTAATGTGGTTCGATTTCCCACGGAGAGGTCCAGTGGGGGAGATTAACAGGAGCTATAGAGGATTTTTCAGCCTTTATCAGGGAGAACATGTTGGTGGACTTGCCTTTGATTGGGGGAGACTTTACTTGGTCATCCAATTGTGACCAACTGGTCCTATCCCGTATAGATCGGTTTTTTATTTGTGGGGAGTGGGAGGCTAAGTATCCAGAGGTAACGCAGAGGAGATTGGGGAGGTTGTATTAAGATCATTTTCCCATTTTGTTATCTGGGAATGTAAGGCACAGTGGTAGAAGACCTTTTAGGTTTGAGAGGATATGGCTTAAGGTAGAAGGCTTCGGGGAACGAGTACGGAATTGGTGGGCATCCTATTACTTCAGGGGGTCTTCTAGTTATGTGTTAGATCAGAAATTGAAGGCTTTGAAAAGGGATCTTAAGAGGTGGAATGAGGAGGTGGTAGATGTTACCTACCGCAAAAATCAATGCTTATTTGATATAGAGGAGTTGGATAGGAGAGAGGAGAGTGGAGGTTTGGTAGGGGACGATAGGGTGAGACATGGTGAATTAAGGGAAGAAGTGGAGAGGTTGGTGGAGATAGAGGAGATTGCATAGCGTCAGAAATCTAGGGTCAAGTGGTTGAAAGAGGGGGACAGATGCACCCAGTTTTTTCACAAGGTAGCTAATTCCAACAGGCGAAACAATTTTATCATTATGTTGGAGGTTGATGGGGTCAGTTATGAGGATCCACAGGATATTGGGACCCATATGGTAAACTTTTATCAGAATCTTTATCGTGAGCAGCTGGATTGGAGGCCAGAACTGGAGGGGCTAGAATTTTCCACTATTATTGAGGGGGATGCTAATTGGTTAGAGCGACCATTTGGGGAGGATGAAATTAAGGAGGTGGTGTTCAGCATGAACGACGATAAAACCCAGGACCTGATGGATTCTTTCTCATTCTATAAGGCTTGTTGGGAAGTGGTGCGATCAGACATTGTGGAGGTTCTTACCTATTTCTTTCAGCGTGGAACATTCTTAAGAAGTACCAATTCTACGTTTATTGTGTTGATTCCTAAGAAACCAGGAGTGACGGATATTATGGACTTTCATCCTATTAGCTTGGTGAGTGGGGTATACAAGATTATCGCGAAGATTGTGGGGAATAGATTGAAGGAGATACTAGGGAAAGTGGTGTCTAAATTTCAGAGTGCCTTCGTTAAAGGGCACCGGATCTTGGATTCCGTACTTATAGCAAATGAATGTATTGATTCAAGATTGTGACTAGGGGTTCTAGGAATGTTGTGTAAGCTCGACACTCAGAAGGCTTATGATCACGTTAACTGGGATTTGTTTTGTATATGCTTCGGCGATGTGGCTTTGGGGAAGTGGTGCCAGTAGATTCAGTTTTGTATATCTACAGTTTCATTCTCAGTTATGGTGAATGGCATTTCGGAGGGTTATTTTCTTAGTAGTAGAGGATTGAGGCAAGGGGATTCCCTGTCTCCATTGCTGTTTGTCATCGTTATGGAAGCATTTAGTAGGATGCTTGAGAAGGCCGTGTGACAAAGTTTGTTAAGGGGTTTTGCTGTTGAGTAGTTGCAGGTTTCTCATTTGCTATTTGCAGATGATACACTGATTTTCTGTGACGCGGATGATGAGCAATTCAGGAACTTACGTTGTTTACTCTTGTGCTTTGAAGCCATTTCTGGATTGAAAATAAATTTCAGAAATTTTGAGGCTATCACAGTGGGAGAGGTCGATAACGTGGAGTTGGCTGGGATCTTGGGTTGCAGGGTGGCGCAATTGCCTATGACATATCTTGGGCTTCCTTTAGGAGCTCGGTTTAAAAGCACACAAATTTGGAACAGTATCGTGGAAAGGATGGAGACAAGGCTAGCGGGATGGAAACGTATGAACCTTTCAAAGAGGAGCCGTCTTACTCTCATAAAGTCCACTTTGTTGAATCTTCCTACTTATTTCATGTCATTGATTCCCATTCCTGTTGCAGTGGCAAAACAATTAGAGATGTTTCAAATGGAGTTTCTTTGGGGAGGATTAGGGGAGGAGATGAAACTACATTTGGTTAATTGGCGTACAGTTTGTTCTCCTATTGGTTTCGGTGGTCTCGAAAGAAGAAGTCTTGTACTGTTTAATAAGACATTGTTGGGTAAATGGTTGTGACAATTCGGAGTGGAGAGGGAGAGTTTTTGGAGAGATATTATAGGGGCCAAATATGGTGTTTTGGAGGGGGATGGTATGGGGTGAGTTTGTGGGGATATATTCGGCGAGGGTGGAGTGACTTTCGAGATCGGTTGTCTTTTGTAGTGGGAAATGGAAATACCATTAGCTTTTGAGATGATTGTTGGTGTAGAGATCAACCGCTTAAGAGGGGATTTCCTTCTTTTTACCGTATTGCATTGGAGTTGTATGCCATGGTAAAGGATGTTTTAGATATCCATAATGGGAGCTCTAGTTGGAACATTATTTTTGGTCGGGGTTTGCAGGACTGAGAATTGGATAATTATGGGCTGCTTTTGACATCTTTATACGAGGTACATATTAGGGCGGGAGAAGGTGATTGTAGTAGATGGAGGTTGACACGAGATTGTATTTTTACAGTTCGCACTTATTTTAGATCCTTATTGGGTCCTGTAGAGAGTTTATTCCCCTGAAAGATGGTTTGGAAGAGTGAATTGCCCCAACGCGTGACATTTTTGCTATGGACTGTAGTCAGAGAAAAGGTGTTAATGGTGGATAACCTCCGTACAAGGGGTTTTTATGTCACAGTGTGGTGCTATATGTGTAAGAGGGATGGGGAGACGATTGATCACTTATTCCTTCATTGTGATGTTGCTCGCTTACTGTGGAACGATATTCTGGTGTCGCAACACATGAATTGAGTGTTACCGAGACGTATGGAGGACATGTTAAAGGCATGGAGGAGAAAGTTTCGAGATAAGGATAGCAAACTTGTATGGGACCTTATTTCGGGCTGTATCGTTTGGTGCGTGTGGAGAGTACGAAACAATCGATATTTTGAAGGCCAATCACGGACAATGAAGCAGATTAGGGAATCGTTTTATTTTATATTGTACACTTGGTTTAATGTTGCGGCTACTAGGCATATAGACGGGTTGCCTAATTTCATGTTGTTACTTTTCGATTTAACTTGATAATACACTTCATGTGTATTATGTATTGAATAATAAAATATTTGATTACTTTTCAGAAAAAACAACCTGCCATTTCTGCTGATATTGTTAAAACTTTTCTATATAAAGGTTGGGCCTGGATCCGTTCTAAGAGGTCCCTTGGAAAATTCAAGTGACAATTACATGTAAGTGCTGATCTGGTATCACTTTATGCTCATGCTGCACTGATTTCTGAATCGTCCTATTTGACAATATAGGTCACCGAAGCTCTACTGTGAACAGAAGGATTGCCCTATTGAACTGCTTCATCCACCCGAGGATTGCAATGTGAATGCTTCATTGTCCTTCACTCTTCAGGTGTTCTAATACTCAGAGTTGACACTTTGAGAAGTTTCTTTTGTTATAAGTTATTTCATATCAGTCAGAGTAGGATGTGTTTTGGATACCTTTGATGCCTCTTGCCCTTTTTGGCGCAAGGATTCAACTTCTTTTCTTGTGCAGATTTGTCGAGTTGAAGATATTATAGTTGAAGGCTTCTTAGAAGGATCCGTTATACATTTTCACTGGGTGAGAACTGTGGTTGTAAAATCTTCTGGAGCAATAAGTGCATCTGGACTGGGTATGATTTTTCCCCCTACTAGAAGATATTTTGTCTTATTACGGAACAACAGTGTAGGTATTACGAGTTATGAGTGTAACTTTAGTTATTTTTAGTCATTAATATCCTTACATATCAAAAGATAGTATTATTGTTTTCTTTATTCCAAAAAGCCTTCCCCAGCATTATTCCTCCAGTTCTACAAGTTATGATAAGGGTTTAGAAACCAGAATTTGGAATCTTGACTTGGCTGATGTACAGGCTGCACTGGTGGGTTAGGACGTGGAGAACATCTGCCTCATGGTGTTGGCAGTGGTGCTGGACATGGTGGTAGAGGTGGGGATGCGTACAATGATGGAAGTTACATCATGGGTGGTATTACGTATGGTAATGCTGAGTTGCCTTGTGAACTTGGTAGTGGAAGTGGAAATGAGAGTCTGCCAGGCGCTACTGCTGGTGGTGGTATTATTGGTAAGCTATGAGATAGATGATTTCGGAATGTAGACATGTTTATGTTTATAATTCTAAGACAAGGCTGGAGAAATAAACTCTAATTCTGGTTATATTTTCAAGTAAATACACATCAGTGTCCTAACATTAACATATTAGCTCCACATGGACATCTATGTAATATCTGAGTTCAACAACCCAAAGTTTGTGTTTTATTTTAGACAAATTGATCTTCATCTCATTCAGATGTTTGGCTTTTTTTTTGTTACTAAACCACAACTGTAGAACTTCTTTATTAGCATGTTTAGATAGGTGGTTGTACTTGGGACCTTCATTGCAGTTCATATCATGGAGTTGGCTTCTCCAATTTTCACGTTCCTTAATTATGTCCTTTGAAACAATTGAACAGGAGTTTCGAATACTAATGAAATCTTTTAATATTGGTCTTGTCCTGCAATAGACACTAAAAGTTCTCAACTGAAAATACTAAATGAGGCTGATGGTTATTTTGTGCATGAATATGAGCAACTGGATGGCTTTTGCTAAAAGTTTTGGAAAAACTTAGTGTGCTATTATTGAAGATCAGAAAAGTTCTGCCATATTGTTTCATAGAACTTTCTGTGGTTAATTACAAGATTGATTTGTATACAAGATCTTAATATTAGTCACCGACATGTTTGCTTCTCAATAACCATCTTCATAGATTAATTTCCACATAGCTTCTGCTGATTTGGTCACTTCATTTCATAAATCCATTCCTGAAACAGTGATGGGTTCACTGGAGCACTCATTGTCAAAATTGACATTGTATGGTGCACTTAGAGCTGATGGAGAGAATCCTGGAAAATATGTTCAAGGGCAGGATGATGGAGTAATTTCAGAAATTGGTCCTGGGGGTGGATCTGGTGGAACCGTTCTTCTGTTTGTCCATAGTTTGGTAATTGGTGATACTGGTACCATCTCAACTTCTGGAGGACACGGTAGCCATAATAGTGGTGGTGGTGGTGCTGGAAGAGTTCACTTCCATTGGTCAGATATTTTTATTGGAGAAGAATACCTGCCTGTGGCTCTTGTCAAAGGAACTATCAATCTCAGGTTTGTATCTAACCTATTATATGACTTCACAATTTTAAGTATGTATGTAATGAGTTCCGATGATTGTGGCCTTACACCCTTCAGTAGCTATGGTTCGGTGATCTTGCAATTTCAATTTGTGGGGGGTGATGGCTTCAGCGAGGCAGAAATAGTCTTTCTGCTGTGGGTCATCTGTAATTTAAAAATAGTTTTAGGTTCTTTTCTTGGGTCGGGCATAGGGGTCTTCGATCTTTTCCTTTGTTTTTATATAATATGTATGTAGTCATTCCTATCTGTTTTCGTATAATATATATGTATGCAATTATTGGGAAGTCACCTGTTTAAATTGCTCAAGAGCATGCAGAATGCACACCTCAAATGCCTCATATGAGAGATATTGAGAAAGGTCCTGATTTGTTATTTTGTTTATATATTTATTTGAGTTTTGAAATTGTCAATGTGGGTGTGAAAAGATTAGGCAGATTTAGTGCAACATATTAGGAGGAAAATTCAATATTATCTCCTAGAAATCTGATGCCTACATTTAGTAGTAGTTATTTCCTATTTTGTAACCTGATTTTCTGAGGTACATATGTACAGTTTCCACACTATGCTATATATAATAGGCTTGTACATTTTTTAAAGGATTACCATGAATGAAGATTCAGAAAATATTTCTCCAATTCTGCATTCATGGTATGTGAACCCTCTTATTGGAATTAAAGAATTTGGGCCAACTTTATTGGGTGCGTGGAAAGATTTAGGGCTTAACAGAATAGGTAGAAAATCAAAATTATCACTTGTTAATTTGATGCCATTGTTTAAATATAGTTGGTTCCTTTGTAGGCTTATTTCTCATTACGGATCTTTATGTTGACTATGTTATATTTTTATTATGTATAACTACTATTATTGAAGTGATTATTATGAATGAGAATTTCTGAAAATGTTTTTTCCTATTCTGCATGCAGCTGGTTCAAGAACAACGTGCTTTATGTACTGTGTACATGTGTACATTTTTTTTCCCACTCTGTCGTGTCAACAGAAAAATTTGCAAGTAAACACAAAAGAAGTGAACTACATACACATTGACACTATAAGTTGGATTTAGAAATGATCATGAACACAAGGGTTTTTTTTTCCTACCCTGTTGTGTCAACAGAAAAATTTGCAAGTGAACGGAAAAGAAGGAAGTGAACTACATACACATTGACACTATAAGTTGGATTTAGAAATGATCATGAACACAAGGGACCTAACTGTGCAGTATAAGGGACCGTTGAAAGGAATAATAGAACTTCAAAGGATCTAAATGCAAATAGGGATAAAAATGTGGTCAATATCACTCTGAGTAAAGAGATACCATCTATACCCAATGAAAAAAAAATTGTTTTCAGAAAGTGGTTTGTCTTAGTGGCTTGGTTGCATTGTCTATTGAAATAGTGCTGTGCAGGGATGGTACTGATATAGCCCCTATTTGGTGGCCATTTTTTTAGAAAAACATTGTTTTAAATAATAATATTTTGGAGAATGTGTGGTTAAAATATAGGGAAAAGTTTTGAGTTTATGTGTAGAATATTTTATTGTGTAAATGTGATTGAAAATGAGTATGTAAAAAAATGAGTTTTGAAAGAATGGAAAACAAACGGAGCATAATATGATTTTGTCGGAATCTACATATGAGGAGAGGAGTTGAAGAGTATAGTCTCAAGTCTTGTTTTGAGTAATGACTCCACGATGTGGTTCCGCTAATAACCTACTAATTATTTCCTAAAAGAGTGAAACAATCTTAGACATTTCAAAGTCGAAATAATCTCCCCGTCTTTCAACTTCTTTAAAGTACTCGTTGGGGGAAAAACCTTTCCCAATAATAATTAAATTACTTTCATCAAAGACTGTCTTCTCACAATATCATTTTTCAGTATTAACATATGCTTTAAATTAGCACCTTGATACATTGTCATACACCTTAATGAATTGGTTAAATTAGCACCTTGATGCATTGTCATACACCTACTCTGGCCTTCTCCCAAGCTAGCACTAGTCAACCTGTCCTTACTCCAGAATTAGTGCAGCAGATGATTGTTTCTGCTTTGGGCTTACAAGGTAAGGGTCAAAGTGCTTCTTCTCCTTGATTTGTTGATTCAGGGGCATCCATCACATGGCAGGTAGTTCTGATTCCTTACATAACATTCGACGATACAATGGTACGCAACACATTCAGATTGCTAATGGCAGTACTCTTCCTATTACTGTTGGTGATATTGGGCCCACTTTCGATATTATTTCCCTTCCACACATTACCACTGATGTTCAAATCGCTGACGTATTTACTAAGGTAATGACGCGACAGCGTCATCAGTTTTTTGTTGGCAAATTGATGCTTCTTGATCGCCCAGCATCAATTTGAGGGGGGATGTCAATGAGATTGAAGAATGACAACAAAGATTACGATGATTATGGAGATTGCATCCACTATAAATATCTATCTAATTGATTGTAAATTATGGTAATTAGTTTTGTTTCCATATTTAGGATGTATACAATTTCTATTTAATGGAAGACTTAAACGGGAAAATCATTCAGCCAAAACTTTGATATACTATGCTTTTGAAAAGATATTTGGTGTTTTTTATCCGATCAATGGTCACAGAAAATGAGTAGATGAACTTCAACTCATTCTTTTGTGAATTTATGTTATATAATGTTAGAATGAATAGATGAACTTTAACTCATTCTTTTGCGAATTTATGTTATATAATGTCAGTATTATTCTGAAGGAAAAAAATGAATTTCTAGTGTATAGTACATACACTATTTTATGTAATGATGATTGCTAATCATTTTTCTACTTTTGATGGAACTGCAGAGGAGGTATTGGTAGAGGACTGGGGCGAGGTGGAGAAAATGGAACTGTTAGTGGAAAAGCCTGTCCGAAAGGGCTTTATGGGATATTTTGTCAGGTAAATTGCTACCCTGTGTCAGTAAAACATAATGAAAGCTCGAATATAGGAAAATCTACCATATTAAATAGGTTACCATTAATGAATATTGTAATTGATAACTACCGTATTTAGTTGTGATTTTGTATCTATCTAATGAGAGAACCTCTCACATTGAGATTGAGCCTTATTGAGTATATTTGATATGGTATAAAAGTGAGTTTAATTATATTTTGAGTTAAAATATATATATATATATATATATA
>OU503039.1:5543807-5566296 GCA_912172775.2 Fraxinus pennsylvanica | reverse complement strand
CACATTAATTCATTGGTGGATTGGAACTCACAAAATCTTTATCCACCAATGAATTAATGTGCCAACTCTTCGGTGCTTAGGATAAGATGAGCACCGGTGCTCATTAGATCATTTCTGTATATATATATATCTTCACAATGAGATAAGATTAAAAGATACAGATAATTCATTAAACAACTATTCTCAATTAGTTACAAATTCATTGAGCCGTGAAAGTATTCAAGGTATTTTCTCTTCTCTTATTCATAGAAAGCTTGTAAATATATATACAAATGACTAATACTATATTAAGATAGAAATTAGCTAACTCTATTTACTAGACTATTTAAGGAAATAATCTCGAACACTCCCCCTCAAGATGGAGCATAAATATTTTTCATGCCTAGCTTGTTACAAAGATAATTCTCCCAAACTCCATTTAGAGCCCTTGTGAAGATATCTCTCAATTGTTCTCCTATTTTCACATACCCTATAGAAACTAAACCTTGCTGAATCTTCTCATGAATGAAATGACAATCAATCTCAATGTGTTTCGTTCGTTCGTAAAAGACTGGATTAGATGCAATATAAAGTGCAGCTTGATTATCACACCATAACTTAGCTGGTATTGAGGTCTTGAGGCCCACTTCGGTGAGGAGCTGATGTATCTACATTATCTTACGCACGGACTTAGCCATTGCTCTATATTCTGATTTTGCACTCGACCGTGAAACTACACTCTGCTTCTTGCTTTTTTATGAAACCAAATTTCTTCCAACAAATACACAGTAGCCGGATGTAGATCTTCGATCTTCCTTCAATCCTGCCCAGTTAGCATCTGAAAAACATTCAATCCTGGTATGACCATGATTGTGATACAGAATTCTTCTCCCAGGCGTTCCTTTTAAGTAGCATAAAATTTGTTCTACAGCTCTCCAATGATCGACAGTTGGGGGAGACATACTGACTTACCACATTAACTGAATAGGCAATGTCTAGACGAGTCACAGTAAGAAAGTTCAACGTCCCAACCAATTTTCTATATTGTTCAGGGTCTTTAAACAATTCGCCGTCTTTTGTAAGTTGCAAATTATAAATCATTGGAGTGCTATATGGTTTAGTCCCTAATTTTCCAGTTTCAGTCAACAAGTCAAGCACATACTTTTTCTGAGATAAGAGGATCCCTTTCTTACTTCTTTTCACCTTAACTCCCAACAAAAACTTTTGTGTTCCTAAATCCTTTGTGTGAAACTGACCATGGAGAAAAGATTTGAGAGATGAAATACCACCAGAATCACTCCCAGTAATAACAATGTCATCAACATAGACTAATTGGATGATACCACCTGCAGGCTGCTTATAGAAAATAGAATGATCGGACTTACTCTTCATCATGCCAAACTTTTCAATAGCCTGACTAAACTTTCCAAACTAGGCTCTGGAACTTTGTTTCAAGCCATACAAGGATTTATGAAGATGACACATTTTTCTACTCCCCTTGAGCAACAAAGTCAGGTGGTTGCTCCATATACACTTCCTCCTGAAGATCACCATGAAGGAATGCATTCTTAATGTCTAATTGATGCAGAGGCCAATGATACATGGCTGGCATAGAAATAAATAACCTGATCGATGTAAGTTTAGTGACATGAGAGAATGTGTCAGAGTAATCAACTCCATATGTTTGAGCATATCCCTTAGCAACAAGCCGGGCTTTTAATTTAGCAACAACCCCATCCGGATTGACTTTCACTGCAAACACCAATTTACATTTAATAGCCTTTTTACCTGAGGTAAGTGTACCAAGGTCCAAGTACCATTGTCATCTAAAGCATTCATCTCCTCAACCATAGCATTACGTCATCCAGGATGGGACAGAGCATCATGAACAGTCTTAGGAATAGTGACAGAATCAAGAGATGTAACAAAAGAACAAGAAGATGGTGATAAATGGTTATATGACACAAAAGAAGATACTGGATAAGTACATTGACGTTTACCTTTGCGAAGTGCAATAGGAAGATCGCCGCTCGAACTGGGACTTGGATCTGATGATGAAGGAACTGGTGCAGGACATGAAGCAGGAGGTGGAGGAATAGGAACCGGGTCAGGAGTCGTAGGTTGTTAGTGGCGAGAGTACCTGTGTTATAGGATGCTTAGCAGTAGCAGATGAAGAAAGATCAGAACTAGGGGATGTACAAGTGTGGATTAATAGATCTCATCATCCCACAGACTGATAGAATTTGAGGATGAAGCAAATGGTGTTTGTTTCAGGAATGTGAGATCAGCAGACACAAGGTACCTGTTAAGATTGGGAAAGTAACATCGATACCCTTTTTGCACACGAGAGTAGCCAATAAATTACACTTCAGAGATTTGGGATCAAGTTTTGTAACATGAGGTTGAACATCCCGAACAAAACAAGTACAACCAAACATCCTAGGTTCAATACCAAATAAGAACTTGTGAGAAAAAAAGATATGAAAGGGAGTCTCACCAGATAGGATGGACGAGGGCATACGGTTAATCAGAAAACAAGTAGTAGAAACGGCATAAGCCCAAAAATATTTAGGGACTGGCATTTGAAATAACAAAGCTCTGGTTGTTTCAAGAAGATGTCTATTTTTTCTTTCAGCCACTCCATTCTGAGATGGTGTTCGACACAAGAAGTTTGGTGGATAGTTCCATATTGAACCATGTAATTATAGAATTGTTCTGACTCATATTCCTTAGCGTTATCACTTCTCAAAGTTTTTACAGGAACATTAAATTGAGTTTTGATTTCAGCACAAAAGGCTGTAAAGTGAGAACAGTTCTGAACGATTTTTCATTAAAAATAACCATGTTATTCGAGAATAATCGTCAACAAAGGTAACAAAATATTTAAATCCAGATTTTGACACAACAAGATATGGACCCCAAACATCGGAGTGAACTAACGCAAAAAGAGCACGAGCCCTTTTATTGACTATTGGACTAGAGCTCAAACGATGATGTTTGGCAAATTGACAAGACTCATAATCTAACGAAGATAGACTAGAAAATTAAGGATAAAGTTTCTTTAACATAGGCAACGAAGGATGATCGAGCCGACAATGTGCTTCAAAAGGGGTCACAACTCCAGAACATGTAACAGATTTTGGTGTTTTTGTATCAAGAATGTAGAGGCCTCCAGACTCATGTCCTTTACCAATAATTTTCTTCGTCATAAGATCATGAAACAGACAGAAATTAAGATAGAATGAGACACAACAATTAAGGGAACGAGTGAGTTTACTGACAGAGACTAAATTAAAAGACAATTTAGGTAAGCTTAAAATGAATTGTAAAGAAATTGAGGGTGTTGGAGTAATTGTGTCGGACCCCAGAACATGAGATGTAGACCCATTTGCTAAAGTAACTGTAGACCTAGAAGCACGTGACTGAAAGGAGGAGAATATACTAGAATTACCTGTCATGTGATCTGTTGCTCTAAAATCAATAGCCTATTTGGAAGACGAGGAAACAAGGCATTTGTTCATTTTACCTGAATCGGCGATCGCTGTGATAGGAGTAGATGAAGACTTTAGAGATTCCCGATATTGTGAGAACTTGGCATACTCATTTGCAGATATTAGAATATGCTCAGAGATATTATCATTAGTAGAGACCATATGGACTGATGGCTCGACTGATTCTTGTGTTGCAACTCTCTACAATCTTTTTTCACATGTCCTAGCTTATGATAATAGTAACATACAACACTTCTCGAATCTTATCCTCGAATATTAAAATTTCAATCATAGTTACTTGAGTTTTCCCCTTTATTGCCACTTTTAAATGGTTGTCTCCCAGATTCAGAAGTGCGACTAACAAGAGCACTGTTAGGTTGAGTAGAGGCTGTATATTCTGTGCGGAGTACCCTACAAAAAGCTTCTTCTAAAGAGGATATCTCAGGGCTAGAACTCAGAAGGAACACCAGCCAAGAAGCTCATAAACGCCATTTTCTTTCTCTGAGCTTGCTGAACTTTTACATCAGTACTGAATGAAAGTAGCATATTAAGCTCCTCATGAGTCTTCTTAAAATCCATAAAGTAGTCAGTAAGAGATTGGTCACCTTTTTCTGTACGATAAAAGGCTTGACACACATCATAGGTGTGTTTGATATTTCCCTTGCCAGAATACACAAACTCCAAATAATCTATCAATTCTTTTACAAATTAACAGTGATTTATCAAACCAACCACCTCACTATCAATAGAGTTACGTATTTGCAAAAACAGACGAGCGTCCTCTCTTAGCCATGAGGCTTTCGAACCATCACTAGGTGGTTCATAAGTTAAGTGATTATTCATAACAATACTCTGCAAATACAATCTAACAGTTTTACTCCAATCGAAATAATTGGATCTATTTGACATCATAGGAACCACATCAGATACAACAATCAAAGTCTTATCCTCCATTTATCAAATATCAAGCAAATAACAAAGCAAAAATCACAACAGAGTCGAAATACTTGAAGAACCTGAACCTGAATAAGTAGCACCCTGAGGCTGAAAATAAGTAAAGACCAGAAGTTTCAAATAAAGTTGGAGCACACACCTTCAACCAAAGAACCTAGAAATCTGCACTTCCTAGATACCCACAACTCCAAACAACAAACCCAGCTTCCCAAGTAACTGACTTATAAGTCACGCTACCCACAACTCAATGCTGGCCGAAAATGAGACCTACCACGCTGAAAAACTGTATCACACTGAAAAACTTTGCCGGACGGCGACGAGGACTGAACGGTGACTGGCGGCGATGGGCGACTCTCCCGATGTAGGCGGCGCGACTGGGCTTGCCGGAAGATGAAGCAGAGACCTGACTGCACTGTAAAAAGGGGGCTGGACCGTGAGCGACGACCGGACTGCGACGGGCGACCTCCCTGGTGCAGTCGGCGTTGACTGGAACAGTCAGAGAAGTGAGCGGAACCCTAGCGCGAACAGAAACCCTAGCGAGAGATGCTAGGGCGGCGCGAGGAGATCAAACGGCGGTCGAATAGCGTCGTTCAGCTTGCCAGAGAAGGTGCCGAAGACGAAGAGATCTAACCCTAATCTCGTCATAGCTCTGATACCATGAAAGTATTCAAGGTATTTTCTCCTCTTATTCATAGAAAGCTTGTAGATAAATATACAAATGACTAATACTATATTAAGATAGAAATTAGGGCTAACTCTATTTACTAGAATATTTTAGGAAATAATCTCTAACAAGCCGGATGTTGGTTTTGGGAGTATTGTCTGGTAGGAGAGGAGACTGTTAGCTGGCTATATAATTTTCCTCTTTTAAATGACATTTTTAAATCCAACCAGAGCGGAGCTGTGAGCGGTCAATTATTAGTTTGTGACTGGTTCATTAACAAGAAACCTGTGGTGGGCGCCTCTGCTTATGTGGACTTGGCAGCTCCAGGAGCCATCGGATCATGGCAGACAGAAAGTAAGGGTTATCAATTCTGGATACAAGTAGATTCTAAAGGGAATTTTTTCATTAACAACCTCGTTCCTGGGACTTATAGTTTGTTCGCATGCGTGGTCTCTGGTACAATTGGAGATTACAACAATATTTCTGACATTACCATCAAACCAGGATCTTATCAAGTTAAGAAATGTAGTATTTGAGCCTCCAAGGGCAGTTCCTACACTCTGAGAAAGAGGAATTTGGAATTGCTGATCAGACAGCTGCATAATTTTTCATTCCAAATACGAGCCCCTCAATTAAGATCCATTCATATGCAATTTTTGGCTAAAAAGTTTAGAGAATGTCGATTATGAACTCGTTACAATGATCTATTTCCTAAGAACATCCTTGTTTATACAATTGGTGGCAGTGATTATAGAGAAGGCTGCACAATGCGGTAGTGGATTGTAACGTGGAAGGAAAAGATAAGTTAGTGGGATGTGTTATGGGTTTGGCTTGGGTCTCATTCTGTTGGGCTGTAGTATGTTTAACATGTGTATTGTGTTTATTGGTTTTAGGCTTATTGGGTTTAGATATTATAGATTATTGGGCTTAATAGTTTTATGGGGCCTGCTATGATTTGGGATTATTGGGTTTAAGTAATTGGGCTGTAAGCTGTGGAAGCATGGGAACATAAGAAGCTAATGTCTGCTGGTTCCGAATTGCATGGAAAATTCTCTAATCTGCAGTATATAATTTTTGCAAAGATGCTGCTCAAAAGAAAAAAATAAAGATGTTCGTTTTTGGTTAAGGAAGAGAGAGAGAGACAAGGGAGTGCAGATCGTTGAGTTTTGGTTGCTCGGGTTGATAAGCTAGAGTTTTAGATTCTCAAAAGAGGATCATCTTTGAGTTTTTGGTGTGGGCTGTTCTGTGGGATTTCTTCCGATTGCAGCATCTTGGCCTAAGATACGTTGCTGGATTTTTGGTAGCTGGATTGGCCTTTAGAGCTTTTGTTGGAACAACAATTATGTGTTCGACTGATAGAGCTCATGTCTGTGGTCAGCATACTTTGTGAATTTCTTTTGGAAATTCTTCTTGTGGTGTGAGCTCTCTGGAGTGAATTTGGAGTGGTTCTTGATTGTTTCTGCACTATCTGTTGTTCTTGGGTTTCTCGTCATCACTATTTTTCATAGATAGTTGCTATGATTTGAGTCTCTTCTTCATGGGCACAACATTGTCGCCGTCGCTAGTTTATGAGTGGAATATAAGGAACGTTTGAATATAAGGAAATCTCCTATATTAAATAGATTACCATTAATGAATATTGTAATTGATAACTATCATATTTAGTTGTGATTTTAGTTATATATAATGAGAGAACCTCTCACATTGAAGGGCGTCAAGTCTTATTGAGTGTATTTGACACCCTATGCTTCGCTTTCGAGATTTTTGGTGAAGTTCAAGAGTTACGCGCTTCTCTAATGTCTAAGATGACTTGTGCACTTTTGAATTCAGCTCACGTGTCTTGATTATAAACTAAGTTGAAATCTGATTCTTTAAATATATCCCTCTCCCTTTGTCGAGATATTTTCTTTTTTCATATTTTAAGTCCACTAGCCGGACAACGGAACAGATTAGGGAATTGTTTTATTTGACATTGTATAATTGGTTTAATGCAGCGGCTACTAGGTATATAGATGGCCTGTCTAATTTCATGTTGTTGCTTTTTGATTTAAAGCGATAATACACTTCCTGTGTATTATGCATTGATCAATAAAATACTCGATTACCTTTCGAAAAAAAAAAATTTAAGTCCACTGGCATAGGTACTTTTTGGAAGAAGTCTACCTCTTTCAAATTCCACAAAGTAGCACCTGAAGTAATTTGTTTGCTGTAAAATGTGTTGCTTCTTTGTTACCATAACCTCTTTTATGTATTCCTCTATAAAGTTCGTGTCTGCTTTATTCTCAAATTCTTCAAGTTTTAATGCACATGTCATAATACAGGAATGCCCCCTTGGGACTTATAAAAATTTGACTGGGTCTGACAGAGCCCTTTGTCGCAGTTGCCCATCTCATGAGCTTCCCCATCGTGCGGTATATATTGCTGTTCGAGGTACATCATATTTCATTACAGTATTGCTGTTCTTATTACATCAAAAGCTGTATATTTTAAATTTAACAGAACCTAATTATTAAGGAAATGGAATAAATCAAATCTAGTCTAGTCTCGTAACTGTTTGTTTTTCCTCCTAAAAGACGTCTAATTTTCCATAGTATAGAGGCATTGTTGTCAAAATTATGTATCCCAAGATAGAGAGATATCTATAGCAGTAGTTTGATCTATGAAGTCTTTGTTCCTTTTTAATTGGAATTCTCTTACTTTTAAGACCATCTTTCCTCAGGAGGTGTTACAGATTCCCCTTGCCCATACAACTGTGTATCTGAGCGATATCATATGCCTCACTGTTATACAGCCGTTGAAGAATTAATGTACACCTTTGGAGGGCCATGGTTATTTGGTTTGACACTTGTAAGTCTCCTCATCATCTTAGCACTTGTTCTAAGTGTTGCTAGGATGAAATTTGTTGGCGCGGATGAATTACCAGGTCTAGTGCGGGCCTGCCGTGGCTCTCCAATTGATCGCTCATTTCCTTTTCTGGAGTCACTTAATGAGGTTCTCCAATTTCTGTCCATTTCTGTAGCATCTAACTTACAAGCATGTTAACAGATTTGTTGCTGATTATTCTGAATGCGATCATTCTGTTTTATTACAGGTGTTGGAAACCAGTAGGGTTGAGGAATCCCAAACCCATGTCCATCGCATGTACTTTATGGGGGCAAACACTTTCAGTGAACCTTGGCATCTCCCTCATTCTCCTCCTAAAGAAATAAAAGAAATTGTGTATGCTTATATCTTTTTTGTGGTTATTATGTTGAATACTTTTAAGAGCAAGAACTGAAGTTGAAAAGCATATAAGTGATATGATATGGTTTTTGTTAAATTTCAACAGTCAGGTTTATAATTACGCTGATATTATGGAACTGGCATCATTACAATTGAAAACATTTGTTTTTTATTCATTTCACTACCTTGTCTTTTGTTGGTAGATATGAAGATGCTTTCAACAGATTTGTTGATGAGATAAATGCTTTAGCTTCTTATCAGTGGTGGGAAGGATCAGTTTACAGCATCCTTTGTGTTATTGCATATCCACTTGCATGGTCATGGCGGCAATGGTGCAGAAAGAAGAAAATGCAGCACCTGCGTGAATATGTTCGATCAGAATATGATCATGCATGCTTGCGTTCTTGCCGTTCTCGTGCTCTCTATGAAGGGCTGAAGGTATGCTCTGGATCCCTGATGAGTTTGACATTGAAAACGCAAATGAGCTAGCAATATTATTGTTCAACTTGGAAACCCCTTTTGGTGTTATAAACACAATCTAACATGAGTTTCTACCTGTCTGTGCAATCACTATAGCCTGACTTGCTAGGCTGAGAATGCAAGTGTGAAGTGTCTGGAGAAATAACCAAAAATGTTTGTAGAACATATTTGGATAACTCTTTTAGTAAAAGTATAATCATGTTACTAGCTATGGTGAAGGCACATTCTTTACCATGGATGGATGTTATTTCAGGAAAACCTCACTCATCAAAGTATACCTTTGACTGAGACTACATGATTGGCGAGCAAATAATTGAATATACAGTGAAATAAGAGTGTCATATTCGTTAGAATTCAGGAATAGATAGATTTAAGATGGAAGAAGAACCAATCACACTGATGTAATGGTGAACCATTGGTGGCCTTAACATTGGGTTTCAGTGAAAGCATCTTATCTGAAACAAGGTGGATAGGAGCCATATGTTTATTGTAATATCTTGGTAGTAATATGCCAAGATAAAACTAACTGTTTTCTGGAAAAATGAAAAGCTGAATTAATAGAAGTCTCTACGTAAAATTAGTTGATGAGAACTTATTGAGAATTAGCAGCTGTAGCAGACAGTTTATATACAATACTCAGTGAAGAATTATGATGTTCAAGCACATCTGTATTATCTTGTGAAACAGTAAAAATGACTAAGATGAGAGCAGAAGCAGTTATTAACTATGGCCAAAATTGGATGCAGGATGTTTGAAAACCTTATCAGTTTGAACCATTCAAAATAATCCTTAATTGGTCAAATGAAACATCAAGGGACTAGTACCTTTCTGCTTAGACCAAGTGATGAGGAGAGCTGACAAACACTGATATCGCTTTTGATTCTAATTGTTTAGAGCGTGCCAAGATGCGTGCTGAAGAGCAAGTCGTAGCATAGTGCATTCTATGCACTTTCTTTACTTTGGAATGTAGAGATTCAAAGTGCAAAAACAGAGCTGCAAACCTCAAGTTGCAAATGGACATGGATTATGATAATTTTTGGCTTTTGAATCCTATTTTATCTTAACTTCTAATTTTCTTTTATGTTGTGTTCGTGTTGCTGAACCACCTAATCTAAAAGATCAAACTATTGGAGAGGGAAGAATTTATTTATTTAAATTTTGTTTTCAAGGTGCTCCCTTACGACGGGGCCAATTTTTAATCATTCAAGATGAGATGCATTCTGGGTGATAGAAAGACTTGAACATAGACTGCTTTTGTGTTTATTATTTAGAGTATTACATGATATAATAATGATCCTTATGGCCAAGATGGTCTGTAGCATCTGCAGTCATCATGACTACGATGGCATATAAAAATCCCCAACAGCACAGGAGAAAAAGAAGAAGCTGAAGGAAATATTAAGAGAAATTATTTCTTGTCTTCTTTCCTTTTTGTGATTCTCATGATGTTTCTCTATGTTGATTTAACGAACAAGAAGTGTAGTAGAATAGATATGTGAATATTCCACTGAATTTATGCACGTATTGAGCTGGCCCCTAATGCAGAGATGTGGTTCTAAGTGATGCATGGTGATCTCTCGTAATGATAAAGCTGTCATGACGTTACTCTCCTGGCTACACATTAGACCTCTTATATGTTACTCCAACACTGTTAGCCCTGCCATATCGACTTCTCTTAAACAGACATGCTTTTCAATGACTAATATAAGTTCTTGACATTAAATGACAATTACCCATAAAATTAACTACAAGTGTCATCTCTCATTTCTTTTTCCAGTTAATTTTGTACAATTCTTTAAAATGCATTATTCTGATGAGTGTTAAGTCAAATTTATGTAATATATCTAGCATCTTACTGTTAACTTACTATCATTCTAAATGGGGTGTGACCATAGCTGTATCTAGAGTGAAAACTTCCTACCTGTTGCTCATTTAGCATCTTATCCAATCTTAGTGCAATATCACATCTTGGATTCTAGGTGGTAAAAATCTTGACCTTGATAAACTAAATCAGGAATTTGACTCATGGTAACATAGTTTCTGTCTAGATTTTTTTACATGCTACTGTACCCTCTCTATCTCAACATACCTGTTTTATTGCTGCTTATGTCTAATTTCAATAAATTCAAATTTTTTCTTAATCAACACTAATAATTTCTCTTTGTGCTGTAGGTGACTTCAACTTCTGATTTAATGCTCGCCTATGTGGATTTTTTCCTCGGTGGAGATGAAAAAAGGGATGACCTTCCACCTCGCCTTCCTCAAAGGTTCCCGATGTATATAGTTTTTGGAGGAGATGGATCTTACATGACACCTTTCTCTCTTCACAGTGATAACATTCTAACTAGCCTCATGAGTCAGGTTTGCTATCTATCGCTTACTAAGATTATTGCAAGCTTTGTCTAATCATATGCTGTGCCTCATGGAGGTCCTGAGATCTTTTTACCATGTTCCAGTCAGTCCCCCCTACAAATTGGTACCGATTTGTAGCTGGTCTAAGTGCACAACTTCGTTTAGTCCGACGTGGGCATCTAAAGGCAACATTTCATCCGGTTATCTGCTGGCTTGAGACACATGCAAACAGAACATTAAATACTCATGGTGTACGTGCAGATCTAATTTGTTTTCAGCCTTCAACAAATGGATATCGTCAATTCGGACTTGTTGTATGTGCCATAGAATATGAAAGCGCACATTCATCAATTCAAGGATTAGATAAATCTTTGTTACTAGAGCAGCACTCACAGTAAGGCATTTGCATGTGATTCTTTTGCTCTTTAGATGTTTCTGTTGACTGTTGAATTGATGGTTTGGGTTCATTTGCTTCTCTCTCTCTCTCTCTCTCTCCCTCTCTCCGTGCATCGTTTTTTGTGCAGATTGCCTGGTAACCGCTGGAAGAAAGCACTAAATCTTGTAAGAGTCAGTGAACACATTACAATGCAAAAACAGATATGTGGAGAATTTTTAAATGCCAAGAGCCTTCAAAAACTTGAAGAGAAGATACAAATAGATTATCCTTTCTACTACATAATTTGCAACACTAGACCTGTTTGCCATCAGGCAAGTCTTAATATATTGGACTACTTTAAATATATTGATCTTTTTTCCTCAAAATCCATTAACATTTGATACTCTCTCCCTCTTTTCTACCATTGGACTCCAATTGCAGGATCTTGTTGGTTTGGTCATCTCAATACTCCTTTTAGCAGATTTTAGCTTAGTCTTGCTTACTTTACTTCAGCTTTACTCCATATCGCTGCTGGATGTCTTCTTCGTTTTGTCTGTTCTTCCTCTTGGGATACTTCTGCCATTTCCTGCTGGGATCAATGCGTTATTTAGTCATGGACCCAGGCGGTCGGCTGGCCTTGCACGTGTATATGCTTTATGGAATATAACTTCTGTGATAAATGTCGTAAGTGGTTATTGCATGTGCTTCATTTTTTTTCCTTGTCTTTTGCATTTAGTAATTCTTATAACATTATTTGTGAACTTCTTCAATGGTAAACTTGATAACTTCTAGAGTCGACGATACTGTAGTAACAAACCCGTACATTCTCTATGACATTCTAATAGCAAAAGTTCTAATGTCAAAATGATCATTTCTTTAGAGGAACACAATGAAAGTATGCTTTTCTTTAATGGGAAACGTCACACTTCCCCTTTTATATACTCTTGTCTTGAAGCAAGTACTGAGGAACAGTTATATGGTGCAGGTGGTTGCCTTCGTATGTGGAATAGTTCATTTCAAGACTCAATCCTCATCAAACCAAAATCATCCCAACTTTCAGTCCTGGAATTTTATCATGTAAGATACATTTTCTGGGTGCACGTCTATAAAGTTGAATTATTTTCCTTAAAAATTATTAAATTTGGTAAAGCTTTTGGAATCTAATGTATTTATATGGTGTTGGAGCATTGGTTTAGGGATGAAAGTGGTTGGTGGATGCTACCTTTCGGACTGGTCCTTTGTAAAAGTTTCCAAGCTCGACTAATCAATTGTCACGTGGCTAACCTAGAGATTCAAGACGTCACATTGTACAGCGATGACCCAAATGCGTTCTGGCAGTCGTGAAGGAAAATCCTGAGTCAAGTAAAAAAATATAAATTTTTCCTAATCTTTTTCATTGTCTCTTCATCTACTCTATAGAAATATCATGTCCCGGGAATTCGTTTAAGGATACAAGGAGTGGTTATTTCTCTAACTAGATATACCTTGTGAAATTCCTGTTGCACACAAATTAGGTTCCTTATTTTTTCCATCAGCTGTATGTTGTTTATCTACATACAAATACAAACATGCTTTTTGTGATGCTATTTTGTGCAGCAATCTCTTTATATGAGACACCATTATTTTCTTGCTGTAAAGCACTGAATCTGAAAATATTTTTGTATTTGAACTTGTATAAATCCTGTGTCTGGTGTAATTCAAAGGTTCCTAAAATATCTTAAGACTGTGTTCGTGATGCAGAATTTCTGAAAAACTCGTGAGAATTTTTTTTTTTTTTTTTCAATGTCCACATATTTTACCCTACATTAACTTGCATACCGTCCATTGGGGGTGGATTTTTTTTTTTTTTTTTTGCCTCGGCGATTTGAACCCGAGACTCAGAGGAACAGCTTAATTCATGGTGGGCCATTTCAAATAATGGGGAGACTGCTACGTACGCCTCTATGGTGCAGGCCCAGCCTCAACCTATCTCGGAAGTAAAAATTGAGATGAGACAGCCGAATGCGGATGAGGGATTGTTGTGGTTTCACTTTTCCAAGACTGAACTGGAGCAAGCGGCGTCGCCTTTCTGGTTTTCCATTATGTTGAAGTTCTAGAAGAGAAAACCCACGTTGGATCAGATTCGCTTATTTATCAAATCTCGTTGGGGAATCAAGGGTTTCTTTTCGGTCAGTACAATGCAAAGACCACGTAACATATTCATTTGTTTCACTACAGAGGAGGATTTCAGTATTGCATGTGCACGTGATTCTTCGGACATAGATGGTGCCCCATATTGACTATTCATTTGGTTTCAGGATTTCGATGAAGATCAAGAATCTTCTCTGGTTCCTATTTGGGTATTTCTTCCTGGGTTATCTCCCCATTTTTACCACGAATCTATGCTGCATATTATCACAGGAGCTTTTGGCCAGTTCTTGATGAGGGATAGTTTTACGGCATGCGCTTCTCGTACAGATGGGGCTCGTGTTTGTGTGGAGATAGACATCTCTAAACCCTCGGTAACCTCCTTCTAGTTGCGTGTCCCTTATCATCCATCTAGTAGATGTTAAGAAATTGTTTATGAAAAGTTCTCAAGGTTCTGCCACAGATGTAGGATATAGGGTCACCTAGAGGTTTTATGTAAAAAGAAGGAGGGTGGAGGTGTCAAGCATCCTGTAACTAATCCTACATAACCAAAACAGGTGTGGAGGAGAAAGGGAGAGAGGCGTAGATTGGCATCAGAAAAAGCGGACCAGATTGAGAAGTGAGGTACCAAAAACGAAGAGAAAATGAATAGAATTCTGCAGCGTAATATATTGATCCTTTCGGCCTGGACCTTGTTTGTAAGTAATGATGGAAGAGTTGCAACGAAAGTAGAGGCTGTGCATGACCGAGAACTAGAGGAGATGGATAGCAGTTGTCAGAATAAAACGACAGTAACAAATGATAGTTCGGTGGAGAATATTGAAGAAACCAATAGAATTGAGGGTGAAGCCAGTGGAATGACGGGGATTTGGACTTCACAGAAAATACGAACAAAAACTTGGTCTCTAAGGAATCTATACTTGAGCAAGCTATTTTGAGGGGAGATGCTGACATTCAAGAAGTTCTGGTTATGGATGTCATGGAAAATATTGCCGACCTAGTGATAAGAGAAGAAGCTCTTCCACATATTGATCAGGCTGGGAAATTCCTACAGATTGAGTGACATGAATTGGAAACAAAGATCACACCAAAGGGTGAGTATGATAATGAACTACCTGAATCAGAAGTTCTTAATTATGACACTGACCACAATATGTCAAGACCTCTAAAACGAGTCAGGGGAAATAATTGAAAAAGGGTGACTCTAGGAATCACCACGAGATCCAAAAAATCTTATTGATGATGAATATCCTTATATGGAATCTAAGGGGTGTGGTATCATCTAAGAGCAGGTTGTTGGCCTTGAGAAAACAATACAATCCTTATATTTTAGTTTTAATGGAGCATTTTGTGTCGGTTGATAACATTGCATGTTGGGCTAAATGTTTGAGATTTCCGCATTATGCTTCTAATTGTACGGAAGGGGGCACAATTTGGATATTCTGGGATAATGATCTTTCTTTTTCGTTGATCAGTTCATCGGATCAAATGCTATTAGGATGGTTTGGTTTTGGAAATGTTCAGGTGCTTGCTTCTTTAGTCTATGCTATTTGCTGTCAAATGCGTAGTGTTCTTGTGAAACCCGTAAGTGTACGAGATCGTTGTACAAGTAATAAGATTTGTGAGTTAAGATATCGTTCTCATGAGGAATAATGTCTAATTTGTAGTTCAATAGCTACTATTAAATTCGAAGTGTGGTAATATCAAAAGAGATTGTTTTTATATAATCTATATTAATCCTAAACTAACAAAAGAAATAAAGTGTTTATTTAATATGTAAATCTTTGTATTGGAATTGTGAATCCCCCTATTGCCATTTAATTCAATTCTTAATTCATAATCTAGTAAATTCATTCATTCAAGACAATCGATAATTCACTGTTATTCAATATTCTTTTCCAATATATATTAAACATATGTTCAACACGACCCGACTCGATCCTATTTCTAGTCCGAATTCATATGAAAAACATGCATTGATTCACAAGATTTATCACACATGATTGCATATGTCATAGATATTATTCCTAGTACCAATTGTCCATATGTTGATTTTGTCGCGTTCTAAACTTATTGTGAGTATTCAGACACTACAACAAGCAACTTACTATCTAATTGGTGATCAAGCAATCAAATAGTTCAATGGGAATGCAAAACCAATCAAGAAAAATCAAGAAATACTAAACTAACTGTCTTGAATTAAAATAAACAAACAATAAGGTTCATCATTCATCCAATACAATGAAAAATTTAGCCTAACATTCTTATAATTAAATTATACATAAATAATTGGAAAAAAATCACCCGAAAATAAGAAAGATGGAAAAAGTAGGATAAATCCATATTCTTAGCTCAAATTTTGAAACCGAGCTTTGAATCTTTAGAATCCTTGTATGATTCACATTGAATTGGTGCTTTGAATCTTCAGAATTCTTGTATGATTCACATTGAAGTGATGTATAGACTTGTTTTTCACCTCCAAAATATGTAGAATATGATGAAATTTAGATTCAATGGAGGTCTTTCCTTTTTCTCTTCAAAAATACAGCCCTCCCCTCAAAAACCCGAAAAATACCTTTTATATCAACCGTAGAAACTCCCAAAACAAGATAAGGAAACAAACCATTTTTTCTCGTCCTGGCTTGAGGCGCGCGCCTTAGCCTTTAGGTAGGCCTCAGTCGAGGCCAATTTGAAGTGAGGTGCGCGCTTTACCTGTAGGTTAGGGCGCGCGCCTTAGGGCTGATTTTTGGCAGTTGACAGCTCTTAGTATTTTTATCATAATATTCTCTTTCAATATTCAATTAAGGTGATTCAAAGTGCATTAGAAAGTTAACTCGGAGGGCTACAATTCTTGGAGAAATATCATTTTTCCAATTCGAAATATTTCTATGCTAAAACTGAGTCTCAATGTGAGCCTGAAAATCCGAAGCATAACTTTTTTGGTTGGAAGTTGATATGCAAAAATACTTGGACTATAATTCACCTCTTTGGCTTCTTTTCCCATCCAATTGATGACTAACACTCTCAAATCTTCATCGCAAGGTTTGACTTATCTTTTGAATATTTACATTTTAGTCCCCGAACTTTGTATTTGATATAATGGAGATTTTCCGCTATCTTTGCATTATTTTCTCCAATTTTTCATCAAACATAAGATTTTAACTACACACTGCAATATAACATAAATTATGTAAAATTTTGCCAAAAGATCAATAAATTCTATAGTTATAAGCACCGAATAAGTGTAGAAAATACACTNTTCTTATTTTAGGATTGAAATCATAATATCAGATTTATACACAATTTCAAAATCACAATGCAGAAATTAAAATCTAATTCTCCAATTTAAAATCAATGTGTGTGTGTGTGTGTGTGTGTGTGTGAAGAATTAAATATAGCATTATGAATTCATGAGTTGTTTCAATTCCCGACCTCAATGGTCAAATGTATTCTTTCATCACTTGTAAGATACACACACCCCCAAACTTATTCTTTTCGCTTTTTTCAAATGTGTAAACTAAGGTTGAATTCTATATTATCCTCACTTATCTAATTTAGATAAATCTCACTAACTGTAAGTCAATATGTCAATAAATAAGAATTATCAATTAAGTTTGATTACTTTAATCTCTAGGACTTAATTAAGCTAACAATCTCTTATCGAAAGTCAACTTTTCTTAAACAAGTGTTTGGAACATAATCAAGGTATTTGGTGCGTCTGTTTCATGCACCTACTTTTTTTTTTTTTGCTATTTTTCTCTCCAAAAAATTTTTCAACACTTTTTTTTCTTTATTTGCACCATTCTCTCCCTTCAGCTTTCAAATAACCCATGTAATAAGTTTAAGCCGATGACTCCCAAGTCTGTTGACTTTAGGGCAACATGTTTTAACACTCTTACATGCTTAATAACTCAAGTCATAAAGGCCACGAAGAGAAATTTTCAAATAAAATGTGTTTTTTTTTTTTTTTTTGGGCCTTTATTAGTGCAATGCCCCTCATTAAACATATGTCCAAGTAAAACAACCTCTAACTTGAGATTTTCACCCAATTGCATCCCATTGACCTTAGACGATCCACACAAGATTTTTAATTTCACTCATGAAATCCCTATTTATCTCAATATCTTCCTACAACTATGAAATCTCCCAAACTATTATAAATTTGGTTTAAAGATATAAAATTTAGTAGTTTTGGATTTAGCACCTATAGTCCATTATTTCAACCTATCCAATTATGAAATCAACTCATTACTTCACAATGCTTAACTTAATTCATATGCTCAATATATACGTCAAATTTTACATGGAAAAGCAAAATTTAATTTAAGCATGCAATTTATTAATCATTTATAGATCAATTAATGATTTAATATATTTTTCATTGCCTGTCAGGTCAACTAACTCACACAAGCACACATAAAGAAAATATTTTTGATTTTTTTTAATTTTTCAGTCTAAAGAAATAAAAACACACAAAATAAATAAACATAAGAATGATATAAACACCAAAAAAAAATGAAAATGAAAATTCATATTTTTCAACCCTAAACTTAAACTAGACATTGTTCTCAATATCTTAAATTCTAAATCCGCATATAAAGGGGTTGGGAAGAAAATTAAGAAAAAAGTTCCCTGATATAGCTTATAATCCAATGGCTAGCTTCATATTGCTCACATTAGCTCCTTTGTTTTGGTTGGTTTAAATGTTTCGCGATATCATGTTCCTGCGCAAAACAGTCAAATAAAGCATTAAGATTAAATAACTGGAACAAATGTTACTTAACTCTAATATCTAAGAAATCAACTAACATATCGAAAACCTAAGGGAAAACGTGGTATGGATGATGAGTCCCTAAAATTGAATAATAATAAAAATTAATCTAAATTATCCCATTTCTACAAAGCATAATAAATAAAATGGAAGAAAAATTGGGTTGCCTGCCAATAAGTGCTTTGTTTAAAGTCCTTAACTTGACTTTATTGTTTCAGCATCATGGAATTTTGAAGAATGCTTTTGATGCCTTGCTCAATTTGCCTCTTCTGACTTTACCCTACTCTTCATTACTTCTACAAATTGTAACATTACACTCTCCAATGTGATATGATATGCATATCTCCGTCGATTTGAATTCAACTACGTAGACTTCTTCTTTCTCTTCGGGCATAATTACAAATTCAATAATAGGGCAATCAATGAAGTCTACAGAATGTGGGTTAACGTTGTCTTCATTAATTGCCTCGTCTTTCGCTTTGTTCGTTGCAAAAATCTTTTCACTATGCCATGTTAGAATCTTAGATCCATTGCTGAACGGCACTTGGATAGAATATCAAGTACAAGAAATCAAGGTGGGTAACCAAAATCAATAATAAAATAAAATAAAATACAAATCGAATTTAATATAAACTACTAAACTAAAATTAAATCCGTTATTGCCCTGGCAACGGCGCCAAAAACTTGTTCGTATGAAACCGTAAGCGTACAAGATCGTTGTACAAGTAATAAGATTTGTGAGTTAAGAGTATCGTTCCCACGAGGAATAAGGTCTAATTTGTAGTTCAATGGCTACTATTAAATTCAAAGTGTGGTAATATCAAAAGAGATTGTTTATAGTATCGGACCTGAGATCAATCTTTGTATAGTATCTCGCCTAACTCAGTCAATCAAAGAAATCTGCGGCTAGTGGGATAGGATAACTATTCTTTACAGTGATCTTGTTCAAGGCTCGATAGTCACAGTACATTCTGAGATAACCATCGGCCTTTTTCTGAAACAACACGGGTGCTCCATATGGTGATTTTGCAGGCACGATAATCCCACTTTCCAACATTTCTCTCAATTGTTTCCAAAGCTTTTCAATCTCCGGCTAAGACATACGGTAGGGTGCCCTAGCGGAAGGTTTGGCACCTGGAATGAGCTCGATCTCAAGATCGATTGCCTTCCTTGGTAGCAAATTCTTTGGTAACTCTTCCAACAGGATGTCCTCAAATTCCTTAATAAGCTTTTTGACCGGCTTTGGAATAGGACTAGTTGTCTCCTCGATCTCCTCTAATCGAAGAGTTCACAAAAATGAGGGTTCATTTCTTTTGAAACTCGTACCAAATTGTATGGCCGAGATACTCTTCTCGCCCATCTTCTCGGCTTGATTCGTGATGACACATGGTTTGCTACCCATCATCATTAATGAATCGACGTATGGCAGCACTGCTGTCTTAGTGTCTCGAAGAAACTTCAATCCCAAAATGAGCTTGAAGTCATCAATCTGAACTGTATACAAGTTTGTTCTTCCGTCGAAAGGACCTGCTTTGATTGACACGGATTTCGCTACTCCAGCTATTGGTTAAGCAGTGGAGTTGAATGCTTTGACCTTTCCACTACCTTTCTCCAGAACAAGTCCGAGTCGCTCCATTTCGGTACTTGCGAGGTAGTTATGGGTAGCACCCGTATCCACCATGGCCCTGATTAGCTTTCCATTGATCTTCATATCAATGTACATTAGGCCTTTGGCCCTGCAAATGCGAGTTTTTTGTTCTTTCCTCTTTACCACTTTCGAGGGAACATCATTATTTTTAGTAATTAGGTGCGATAGTGTATTGCACCGATGTGAGAATACACCAACTACATCCTCATCCTCTTCGGAGTCGGTCTCACCTTGACAACTAGCTTGTGAGACATCTTGCTTTGAACTCATTCCATCACCCGCTAGTTGACAATATGCATTTACCATCCTTTTCTGATGACACTCCGCCACTCGATGATGTCCTTCACAGAAAAAGCACATCAATTTAGAAGTGGTATCAAATCTGCCCTTCATTGCTTTTCATTTATTTCAGTTGTTACTACTGCTGCCATTATAGTTTCCTTGATGACTGTTTTGGTAGTTTCCCTGCAAGTTATTCTGAAGGGTGTCTTAATAGGATCTTTCCTTATTTTGAGAGTAACGAACTCCCCCATTTGAGTTCAAGTTGGCTCTGTAAGGTCTGTTTCCACCTCTAATAGCTTGACTATTCTCTGAAGGTCGATCTTTTCTCAACCCAGGTTGATAGTCACTTAAACATTCAGCAGCTCCCATGGCCGCGCTCAAATCAGTAACCTTCTATCTCTGAAGCTCCATGAGTGTCCACGGTTTCAACCCTTCCAAGAAGGTGAATAGCCTATCATTTTCCGACATGTCTCGAATATTCAGCATATGCCCTGAAAAGGCTTTCACGCACTCCCTGATGGAGCTTGTATGTTTTAGTTCTCGTAAGGTACGTTGTGCCAAATACTCCACATTCTCTGAAAAAATTGAGATCTGATCGCTTCTTTGAAGAGATCTCAAGAATCTATTCGGAACATGTTGGCCTGAATGTCAGCATACTTTGTTCGCCACCATAGTTTTGCATCTTCACCAAGATACATGGTAGATGTTGTCACCTTTCTTGCTTCGTCTTCGATCAAAGCCGCAAAAAAGTATTGTTTCATATCAAACAAGAAGTTATCGACTTATTTTACATCGCGTGTCCCTCCCTAGGTACACGGTTCCGAAATTTTGAGCCTATGAACATGCTCTCGTGCGGGGGCTTGTCCGTTGCCAACCGTACGTTGAAGAACTAGCAATTGAGCTCTCAACGCTTCCATTTCCTCATGCAGATTAGGCAGGATAGCAATAGCTTCATTCATTACTATGAAAACCATTCGGCATTCATCCAGTTGGATGTGTAATTCACGAATTTCCGCATTTACCACCTCCAATTTTTCATCGAGGCTATCCGCGGCATAGCACAACATAGCAGTTGTCATCTCAAGCGCATCCACGTGATGTTTCGTATTCCCCTTTTGAGGATCTACCACATCCGTGGTGTTCTATTAAATTGGATCCATAGCTTTCTTATTAAGGGTCTTGAGCTGCAGCTCTAATACTAACTTTCACGGGGTGCCTCTGACACATAAATGGGCACCATACGACAGTAGTCTGCTAGCTAGATTGCCTTCTGCCTTCTCTTGGTCATTTCGAGATGAAAGAAAATTTGATTACAATTTATAGAAAGCTTGCAACAAGAAATTGAAATGCTTTGAATCTAAATTGATCGTTGATTGCTTGAAAACTAGAAATTACAATTGATTAAAGTAGAAAATTACAATGGCTAGTGCAAGGGCGAACACTAGAAAGTTTGAAAGATCGTTTGAAAGACTAATACCCCTATAATTGCATTCTAAACAAAAACCTAAGTGATACGATCAGACGTTTAAATGTCGAGGAATCATACTAAACTTTTCCAATATCACATCTATTTTACAATTGAAATAAAATATTTATAATGTACAGTTGAAGTTGGGCAAACTGTGGTTGCGATTGGGTCAATGGGCTAGTTGAAGCTGCGCTCCTTGACATTAGGTTAAGAAGACTCTTGTTTCTTTTATCAATTTACCAACCCAATTCTAATCTCAATAAGAATTTTGGTATCTCTTGCTGTCACCTCCCATGGCACTAACCTTTTTGTTTAGGGTAATTAGCACTTAACGTCTTCACATTTCATTGTTATTGTAGAAAACATCTATATCTTTTATTTTTTGACATTTTCATCCTTATTTCTACCTTTAATTGCACAGAAGGTCATTTACATCTATTTTCTCAATTAAAAATTGTGAAATGACGAATGTACCATTCTCTTTAAATAAAACAAAAAGAAAGCTAAAAATATTAATGAATTTTTAATGCAGTTAAAACATAACAGATGTTAAAATGGTTCTTTAATATTGGTCTTTTTGTGAATAAATGAAATTTATTATATTTTAGATGAATTAATGGAAATTAAGTTTATAACTCTCTCTCTCTCTCTCTCTCTCTCTCTCTCTCTCTCTCT
>OU503039.1:5512586-5531096 GCA_912172775.2 Fraxinus pennsylvanica | reverse complement strand
TTTTTTTCCCTCTTCTTTTTTTAGCTAAAAATTGTACTGATTTACGTTTTACAAAAACTATAAATATAATTTCGCTTATTACAAATTTAATTCAAAAATATTAGAAAATATTTCATTTCATACATACATGAAATCTAAATTCCTTGGGGCATTGCTCCCAAACCCCCACGAGGGGCGCTGCTCCCTCGACCCCCGCGACCTGACCGGGCAGGTCGATCCCCGTTGGGGGCGTTGCCCCCAAACCCCCACGAGGCTGCGACGGGGGAGCTGGGGGCAACCCCTCGAGAGATGCCACTTCTCAATTTGGTAAAAAAAATATGTGACTTTCTTCAATTTACTTCATATACACTTCGATTTTTTATTTTTATTATGATTTTCTTTATTTGCTGTATTCTTAGTCATTCATGATTTTGTCAATATTAAATTTGTTTCCAATTTTTTAAGTTACAAAAAAACCATTCTCAAAGTAAACATATTAAAATTTTCAACATCGATTGAATTGTGCTATCTTCAGGTATAATATTTTTTTTATTCTTTTCTAGATTTCGTAGAGTTTAATCTGTAATTAATCTTTGTATTTTTTTCCTTAAAGTTCCTATTATATTATTGTGGACTCTAATTCGTATTTATTGTTCTTCTGTATATAATGTCCAATTGTATTTTTCGATAGTTATAATTGACTACAGTAATACACTATACCTTCATTAATTTTTGTAATAAATTGTTATTTGTTTAACTTTCTTTATGCATACTACTTTTCTTTCCTTTTGAAATATATTTTTAGTCATTTTTCACAAATTTCGATATTTCAACCTTTACTTTTGCTGTATATATGTTTTAACACATGTAAGATTATTTCTTTCAGAAACTTTTACTTTCTACAGCTACATTTGAGAATTTAAATTAATGCATTTTATAAATATTATACTAGAGTTTTATGACTTTCACCCATCATTTTTAAATCACGTTATGCTAAAGTTGGTATTAGTATTATTTGTTAGTTGTTTGACTACTAAAATATTTTTTATTTTATTCAGATCGGTAGCATATTTATTGTCCTGATGAATTCTCTGGGAACTGGTAATGAGGAGCCTGAGTTTATTAATCTTGAAAGTATTTCCGAAGGCACGAGTAAATCATATAATGCTTTCATACGTCAACAACAAAATCGAAGACAAGCAGATAGGAGGAATCGAGTTCAAACCGTAAGTGTTGATCATCGTAAAAGGATAAATGATCCTATGTTATCTCAAAATAATAATTCTGGCGTTGCTTATGTGCATGAATCTTATTCTGAGGGTTCTACTTCGAATGAAGAATCGACTAATATTTTTGATTATGAATTATGTGGAAGTTTTAACCTTTTGAACATACCAACTACTGCATATGTGTTACCAACATGCACCTATTGTAAGTATTGTGGTGCGAAAAAATTTCATAGAGAAACAAAAGGTTTTTGTTGCTGTGATGGAAAAGTTAAACTTTTCATGCCTGATTCACCAAATGAATTGTATGATTTATTTATTTCTAAAGAACCTACATGTATGGAATTCAAAAAACTTTCACGCGGATATAATAACCACTTTGCATTCACTTCATTTGGTGTAAAGTACGACAAGGAACTCTTTAAATCATACCGAGGTATTTACACATTGTCTCAAGTTCCTGTCTATATAGTAATACATTTAGTTGAATACGGTGTAAATAATATGCCACATTATATGCAATTATATTTTTATGATACAAACAATGAAATTCAAAATCGTATAAAAATTTCTGAAAATTTAGTAGAACCTACTTTAACTCTTCTAATTGAAATCTTAAAAGGAAATCCATATAGTAAATTTTTCAGGTCTTTAAGTAATATAACGAATTTGCACGACCATCGAATACAAATAAAATGTCACCACGGACTCGATCAAAGAGTTTTCAATACTCCTTCAGCGTCTCAAGTAGCTGCTGTATGGGTTGATGATGATGAAAATGCAAATAATCATGTTCGTGATATTACTATATATGGTCATTCTGGTGATTCGCATAAGGTTCATTATTATTATGGTTGTTATGATCCTTTACAATATCCTTTGCTCTTCCCATTTGGTGAATCTGGTTGGCATGAAGGCATTCAAAGATATAAACACACATCTTCTCAACCTGAGAATTTGGCTGACCATGTTGCTGTTCCTAAAATAATAAATTCTGCAGTTCAAATGATTGAAAAAGAAGCTGAAGGTTTACTTATATACTTTGTCATATATTTTCTAATTTTAAAAATATCGATGTTTTAGTTACATATATAAAAATTGTTTTATTCTTCCTCATGCAGTGCTTCATAAAATGAAGAAACGATATCAGGTTTCATGTCGTGAGTATTATGCATACAAGCTACAGATTAGGCTTACAGGTAAGTTTGTGTTGCTTCATACTGGTAGACTTTTTCAACAATATGTTGTAGATATGTATGTTAAAATCGAAACAGCGAGATTAGATTACTTTCGTAATAACCAGAAACAAATTCGTGCTGAACTTTATCAAGGTATTGTAGATAGTGTCGAGAACGGGGAAACAAGAGGGTACAAAATTGGAAAGAAATTTGTTTTACCACAATCCTTTACTTGCGGACCTAGAGATATGCTAAGGAGATACTTAGATGCTATGGCTCTTGTTCAACGTTATGGAAAACCAGATATATTCTTAACTATAACATGTAATCCGAATTGGCCAGAAATTAAGCAAGAATTGAAACATAATGATGAGGTTCAAAATCGACCGGATTTAATTGTACGTATATTTAGAGCAAAATTAGAAGAGCTTAAAAATGATTTGTATAAGAACAATATTTTTGGTCCTGTTGTTGCTCATATATACATGATTGAATTCCAAAAAAGAGGGCTTCCTCACGCACATCTACTGATAATTTTTAACCGTGGCCATAAGATTTCTTCTGCTCAACAAGTTGATAGGATAGTATCTTGTGAAATTCCTGATAAAAACAAGTATCCTCATCTTTATTCAGTTATTGTAAAACATAATATACATGGCCCTTGTGGAAATCTTAATCCCAAAAATGTATGCATGGTGACAAATAGTGGTTGTAAGAATAAATATCCAAGAGATTATTGTAATAGTACTATATTTGGAGATAATTCATACCCATTGTATAGACGTCGTAATAATGGTATTAGTATTAAAGTTAGAGGTCAAATGTTAGACAATCAATGGGTTGTACCATATAATCCTTATTTAAGTGCAAAATTTGACTGTCATATCAACGTTGAAATATGTTCTTCTATTAAAACTGGAAAATATTTGTACAAATATGTATACAAAGGACATGATCGTATTAATTTTTTTGTTAGCAAAGATGAAAAAGAAAAAGAGATTGATGAAATATCTGCTTATCAATGTTAGACAATCAATGGGTTGTACCATATAATCCTTATTTAAGTGCAAAATTTGACTGTCATATCAACGTTGAAATATGTTCTTCTATTAAAGCTGTAAAATATTTGTACAAATATGTATACAAAGGACATGATCGTATTAATTTTTTCGTTAGCAAAGATGAAAAAGAAAAAGATATTGATGAAATATCTGCTTATCAATCTGCTAGATGGATATCTCCACCTGAGGCTATGTGGAGGATTTTTTCATTCAATTTGTCAGAAATCTATCCAATTGTTTATTCTTTACAACTTCATACCGAAGATCATCAACAAGTTACATACAAAAATACGGATGATTTATCTACTATTATTGAGAATGAAAATACAAGGAGAACAATGTTAACTGAATTTTTTCGATTAAATAAAGCAAACGAATTTGCTCGAACGCTTTTGTATCGAGATATCCCAACATATTTTGTTTGGAATGCAAATAACAAAATTTGGACTCCCAGAAAGAAACAAATTGTTATCGGACGAATTGTCTCAGCGAATCCATCGGAAGGAGAACGATATTTCCTTCGCATTCTTCTTAACCATATTAGAGGACCAACATCATTTGACGATATAAGAACTTTTAATGAAACAATTGTTGGTACATTTCGAGAAGTAGCACTTTTACATGGTTTATTAAGTGGAGACAATCGTTGTGAAGAATGTTTATCCGAAACTATTATTTACGAAATGCCTTGTTCTTTAAAACGACTTTTTGCTACACTTCTTACATTGTGCAATCCTAATCATCCAAAGTTACTGTGGGATAAATTTAAATCTTATATGATGGATGATTATGTACATCAAAATATACCTATTGAAGTCGCTGAAATACGAGCTCTGGAGGATATAAGTTCTATTTTAGAATCCCTGGGTAAAAATATAAATGATTATGGAATTGTGCCGTTTAATGTAAATATAAATGAAGATGAAAGGTTGACAAGAATGATTGCAGAAGAGACAATTAATTTGGAAATTCAAGAAACCTTTGCTTGTGCCGCAATGTTAAATAAGGAACAACAATTTGCATACGATACAATTATGGAAAAAGTAGAATCTGAATCAAGCGGTGCTTTTTTCATCGACGGTCCAGGAGGAACAGGTAAGACTTTTTTATACAAAGCACTCTTAGCTGGTGTAAGGTCTAGACATTTTATTGCTTTAGCAACTGCATCGTCTGGAGTAGCTGCATCTTTATTACCTGGAGGTCGAACAGCTCATTCGAGATTTAAAATTCCTTTGGAAACAATAGGAGAAGTCAATAGCTCTATTAGCAAACAATCAGCTTTGGGAACTTTGTTGAAAATGTCTAAACTAATAATCTGGGATGAAGCACCTATGGTAAATCAACTAATAATTTGGGATGAAGCACCTATGGTAAATCGTTGTACTATTGAAGCTGTAGATAAAATGTTTAGAGATATTACTGATTGTAACTTACCTTTTGGTGGAAAAGTAATCGTTCTTGGAGGAGATTTTCGACAGGTTTTACCAGTTGTACCGAAAGGAAAAAAAGAAGACATAATGAAAGCTAGCTTGGTTTTCTCATATCTATGGCCTTTGTTTGTACATCTACCATTAGTTCATAATATGAGAGCAAAGTTCGATTCTACGTTCTGCGATTACTTGCTTAGAATTGGAAATGGAACAGAACAAGAACATACTTGTAAATGTATTAAGCTTCCAAATAGTATAATTTTACCATTCGAAGATGAAATCACGTCTCTGAAAACTTTGATACATTGTGTTTTTCCAAATATAGAAGCTTATGCTGATCATTTACATACCATGGTAAACCGTGTTATTCTTACACCTACAAATGAATGTGTTGACTATATTAACAAACTTCTGCTTGAACAAATTCCTGGTCAAATTTTCACATACTATAGTTTTGATGAAGCAATTGAAAAATCAGAACAGTGCGTGCAAGAAGATTTCTTAAATACTTTGACATCAAATGGTATTCCACCTCATGAATTGAACCTTAAAATAAATTGTCCTGTAATGTTATTGCGGAATATTAATCCTTCTGAAGGGTTATGCAATGGAACACGTCTTACTTGTCGAAAATTTGAGAGAAACGTTATTCTTGCTGAAATCACTACTGGCGAATATTGTGGAAAACATGTTTTCTTACCGAGGATCCCTTTTATACCACTGAAATCTGATCGAACCACAATTCCATTTAAAAGAACTCAATTTCCAATTAGACCATGCTTTGCAATGACAATAAATAAAGCCCAAGGTCAAACACTTGATTTTGTCGGTTTGTATCTTCCAGAACCAGTTTTCTGCCATGGTCAGTTATATGTAGCGTTATCAAGAGCAAAAACAAGCAAATCTCTAAAAGTTTTACTGAAACCATCAACCACAGATACTTCGCACAACTCATGTACTGAAAATGTTGTCTATAAAGAAATTCTTTCCTTTATACATTCATAGAACAACCTTCTCACAGGTATATTTATTTCGTATATTATATTTAAAATACAGTATTTTACTATGCATAAAATAATATTTTTCATTTTATATACAGGTTATCGAAATTTCTATTGATGTTATTCGAAAGTTCAAATGAATTCTCTACTGCATCTGTATATTTCACAGGTATGAATTAATTTAAAAATAAAATATAATTTTTTTTATGAACATCTAATACACTTTCATTATATTTTTCCAACATTTGTATAGTTCTCAAAAAATAATTTTACATTGTTTTTTAGACTATCTGCCACATTTTCTTGGAAATAAAATATTAATTCATCAACAAAAGATGTCATATTAGTGTAAGTGGTGATACCATCTAACATGTTTTTTCTAAATAAAAACAAGTACACACATGTGTTGTATATAATAATCTCCGTATTTCTCTTATTCCATTGCCATATATGTACTATTATTTATCATTTCGCAAATTCCTCCGAATCCATTTTTTTGGTTTGTTCACGACACCTTTAATATAGAATCTTCCATATATCAACATTGGTTTTATAGGTACCTGATCTTTGTGATCCTCCATTCAAATTAATGAAACGAGTTAATATATTACCCTAATCTTTAAAATTTGCAGTTCAATAAATTTCTCAATTATGGTTAGTCTATTAATAATGTTTTCCATTACTTTAGTAGAATATATTCATTGACATTTTGTTATATGATTGGACACAGGTTTTCTGTTATTAGCAAGAGTTCCATCTTCTCAAAGGCATCCACGATTATTGTATTTGTACAATTTTTAGTCTATCAAAATCTTTTAATGTTGTCATATGACATTTTACATAAAGCGTGTCTTCGTGGAGTACAAGGGAACGAAACAGAGAAATTTCTTTCTTATTTTAAGCCATGTATAATACCCCAAAGAATGTGGAGTTGCTTCAGGTTTGAAGCATATGGAGGCCAAAAAGCATAAAACATGTTGTATATATGCAAAGGAAAGCACATTGTTCATATGAAAGAGGTAAGTTTTATGTTTCTCACTCTTCCTGGTCATAATACATCATAAAAATCTTTTTAGTAACAACTTCTTATATCTTTGACAAATGTGTTTTGCTTGATCTTCACTCAATCATGATGACATCTTTATTCTCGATACTAAATATGAAATCTTTCAGTTCAACGAATCCGACTCATGTAGTCAAGAAAGGGCAAGAAAGGGCTAAAACACTGGAAGTTTTAGTGAAAGAACGGGAAGGAAATGATTTTTAAGAGAGGTAGACCATCTGCAATGTTTCTAAGATTTGGAAATTACAATGAGATGCCTGAGGATTCGGAACTGAGGAGACTTCTAGCCGGTCCCAACCCATTACACCATAATTGCCATACTCCAACAAAGCCCCGGACGCCATGAAAATTAAACTCTTCTCTCATTTTATTTTAATTTCCAAAGACAGAAAAAAAAGAAGAAGAAAAACAAACAAAAAAAGTCAGTCTATAAATTGGTCTAAATATAATATATATGTTTGTGTAGAGTAACTTGGGTCCTTTGCACCTTTTTCTTTTGTTTCTTTTTGTCTTGGAATTTATGGAGGACCTTATGATATATGTAAGTACTTGTAAGCTTTTTAAAAGTTTCAAGGGGACATTATGCCCCATTTTGTTACATGCTGTTCATGGTATTTGTTAGGGTGTACACACACATGTTAATTAATAGTTAATCTTTTCAAGTATTTACACGATTATTTTGCATACCTTCACATATTCGCATACGTATGAAGTGAAAACACAAGAAATTGAACTTATGATCGTTTTCAAATATAATTTTGACAGCATAATGACAATTAACCATAAACCACAGTAGTATCACATTATCTGATTTTGTAATTTAGTTAAACATATTACACACAACACATTCACGAGAATTTCTTATGTTCGAAAGAAATTCTTAACATTCACAATGCTAATATTTATTTACCTTTAAAATAACACAACCTGTGCATTGCACGAGGCAAAAACTAACATGAAAACAAACTTCCCATAATAATAACACTACAACATTATGGAACTTACAGATCCTTCAAAATTTAAGCTTCACCAGAAAACATATTTTGTTTGGATTATAATTTCGCTCTTTTTTTTTGTAATATATAAAATTCAATCTTATATCTCTTTCATTCTTATTATTTTATTTTCTTTCTAAAATCATATATACTTGAGACTTCAACTTTTATTTTTTATTGTGTGTATATATATATATATATATTATGCATTCCATACTTCATAAAATAGTAAAAAAAAATGCAGATAATTTTTTTTTTTTTGAACGCTAACATTACTTCCGTAATCACATTGCCCGTGCATTGCACGGGCAATAGACTAGTATAGTCATAGAAGAGTCTCCAAACAGATCAAATTTAACAGATTATGATGCTTTGTCCATCAGCTGTATTGGACTCAGAATATTAGCCTTGCTGGTTTCAACAATACAACCATTCATCACCATTTCCTCCAGCATGAAATGTGCTTTTTCCAAATGAAACATTATGTCCAGCTCACACTGCAAAGTCATAATTTACAGTTCAGTCAAAGTCCAAAGGCGAAGACACAGAAAAATTTGTTTTATGAATTGTCTATGGTCAGAAACTTACCACATTGCCAAAATGGCGATCCATAGTTTCCACTAGTAGGTGGATAAACTCCAAAATTGCAAGCTCGTTCTACAAAATCAAATTCACTCAGAAAGCAGAAAAGTTTATTACGAAGTATTCACGATTGACGTTATTACATTCACACGGCAACAAAATTGAGAATAGAGCATGTTTGGCACAGCTTTAAGAGAGTAAAAGTTACTTCCAAACATGTTTGGATAGCTCAACTTTTTAAAGTAACAATTAACTGACTAAATAACTAATTTGTTTGAAACTTAGACAAATAAAAAATGATTTACTTAAAAACTAACATATTTACTTATAAGTGAACTTCTAAAGATTAGCCAAAAATGCTATGAAACAAGTAAAGTAGCAAGGTCTTCCTTCAAATTGAGTAGCCATTAAAAGAGCTTCTTCAGAACATTCACATACCCATAAACAAATGTCTCCAAAATGTTAACCCAAGAATCAAGTGATAGAGTAGTGGCAATGACAAAGGTTTAAATATGCAATACCAAAGTGATCATGCAGTGGCAATAACATTTTTTCTTAATATGCAATCACTAAACTAGCTAGGCATACGGCATGCACCAACTGAAGTTATTTTCTGAGATTCAAGCTCATTATGTAAGAAATCGAAGATGGTTTGTTTAATAATTTATATCTCGTAGGTTGTGCTCTAATAGCTTAATCTTATACATATCGTATAGGTGTAGTTAATTGTATCCAGTCTATTTACCATTCAACAGGCTAGAAGACATTTTGAGATAGCTAAAATCATCATAAAGGTCTAAATGATTAGAGATTCACTTTATCGTAGAGGTCAAATGTGGGTTATATCTTCCTCTACAAGAAACAATCATGGTCAGCTTTATCTACTTTGTACTTGAAGTTGCAATACTATTTACAATGTCCAAAGCATTTCTTTCCCCAATTTTTTTTATTAGAGTACTGTCTTAAAATTAATGGAATGAGAGAGATTGATGTCCAGCTGAGTGATCTTACAAAGTGTTTGACCCAAAATAAACAAGTGAGGACCAAAAACTTGCTGGGTAAATTTTATTTCAAGCATGCAATATGTTGTTTCCAACGGTATATAAGTTTACTGACGATGAAAGAGGCATGATATTGAATACACAAGAGATTTTAGTTATAGAGGATATTTCAAAATATGAGGACTTACTTCTTCATTGTCTACTCCAACCAAGAAAAATAACGATGCATAACGCCTATACACAATTTTGTAGTTCCGATGCTCGACAAACGAACACTGTTCAAAGAATAAGTAAGCAATCACAATAAAACATTACAGTCCACAAACAGCTTAGCATCTTCAATAAAAGAAAAAGCCACCAACTGGTTGTCTAAAGGTCCCCAAGCTTTCCACCATTCAAATTAGTCAAATAATATAAAACCAATATAAAAAGAAACAAGTCGTGTGAATGAGAAGACAGGACAATAAGCCATAACCTAGTAACAGCACAAATTGATTCAGTTTTAACACAGATTTATCAAAAAACTAAAACTGGTAGTTTTGAGATTGTCCACTCAACTTTGCAACTAAAGGGAAAAATGTCCCGGTTAATGAGTTTTGGTGTATTTTTACTGCTTACGAGCAAAACTCTACAACAAATACAGATCATCTGTGAGTACACAATCGGCCAGGGCCACTAGTTGAGGTTTTAAATCTATATTGTTAGCATGAATGCAGAACATCATCTTAAACCATGTAGATTCAACCTAAAATAGTCGAAAACTTAATTAGATTGTAGCAAATGGAGAAATTTCCTCCAGAAAAAAAGTACAACAAAAGTTAAAACATATCTATTGATCGTCGCTTTTCGGGCAAAGAATTTCAATATGGCTACTTTGGATCGAGATTGCTAGTTCTGACGACAAATTTCCTAGAAAGTAATCCTTGCATTTCTCCATATGTTATGCCATGCAATCGCTCTCCACTTGACGCCATGGTTAGTCTGCAATAATAATTAAAAGTCTGCTTTTTGGCACCGGATTGTGCGTGAGATCGAATTTAGGGCAGCTATACAATCAACAATTTGATCCACTAAGTTCCTACATCTCATCACCAAATTAAATTATAAACGTTTAGAATATATTAAAAATTCACTAACTCATATTCATATTACTAAACTAATCATCCAGATATCCTAATTTACACCCACGAACAATAAATTTTCTGCACATAATAAATAAGTATAAAAAATGGTCTTTTGCACAGAATTATAAGTAGGATAGAATTCAGGGAAGTTGTACTAAACATAATTTACACTATTCACATAATTTGTAATAAATGCACACCTGTTGCTCAGTGCGGGCAAGGCATTTGCGGACGATTTCACCTTCAAGTGCTCGGCGTTCTTCTAGGGTTAGATATTCATAATATTGGGCCAAACGGGTCTGCCCTTGCTTGTTCACCATTAAAATGAATCTGATTCCCATTTTCTTTGAGTTTCCTTTTCTCTCTCTTCTAAATTCCGTGTGCTTTTCTGCAGATCTCCCCTACCTGATTGATTTGCATCTGTTAGTGTAAATGTAAATTTCAATTTGTCTCTAATTTTTAGGATTAGTTTCAATTTGACCACAAAACTTTAAGATTTTGCAAATTTACCTATTCTTTCATCGCCTACGTGAGAAGAGGTTATATTTTCATTCTAGTAGACTTGAGAGCATCCTCAATGTATGCATTCTACGAATTACCATCTAGACCATACGAAAGTTGAAAACTTTCTATTTACATAGTAGTGATGTTTAATTAATATACCCTTAAGTCCAAAATTAGTCTAATGTTTTTTTATAGATTGCGTGTTTTTTAGTTAATTGCTTAAAAAATCACTGTATTTTTGGTTATGTCATGAAAACATAATTGAATTTCAAAATGAGTGCATGTTTGGAGGAAATTTTGGTCTCATTTTTAAAAAATTTGGACTGTTGCACAGTGAAATAACAGCAAATGAGACTGAGTCTAAAAAGAGAGAATTTTTTCATTTACCTTTATTACATTTTTACCGCATCAATATTTCAACCACCCAATTGAATTTATTTCCACTTTACTCTTTCCTTCTTCCATTCTTTTAGCAGTCCAATACATTCTTTTTTTTTGGCCTATGCTATTCAAGCAGGGGTTGCAAATACAGTAGATGATGAGTTTTCATTTGAACACTCTAACCAAACAGAAGGTGCAGAATTGAACGAGCTTTGGCCGAAATCCAAAAATCAGTCTCATGTCTTCACATTTCTTCCCTTTACAGTTCTTATGCTCCAACATCTTCAACCATTTTGTTGGTCGCTTTGTTTTGTTCTCGCATTTAGCCTGAAGTTGGAGACACTTGCAAACTCCGTCTCAAGTCTGAAGTCCTCCAGCGATAATCATGACTACAAGTTATTAAGCTTCCACCTTCGGGCACTTTCCTATTTTTCGTGCGTAATCGCGACTGCCTCCTGACCATTTTTACCAACTCTGGTGGGAGCCCACATGAGTTGAACTATTCCCATTTACGTTATTATTCAATAGACTTTTGCGATAACTAATTTGATCAGAGCTTTAACTAAAATTGATGTTAATAACAATTACTGCATTATGTACTCGAATTCTCTTCAAGCATCTCATTTTGCATAGGCCAACCAACAGCTCCCTTGGAGAAGAGGCACTCGATCTCAAAAGTGCTCATTCAGTATTTCAAAAGATTATGAATGATATTTTCAATCCTTTTGAAAATTTCATTACTGTGTATATTGATGATATTGTAATATTTTCTGAAAGCTTAGAACAACATTTCAAACATATCAATACATTCATCCATGTCATTAAGAATTATGGTTTAGCTATATCGGCTAAGAAAGTAGTTCTTCGTCAAACACGAATTAGGTTCCTAGGTCATTACATACATTTAGGAATCATTACTCCAATTCAAAGAAGTCTAGAATTCAAAGAAAAATTTCCTGATGAAATTCTAAATAAGTCAAGTTTACAGCGTTTTTTAGGCTGTGTCAATTACATATCAGACTTTATTAAAGAATAACTTTAGTATGCACTCATTTTTTTTTTCAAAGGTTGCAAAAGCATCTTGTACCATGGAGTCACGAGCATACTTTAGATGTACAAAAGGTTAAAGTTTAGGTGAGATCATGATGTCGTTTATGCCGAAGGAGTTAACCTCCATACCCGATTCCTCGTAATGGATAGTCCATCAGCATATAATGTTATCTTGGGGAGACCCTAGATCCTGATATGAAGGTTGTACCATCGACATTTCATGAAGTGCTCTGTTTTCCTACCAAATGGGGAATAAGGGAGATTCATGGTGACCAAAGAGATTCACTCCACTCAGACCAATGTCCTTTATAGCAATTAAGGTAATTTCAGCCTGTCATCCCAGACCATTCGGATGTAGAAGAGGTAGATGAAGTACATATCCATCCCGACATTCCAGAACACAAAACTCAAGTGGGGGCAAGGTTAGAACCAACGCTCAAGCAACACCTTTTCAAGTTTCTCATGGAACACCATGACCGTTTCGCTTGGTCTCACATAAACATGACCGGTGTTGACCCAGAGATAATGATACACAAATTGAATGTCGATCCCCAATACATTCTGATCAGACAGAAGTGAAGAATATTCGCTCCTGAACGAACCGCATTATCAATGAAGGTACGAAAACTTATAGAAGTTGGCTCCATATGAGAAATCTATTACCTAGGTTAGCTCGCTAATGACGTCGTTGTTAAAAAGAAGAATGGTAAGTGGAGAGTCTATATTGATTTCACAGACTTGAATAAGGCATGTCCAAATGACATCTTTCAACTTCTATATATCGACATGATGGTAGACTCGACCGCTGGATATGAAATTCTAAGTTTTATGGATACCTTTTTTAGGTTATAACTAGATTATGATGCACCTAACTAACCAAAACAAAACTGCTTTCGTGACGGAGCGAGGCACATTCTACTATAAGGTCATGTCATTTCGGCTAAAAAACACTAGAGCAATATATCAATGATTAGTGAATTGTATGTTCGTTGATCAGCTCGGAAAATCCATGGAAGTCTACATCGACAACATGCTGGTGAAATCCTTGATTGCAAAGCTACACATAGACCACTTGGAGCAATCCTTAGAAGTTCTAAAGAAGTGCAATATGAAACTCAATCCGTCCAAGTGTTTATTCGGAGTATCCTCTGCCAAGTCCCTAAATTACTTAGTAACCCAGAGGGAAATCGAGGTAAATTCGATCAAATCTAATCAATCATTAATATTTCATCTCCAACTTGCGTTAAGGAAGTTCAAAGACTTACTGGAAGACTTGCAACTCTTAATAGGTTCATTTCTCGATCTTTCGATAAATACCAGAAATTTTATAACATATTGAGGAAAAATAAAACTTTTGAATGAACTAAGGCATGTGAAGAAGTGCTTTAGCAACTCAAACAATGCTTAACTTCACCTCCACTCTTGTCAAAACCAAAAGATGGGGAACAACTCTACATGTACTTGGCGGTATCTGAGACAGCTATTAGTGTATTTTTGGTTCGTGAAGAAGAAGGAAAGAAATTCCCCATTTACTATGTCAGCAAGACATTACTAGATAGAGAGACTCGTTATTGCAAACTGGAAAAATTAGCTTTGTCGCTTGTTAGCACAGCTTGAAAGCTAAGGCCTTACTTCCAGAGCCATTCAGTAGTTTTCGTAACATGCTCCCGCTAAAGGAGATACTCCACAAGCTTGAGTTATCTGGACGACTAACAAAAATGGGCTGTCGAATTAAGTGAATATAATATTTCCTTTGCACCCCGTACTGTCGTAAAATCTCAAGTGCTTGCAGATTTCATCATTAATTTTGCTCCTAACTCTCAGGTCCTAGCCCAAAAAGGAACTTATTTGCTTGACGGACCGACCGATGATAGGTACATGGATCCTCCAGGTGAACGGGTCAAGCAGCATCAATGATGCAGGCCTTGGCATCATCTTAACATCACCAGAAGGAGGGCAGGTAGAATAGGTGGTCAGGTGTGATTTAAGGCAACTAACAATAAGGCAGAATACGAAGCACTCATTGTCGGACTGATCTTGGCAAAAGAACTATGAGTCGCTCGAATAAATGTTCGCAGTGATTCTCAACTTACTGTAAACCAGATATAAGGCAACTTCCTAGCCAAAGACACAAAGATCACATCTTACTTAGAGTTAGTCAAATAGCTCAGCAACAAGTTTGATGAGTACCAAATCACTTAAGTTCCACGGACCAAAAAGGTCCAAGCAAATGCTCTAGCCAGCTTCGGAACAGATATGAATACGAAACAATGCAAGGTCATCCCAATGCCCTACTTGCAATGGCCAGTAATTCGAAAGCAGATTGAAACCAAAAGTTTTCATTTAATGGAAGAGCAATTTTGGATGACTCCGATTGTTAGATACCTCCAAAATGACGAACTGCTACTGACAAGAATAAAGCTCAACGAACTAAGGTTAAGGCTGCCAAATTTTGTATTATAGATGGTGAGATGTATAAAAGATCTTTTTCTGTACTTTATTTCCGATGCATCGGCAACGCTGAAGTTGAATATGTCCTAGCTGAAATTTACGGAGGAGAACGTGGCAATCACTCAGAAGCCCAAAGCTTAGCGCACCATACACTTACCACCAGATACTATTGGCCAACAATGCGAGCTGATTCTTTTAATCATGTCAAAAAGTGTAATCGATGTCAATGATTCACCAATGTCTCGCATTTCCAGCCATAACGGCTTAACCCCATTCTTTCACCCTAGCCTTTCATCAAATAGATGATGGATGTCACGCGTTTTATTTAATGTGAAAATGCCGCAAGTGTATGGTATCAAATTTTGTAATATAATGATGAAATACAGAATTTCGAACCCACGAGGATTGATAGTTGATTTCCACTGAATACTATAATTGAGTAGTTTCTCCTTTATTTAGACAATCAAATTTTGAATAAGGTTGTGATTTTGAGTTAATGGCGATAAACTAAAATTTGCAAGTGAACGGAAACAAAACTCAAAGAAATTATCAAATTATGAAAGCCTAGGAAATGATTTCATCACACTATCAACAATGTTTTCAACCTATAATATGTCATCTCAATCATATTTTTCTTAATTTATAGGCAAGAACCCTAATTTTATTCTATTCCCTCTTTCGAGTGCCGAACAGAACTTATTCCTACAAATTTATTCCAATATCTCCATTCCGAATTAAACATGTAGAAATTATAATGAACGTGGTTCTTAATTCAAACAAGCCCCAAAGATCCGTATTTTCTCTCGAAATCTATAAAATCTAGGTTATGTTGTTCATAGATCACGCCTAAATTTCCCTCACTCGTGTGCCAAAATTCATGCATCAAATCATTTAAATATTGGCCAAGTAATTGAATGCATTAAACTTGAACAACATAAATAAATAATCAGAAAAATTCAAAAGAGATTAATTAGTTTCAAGAGGATTACATCAAACCCTAGATCTAATGTGTTAGTTCATGATAAATACAATTGATAACTTGGAATTTATCATTGAAAACATGGAAAAGAATACAAGGATTTAGAAAAACTCTTCGTTGCCGCTTGATCTCTTCTCCTAAAAGTATCAATTGCTCCTTCTTCAAGAATTTTGTCTTCAATTCTTCTTGCCTCTTTCGGCCATCCAAAAAGCCCCTTTTTAGGTCTTCCCAAAGTGTATTAACAGTCACACAAGTTTGCAAGACGAGTTGAAGTGGATTGGGCCGGGTTTCTCTTAAAAAAATTCAAAATTTCCTTTCTCGGTGCCCAGCGTCGCAACACCAGCCTCTCTGTCTACTTCGCGACGTCGCGACGCTAGCCCCTCTGTCCTCCTTAGCATTTTTTTCATTTTCTTTGCTTTTTTTTTTCCATTTTGTTTCTTCCTCAATCTTCTTCATTGAATTGCCTCTTTCCATGAGCACTACCGTAACTCCATTACACGCTTCAAATTACTTCTTTTTTATCCAAGTTGCTTACCTACAAAATAACATAAAGACATGCATCAAAACGCTCTAAAATACTCAAGATCCAACCGAAAAACTAAGATTCAAAGGTACTTATTTAATTAGTTAATTAAACTCATCAATGAACATTGTCGAATAACTTCCAACTGCTCGAGGACAGCGAATTTTCATGCTAGCAGTCACGGACTATTTCACGAAATGTATTGAAGTCGAGGCACTCTCACAAGTAGAGCCAAGTAGAAAAACATATCACTTATCAAAGATCAACACTTTCCTCATCAATGGGGACGTTGATAGCGTCAAATGTGGGGGTAGGAAGATCTCGTGATGACACCAAAAATTATTTGGAATCTAGAAGCTGGTCTATAAAAATGGCCACGTAGATTCTATCAAGCTATTTAGATGAAGAGGACCACACTGTTGCCTTCAAGTCGTCTGTACAAGTTTGGTCCTACCATCACCATCATACCAATCTGAACGAAGACTCAGTTGCCTTCGAATTGGGATACCCTTCAAGCCAACCAATAACATTACCTACCAAACCGGATGGATCGAACTAATTGAATCCTTTGTAAAAATGCATTTGTGAGTCTATTTTATCTTTTAAATTGGTAAGTAAGTCCAATTTCTATTTGAATATTATGATCATAAATTTGTGCATGATTTCATTATAATTAGAATGAAATTCTAAAGTTCGATATTTGATCAAGTTTTTAGGTAGTCTAGCACACAACCCTAATAAGTCTACACATTACATAATTTAGAAAGACATAAGTTCAAATACGCTCATACAAATACTGATACATAAGTCCGAATGAAAATGACAGTCGGGAAGCACAGTTGGAAAATGTGCTACCAAAGGGATTTAAGATCCCATCATCGGCATTCCCGACTCCCTTGCCAGACGCAGCCCTGACTTCGGGCTGTTTTTTTACCATATTCGACATACCAAGCATCTGGTACAATTCAGCATAATTGGCAATTGCGTTGTCCACATCCCAGCTAATATGTTTACCTTTTTTTATAATCATTTATAAGAAAGACTCTAGTGGCTGTTTCAACTTCTAGTTGACAATTCTCTTGACGATCCTCTAAAGAAACAATTCGAGCCCCAGAACATTTCTTCAAATTTGCAAGCTCCTCTTCCAACACAAGCTTCTCATGAACCGTGTCGACTAGTTTATCTGTCTCCTTTCTAGGAGCCAAGTCATCATCTTTCTTCCCAGACCTCAAACTTTCGACTTCTCCTATAGTGAAGTATTTACTTCCTTTAATGAGCAAACCTTTCTGGCATATCTAACAGCTTCGTTTTCTCAAAATGTTTCCTTGCAAACCCTGGAATCAAAGAAATAAGTTCACGTTAACCTATTAGGTTATCCATAATGAAGTACACAAAAAATAAGTACCTAAAAAATCTGAGCCATCGTGTTCTTGAGTGCCTTTACTGGACCAAATTACTCATAGCGCGTCTGATTTTCAGGAAATAATATACTTTTACCAAGCGCTACCAACATCGGATTAGAGAATGCAGATGAATTAAATGGAAAGGTAAGCACGATCGAATCATCATCTGTCGACAATGGCCCTAGATGATCGCGTTTGTGTATTGATAGGGATGAAGCATCAAGTAGTTCGGTCTGGCTCGAGAAATCATTAGATGGGACTGGAGTGTCACTAGTCTTGTAAGATAAGAAAACTTAGACTTTTCTTACGCCTTTTTCCTTTCCAAAGCGTCATGTGAAGATCTTACCACTCTTGACATGATTCGATCTGCAATCTCACATTCAGTCGAGTTAAGTGAACCGGTCAAAGGAAAATTACTACCAAGAATTTCCATACCTCTCTTTGCCATTATAATAGGGATTGTATGTTTTGGGAAATCAGAAGGAATACTTCATAGTTCTATCGAAGTATGATCCCACAAGCTCTAGAAGAAATAACATCTGAAGACAAAAGGAACCGGCTGCCCTTTGATCCTTGGGT
>OU503039.1:5486533-5506833 GCA_912172775.2 Fraxinus pennsylvanica | reverse complement strand
CTAATCCTCCCCAAAAAAACTTCCCTTGGATCCTCTTTAATCTCTTTGCTACTGCAATAGGAATGGGAAACAGGGACAAGAAATAAGTTAGGAAGATTCAACAGAGTGGACTTTATGAGAGTAAGACGACCTTCCTTTGAAAGGTACATACGCTTCCATTCTGCTAACCTCTTCTTCACCATTTCCACAATAGCGTTCCAAATCTGCATGTTTTTAAACCGTGCTCCTAGAGGAAGTCCAAGATATGACATAGGCAGTTGTGCTACCCTGCAATCCAATATCTCAGCCAACTCCTCTACGTTGTCGACCTCTCCTGCTGTGATAGCCTTTAATTTTTCCAAATTTATTTTCAATCCAGAGATGGCTTCAAAGCATTGGATTAAACGACACAAGTTCCTGAATTGCTCAACATCCGCATGACAGAAAATCGACGTATCATCTACAAATAGCAAATGAGAGACTTGCAATTGCTCAACCACAAAACCCTTAATAAACTTTGCCCCACAGCCTTCTCAAGCATCCTACTAAAAGCTTCCATAAAACTGCCAAACAGCAGTGGGGACAGAGGGTCCCCTTGTCTCAATCCACTACTACTGCGAAAATAGCCCTCTGGGGAGCCAATCACCAGAACTGAAACAAAACCCTTAATAAACTTTGCCCCACAGACTTCACAAGCATCCTACTAAAAGCTTCCATAATAATGACAAATAGCAATGGAGACAGAGGGTCCCCTTATCTCAATCCTCTACTACTGCGATTCTGCAAAAGTAGTCCTCCGGGGTGCCATTCACCATAACTGAGTACGAAACCGTAGAGATGCAAAACTGAATTCGACGACACCATTTCTCCCTATAACCACATCTCCTGAGCATATACAAAACTAATCCCCAGTTAACGTTATTATATGCCTTCTGAATGTCGAGTTTACATAACATTCCTGGAAACCCCAATCGCAGTCTGGAGTCAATGCATTCGTTTGCTATAAGTACGGATTTAAAATCTGGCACCATTTGACTAAGGCATTCTGAAATTTAGACACCACCTTTTCCAGCACCTCCTTTAATCTATTCGTCAAAATTTTTGTAATAATCTTGTAAACCCCACTCACTAAGCTAATAGGCCGGAAGTCTTTAATATCAATCGCTCCCGGTTTCTTAGGAATGAGCACAATGAATGTAGCATTGGCACTTCGTAGGAATCTTCCACACTGAAAAAAGTAGGTAAGAACATCGACAATGTCTGAACGCCACTTCCCAACAACCCTTATAGAATGAGAAAGAGAATCCATCGGGTCCTGGAGCCTTATCGTCGTTCATACTGAACACCACCTCCCTAATTTCATCCTCCCCAAATTGTCTTTCTAACCAACTATCATCCTCCTCCTCAATAGTTGAGAAGTCTTAACCTCTGCAGTTACGGCCTCCAACTCGATTGCTCACTATACAAAGACTGATAAAAACTTACCATATGGGTCCCGATATCATTTGGATCCTCATAAGTGACCCCATCGACCTCCAACATAGTGATTAGATTGTTGTGCCTATTGGAGTTAGCTACCTTATGGAAAAATTGGGTGCATCTGTCTCCCTCTTTCAACCACTTGACCCTAAATTTCTGACGTCAAGCAATCTCCTCCATCTCCACCAACCTCTCCAACTCTATCCTTAATTCTCCACGTCTCACTCTGTCATCTCCAACCAATCCGTGATTTTCCTCCAACCTATCCAATTCTACTATATTTGATATACATTGATTTTTGCAAAAAGTGACATCTTCCACAACCTCCTCACTCCACCTCTTAAGATCCCGTTTCAAGGCCTTTAATTTCCGATCTATAAAACTAGGTGACCCCCTGAAGTCATAGGATGCCCACCAATTCCGTACTCGTTCCTCAAAACCTTCAACTTTTAGCCACATCCTCTCGAACCTAAAATGCCTTCTTCCACTGCGCCCTACATTCCCAGATAATAAGATGGGGAAATGATCAGAATACAGCCTCACCAGTCTCCTTTGTGTGACCTTTGGATACTTGGCCTCCCACTCCCCGCAAACCAAAAATCGATCTATTCAGGATAGAACAGGTTGGTCTCGATTAGATGACCAAGTAAATTCTCCCTCAATCAAAGGCAAGTCTATCAACATGTTTTCCCTAAAGTTTGAAAAGTCCTCGATAGGCCCTGTTAATCTCCCCCCAATAGACCTTTCGTTAGAAAATCGAACTACATTAAAATCTTCTCCAATACACGTTGGGAGGCTCCACCAATTCATCATCCCAGCCAACTCATCCCACAATCCACCTCTACTCTCATCAGCATCAGGCTCATAAACTCCTGTAAACATCCACCGAAAGCCATCTCCAATATTTCTAAACGAAAGCGATAGAGAAAAAAGCCATTCACTAACCTCCTCCAAATAAAAAACTCCAGTATCCCACATTACTGAGATGAAAAAATAATTATCACTATCTATCGATTGTTGAGTTACTTGTATGGAAAACGATAATTGACATCTAGAACCACTGTAAAATGTATTGATTTTCAAATTAAATCCTCTCATTGTGAGGATTCCTTAATTAAATAGAAGGGATCAACTAAATTACGAAGGCTAATTACCCTAATCACGCTGCCGTATGCTAGAGATATGCTATATACCATACATACAACAATCATACCATAAATACAAAGATACTATTGGCATCCCTCCTCAAATTGATGTGGCCGATCAAGAAGCACCAATTTGTTCTCAAAAAACTGATGACGATGCTGAGTTGTGGCCTTTGTGAAAACATGAGCTATCTGGAGAGAAATGACGAGTATCCAGGCCTTCCAAATATAATGACAGCCCACCTCAATTTGTTTCGTATGTTCATGGTAAACTATAAGCAGTAAGACGAAGAGGAGTCCTTGCAAGAAAAAAAATAGACTATGACTAGGTGTGCCTCGGAGATGGCGAATGATACGGCAAACGGCGGCAAAATGAAGATGATGTGGAGCTTGCATGAACTGGCTAACCTGTTGGATTGCAAAAGAAACATCCGATTGAGTAATAGTCAGATAATTCAAACTTCCCACTAACTCGGGATCAGGCAAAAGTTCATCTTCATCGTTGTGAAATTTTATATGGACTTCCATAGGAGTGTCTACAGAGGATGGATCCTAATGACACCAAAAGAATCTGTGTGTATTTATGTTGATTTAAGAAGATACCAAAAGAATCTGTGTGAACATCCAATCCTAAGAAGTACGTAAGAGGGCCAAGGTCCTTTATATGAAATGAAGATTGAAGATGTTGTAGACATGTAATAATGGAGAAATTTGTCCTATTAATAACAATATCATCAACATAGACACAGAGAATAGCAATGCGTGCAGAAGTCTTGCAAAGAAACAATAATCATATCTACTCAGTTGAAATTAAAAATGAAGTAGTTCGAAACTTGTGAAATCATGCCCGTGGAGCCTGTTTTAGCCCATAACGAATGCTTCAACTTACAGACATCTAAAGAACGGGTGGTGAATAGGCCAGGAGGTAGTGCCATATAAATATTCTCTTTGAGATTACTATGAAGATAGACATTTTTGACATCCATTTGATAAAGTGGTCAACCCTGTGAAGCAGCAATAGAAATAGCCGTTCGTACTGTAGTCATCTTGGCAATCGGGGGCAAAAGTCTCTTCATAGTCCTCCCCATACTCCTGCCTATTTCTAAGGGCTACCAATCTTGCCTTATAACGATCCAAAGTCCCATAAGAACGGAGTTTGATTGAATAAATTGACTTACAACCAATGCCTTAGCCTCCATCTAACATGCATGCTGAACAGCCTTAGAGTAACATGAAGGAATGGAGATAGAAGACAAAGTAGCACGAAGAGATGTATGAGAAAAATCGTACTGATTAGGGGGACGAGAGATTCTAGTAGAGCGACGAGGGATGGTGTCAAAATCTAGATCATCCACTGAACGTACAGCCTATGCCGGCTCAGATGGTGAGTCCTTAGCAGAAGGGACAGTCGGAGCAGGTTCAGCTGGCGGGCTACGCTCAGGAAGGGGCAAAGGTGGTCTTCGTTGTTCATACACTAATCCATGTTTGATCTGTTCAGGAGTAGGAGGCAAGTTATCAAAATGTGGAAGAGCATGTATCTCGGGCAAAGATTCGACATGAGTAGAAAAGAAATATTGATTTTCAAAAAAAACTTGTTGAGAGAGACAAAATCTATTAGAGCAAGGATCATAGCAAATATAACATTTGTGAAAAATACTATAACCCATGAATGCATATCTAACAGATTGAGCCAATAATTTATTGCGTTCATGAGGTGGCAAATGTACAAAAACGACCAAAGGTATGCAAATCAAAATAGTGAGGATGCTGATGATACAATTGATAGTAGGGAGTGTCAAAATTTAAGACACTAGAAGGCAATCTATGAATTAAATACATTGTTGTAGATAATGCTTCTATCTAAAATTTAGGGGAAACAGAAGATTCAAGCAATAATGTACAAATCACATCTAACATATGTCGATTCTTGCGTTTAACAACACCATTTTGTTGAGAATAATGCCTTTAGTCCGAAGAAATGTATAAAAGTCATGAGACATATATTCACCTCCTAAATTAGATTGTAAAACCTTAATGCTAAAAGAAATTGATTTTCAACATAGGAAACAAATTGTTGAAAGATGGAGAACGCCTCAGTTTTAGATCGAAGAAAATAAATCCTAGTGAACTTACATAATTATCAATAAACATGACAGTATCTATAATGAGCATGAGAGATAATGGGGTATGAATCAAATTAAAACAGTGTTGAGAATGACTATCATGAGATGCAAAGGGGATGGATTTACTCTTACCCAGTTTACAAGTTGAGCAATGAAAGGAAATAGCAAAAAATTGATCTTTATTTCCCAACAAACCAGAGTTCAATAAACGAGATTAAACAATTGAGATAGGATGACCTAAACGTTTGTGCCATATTTCACTTTTATTGTTTACAGTAGTGTAAGACTAAGATATGAAACTAGGAATGGAGAAGTGCAGAGGAAACAAACGTCCAATTTTAAGCCCCTTTGCGATTATCTCCCCGGACACTTGATCTTACACAAGATAATGATCACGAGAAAATTGAACATCACAATTATTATCAACTAACTGCCCAACTGAAATAAGGCTAGTAGAGAGTTCAGGCAATACAAAAACTTCCTTAAATGAAGAATTAATGTCACCAATTGCTTGAGTAGGCAACTTATTACCATTAGCAATCTGAATATGAGATGAGCCATGATATGTTCGAACATTGCGAAGGATATTGGATGAACTAATAATATGATTTGATGCACTAGAATCAATAAGCCAAGATGAGCTATTACCTTGAAGCCCTAAGGCTCAAAAAATATCTGTTGGTCTTGGAGTAAGTGCTGATGAATTACCAGTGAAGGAGGAAGATGTAGAGCCAATAATAGTTTGATAAGCATTAGGATGACGATTCTGATTTCGAGTAGGACATTTATTGATATTATGCCCGGGTTTCTTGCAGTAATTGCAAAACTTCTTCTATGGCCATATTCTTTGCAATTGAATCACTCAAACTTTTCGCATGTCTCTTCTCTTGCCTTTCCTGTGAGCGGCATAAGCAACTGCAATTGGTATCATTTTGTCTTCCTGGAAAGTGGCTTGTGTGGCAAGACATTCTTCACGAAGTAATTCTCCAAAATACACATCCAAAGAAGGCGATGGATCACGATTAACCAAATTTGAATGGGTGCCCTCAAACTCAGCCCGTAATTTCATTAAAAACAGACCTCTTTTGCTTGGTCCATGAACCTTCTGAATAGCAAAGAGAGACTCGTCTGTTACCGTAGCATAAACCATGTCAGTAAATTCTACCCAGAGGTTCTGAAACCTAGAAAAATAATCCTGAATGGAGAGATCGTCCTGGGTTATATTTAGCAATGTCATCTTCCAACTAAAATCGTCAGGCAGTATTGTCCTGATTGTACACCTTTAAATACTCCCACATAGATTTAGCAGTTTTGTACGACCTCAGATTAAGAACTAGCTGATCAACAGACCCTAAAATCCACGTAATCACTCTAGCATCTTTAATTTTCCATCGAGCCAATTTAGGAGGCTCAATAGGAGCTGGGTCACTTCCATCTATATGACCCCATAGCTCTTTTCCCATAACAAATAAGCGAAATTGAAATTCCCAGGCAAAATAGTTTTTACTCGTGAATTTCCGACCAAAAGAGTCCAAATTACTACTCGACATCGTAAAATAACAAGTACAATAGAACATTAGCCCAACAAAAATAATAATAGAAAGTCCAACAATATGAACCCAATATAAAGAAAATACTAGCAATTATCCGCTAAAGTTATTAAAGCCCAATAGATACTGAGGCCCATTAACACTCCAAGATCCACTCCAAGATAGAAATTTAGACCGGTTCCATTGCAGAGATCGCTGTCACTGGAGCTCAAATTGATACTTAGTCATGCTCACGAGCACCATGTCTGCACTTCTGGATGACACCGATCTCACACAACTGCAACATCGAAGCACTAGTACTCACCGCGGACGACTGCAGCTCCGCTACAAAGAGATGACACCGGAATTTGTAAATTAAATCCACGATGCCAACAACCTGAGTAATCGTCACCCATACCAGAGATAACTAGAGTTGCCGAAAAAAAAAGCCATTATGTAACTAGCCCGAACCTGGAAGAACTCTAAAAATATTTTTGAGCTAAACTGAGCCCCCCTATGCCTTTATCCACTTTTCAACCACACATTTCATTAACTTTTATCAAAATTCCTAAAAATCTGATTTTTAGCAAAACCAAACGGGGGCTGAGTTGACCTTCTTTTCTTTGCTGGACTCTTCATTCCTTGGTAATTTTCATTAATGGATATTAATTGTATGAAGATGTTGTGTGGGAAAAAAATGAGAGTGAAGCATATAATTTTTATCACAGCTGGGAAGAGCCTCAGCACTTGGGGTGAGACTTGAAAATTGTTTTCTAGAGAGAATGCATTATCATTTAATTGAAATGAACATCAAATGGGCTGGAATCTGGGAATTCTAGAAAATTAACTGTGACTGATAAAAATAATCTCCTAAGAAACAGAGTGACTTTCTGATGTATTGAATGATATGGGAATGGGCTGGTTGATTGAGCAAGATCTATTTCAAGTAACCCACTGAAATTTGTCTGGACTTAGACTTAGTATAACTTAAAACATAATGAACATTAATGAATTCTGTCATCTTTTTCCTGAAAACTTACCAATGTTCAACTCATGAAGTAAAGTTTAGTGAGGAAAACTTCCATCAAAGATTACCAGAACATGCTCAACCAACAATTCCATTTCCTAACGTGCCCAATATTGACGTGTATGTACTTTTTTTAGTGCTGGAGAAGCATATTGCTTCAATAGAGCATGAAGTGCTATAAAGCATGACACGCTTAAAGGGAAACAAAGGGGTTCAGATATTTGTACTTTTTATCTGGTTAAGTTGGTGGAAACTCTGACAATGTCAACTTCTCGGGGCTGGTAGAAAAATAGCGATAACATCTTTGTTACTTGACCTGTGTGTTGTCTATGCTTAGGGCAATATAGGAGATCTAATAAAACATCTGGGTTTTAATCTAACCTAATAATTACGTCTAGGCCAAACAAGATGAATAAACTCTTGTGATGGATGGACCACATTCGATCTTGGATTTTAAGAACTATTAATGCATTGGAGTTATTTCTTTTTGATTGGAAAATATCCTAGTCTAAATGCTTCTTTCAGTGCATAATAATAGCTAATATTTGACAATTTTTTACCCTAATTTGATTTCGAAAAGTTCTTATTTTAGACTTCACTTTATTTGTTTACAAATTTTTATTGAACAGAGGGAAACTAGATGTAAATATTGATGTTAGATATCTGTTCAGCAGTAACTCAAGTTTTAGGACATTAATATATGTATTTGCTTTCCCATCTACAGGAAACCTGTCGAGCATTTCTTGAAAGCTGTAGATGAAATTACGGCAAAGGATATTGCTTCCACAGCACAGAAGCTTTTGTCATCTCCCCTCACGATGGCATCTTATGGAGATGGTAACTAAACTTTCCAACAAAAACATTTTCCCAATGATAATGCATATTGTGTATGGTCTCATCAGCATTGCATATTCAATCATGCTACTTGTGACAATGTGTGAGTTGGTAGGGATCCCCGACCTTATTTTTCAAATCAATGGTCCTGATCTTTACACCTCACACATTGTCAACTAGCTTAATTCTTGCATATTTCTGATTTCACCCTTCATCTGGCAGTTCTTTACGTACCAAGCTATGATGCGGTCAGCAGCAGGTTCCATTCAAAATGAAATCGTCGCAAGGCACTGTTCAGGCACCTTGCTAAGTCTCTAGATCATCTTTGTTGGGGGTAATTTGAAATTTTTGGACCTCTTTTCACCCATAGGTTGGACGAGTTACATGAAAAATAATATGGCAAATGTCGACAGACGACATTGTGAAGCCTGATTCTTTAGTGTGTGCTGCTTAATTTATGATTCAATTCTGGTCCACGCTCATCTTTTTATCTGTTATCACGTCCAATAAATTGTATGCAAATACAGAAAAATATACGGATTTTCCATTTATTGTTCTAATCTTTCCATATGGATTATGTAACCATGACCAAACGTATAATCAAACTCCAAGAAAATTAGAAAGGCTTGCAAATTTTTGTGCTTTTTATTCACTTTTAATGCTACAGTAATGCTAAGTGGACATTTGATGTGTGGTTAAAAAATGATTGGAGGGAAAATTGTTTAATTTTTTAAATTGGTCAAAATGTAAAGAATGATGTACATGTAGCATGATTGTTGCTAATGCAACTTCCTAATCAAATTGAATTTTATACATTAGCGTGTTATGGTTATGGGTATTCATCTTTAAAAGCAAGGTTTTAGGTTTCCAGCTTAGGAGCCTTATTTTTCAATAATATATTTTTCTTCAAATTTATTTGTAATCATATATTCTCTTAATAAAATAATATTATGCGTAGATCTAAATTTTTCTTACTTTTTAGCTACATTTTTTAGGACTTCACTATTTTCAAATCTGTTTTGAGGAAATTACATTGATCCAGAATTTTGAAGATTATATTTCAAATTTCTGATATTTTATTTCAAATGTTAGATATTTTCGGAAATAATAAATAAATATAAAATATGTATATATTTACCAAATTTGAGTTCCCTGTATACCAAAATAGTGGTATATATCAAAAGGGAGAGAGAATATCATAAAAATTAAAGGATAATGCTATGAGTACAGGAAAACATTCTCCATCTCCGACGATAATCCGACTGGCCTCCGACATTTGTCCGACCAAAGCGCGACTTTATACATCTCCGGATCCGGCTAATCCAACGGCGCCCGAAAACAATTCCGGAATCGACAAACGGTCAAAGACACATTTGAACCACTTGCGGCAAACCCAGATGACAAACATGTATTTTCTCTGTTGGTTCTAATGTATAGTTGATGCATCCCTTTTTTTGCAACATGTAAATACGTAGAAGGGTTCTAGAAATGAGAAACTGACATGGCTATAGTGATGTCTCTCCAATATCTTGGGGGTAATGTGTGATGTTTACCCTCTATGAAGTGGATTTTTAGCCTGTTTAACTGAAGGGATGTTGTTAATCTGCAGTTTACTTGACATTTATAGTGTCATACAATAATTACAACGAATAAAGTATAGAATTAATCTATAAGTTCTCACGGGAAAATGAGTGCTTTGTTTCGTTCTGAAATGAGTTGTTCTATTAGTTATTGTTGTGTAATTGGTTTTTCTGTTTCAAATCTGTTGTAGGAAAAGAGATTCTGGAAGATGAGAATTATGATTTATTTAGAGGATGAAGGTGGCACAGGATTGTGATTTTGACCGATGTTTATGTCCATTTCGAGTTCAACCATTTTGCTTCATTGTTCATCAGTTGCTACATTGATGCCCCTGGTAATCATAGATGCAAGCATGGATGGAAGCTGGTTTTTGTTGTGCCGGAACATTAAAATGGATGCACTTCGTATAATTTTCATTGATCAGTTTAGATTTTTTTTTTCCAGCACTTCTTGAGTTCTTGTATTCACCTCAGTTTTTGTCTTCTTCATGAAATCTATGAAGGAAAGTGTATACACTAATATTATGTCCCAAGGAAACAAATTTACCGAACTGTTGATGAATTATTATTATTACGTTCAAGATGATTTGCTGCTTCTATTGGCACCTCAACCAATAATTCACAACCAAACAAAACAAAATACTCGATGCACCTTTCCATAGCTAGACCTTGCTACTAAAATACGATACATGACATCCAAATTACTTAGAATTAAACCACGGTAGGGATTCAAAGTTAAATAACATGTACTGATCCTAATTTACATTACAACTTCATTCAATCTACAACTACAAATCACTCCAGCCCATTTCCTTTTGCAACTTCATTCCGTACACGCTTTTCCTTTGTGCATTGTCACCGGAAGTTGATTCTCCGCTTGTTTCATCCTCTTTCACCCACTTCCAATATCCGCAGTTCGCGCTACAGTGCATTGTCACCGGAACTTGATTCGCCGCTTGTTTCATCCTCTTTCACCCACTTCCAATATCCGCAGTTCGCGCTACAACAATTGAACATTTTGCCTTTGTTGTTAGTCTCCTTCGCCACCACAAAACACTTCACAAATGCATGTTTACACCACGGGCATGGGCGCTTATTTGGGCAATCCTTAAACAAATGATCGTTACGTCTGTAGCCATGACATACAACACAATTATTTCCTGCACTTGTGAATTGCGTATAAAGCACAAAGAAATAATGTCAACATGATGTAATGACTAATTCAAATAATTGCTTAACAAATTCCATAATCAAATGTTTGAGCAAGTCAAATAGAAACGAACATCTAATTCACATTCAATCTCAGTACACACGATAAGTTTGAAGACCTCTACAACTTCATTTCTATCTTCACCTCATGCAATATAATTGCAACATTCCAGATAATCTCAAACTTGGATATGCAATTAGTAGTGCAAGGATGTACGTTTAACACCTCTGTTATAGTTACTACTATTCAAGTTCTCAATTTTAACACTTCTATAACTTCAACAAACATTGAATCTTCAAATTTCAGAAAGATGAAATTCCATTACACAGTTCACAAAATCTCGAAAAATGCTCAAAGGGTTTCTAACTAGAAATTCATACACATACACAGCACCTCCAGAACGGCTCAAATAATGGTTCTCACTCCAAATGAAATAACCATGAGTATAGCATCGATACACCCATAAAAACCAAATATCATGCTTACCAAATGTTCGCACATTACCCCTAAGATATTGGAGAGACATCACTATAGCCATGTCAGTTTCTCATTTCTAGAACCCTTCTACGTATTTACATGTTTGCAAAAAAAGGGATGCATCAACTATACATTAGAACCAACAAAGAAAATACCTGTCTATCATCTGGGTTCGCGCGCCGTTGGATTAGCCGGATCCGGAGATGTATAAAGTCGGGCTTTGGTCGGACAAATGTCGGAGGGTAGTCGGATTATCGTCGGAGATGGAGAATGTCGCCGGCCGGATTTTTTAGCGCCATTGGAGTAGCGGAGTGGAGTCTATTTGGGAAAATTGTGGAATGAAAATGATTTTCCCGGTTTTGGCCCTTTTTCATTTTCATTTCAAATATTTTTTACTTTGTTGCCACGTGTGCAGTTTTGAATTCCCGTAAAAATTCTGTAACAACTTTCCTGTACTCATAGCAATTGGCCCTCTTTCATTTTCATTTCAAACTTTTTTTTCTTTGTTGCCACGTGTACAGTTTTGAATTCCTGTAAAATTTCAGTAACAACTTTCCTGTACTCATAGCATTATCCCAACGTTAAACCTCCATTTCACCTACGAAACCCATGATTGTCCTCTTCATAAACGGAATAGCGGTATTCTCCATTTCACCCACAAAACCTATTATCTTCTTTCTCATTATCATATTGTGACCTCCCTCGACCGAAGAATCATTACAAGTTAAAACCTCCATTTCACCCACAAAACCTACGATCGCCCTCTTCAAATATTGAATAGTGTACTACGGTATTCTTAATTTCATCTATAAAACCCATTTTCTTCTTCCCTAACATTGTGACCTCGGCATCCACGGCATTCGGTTTTCAAAAATCTTTCAAAAAATACCAGAAATTGAAAATGGATTTACCAAGGAGCAATGATTCCAAAAGTTGAGAGAAGATGGATGAGAAATCTAGAAAAAAAAGAAAGAAAATGAAAAGGAAAAGGATGAAAGTAAGTAAAGATGCGACGCCTGAAACCAGTCGCAAAACTCCACCAAAATCGCGAAATACTAGTGTCCGAAAGGTAAATCAATCAATCTTTATCTGATTTTGTTATTTGGAAATTGGTATTTAACATATGTTGAGTGTGAATGGTTTAGGTATTCGCACAATGTAAGAATTTGTGACCTCATTTTGTGAAAAATGCGATTGGAGCATATAATCAGGGTTTATTTGTTTGAAAAGTTAAAATCAATTGTTTATCTAAGGGTTTATTTAACATTTGTTGGTTGTTTATGGTTTGTGTAGTCGCACATTGTTAGAAGTTGTGACCTCATTTCAATGTGAACTCTATTCGAGATACCATGACCAACATTCTCTTTGTGACCTTAATATTTGTTCGTATTTTATACAATTATTCGGGATCTTAAAATATCAATATTTTGTATTTTTTTGACAAAATATATTCTAAATTATTGTTTTTTATGTTATATAAGCAAAACTCATTGGTTGAACGAAGATTCAAAATAAAGAAGCGAAAATTGGTAACAAGGAGCAAAATTTAAAGTTTGAGGACCAAATTGTAATTATTCAATAGTTGATTCGGATACAAGAAGATACTTTGAATATTTTTAGGAGACAATTAGATGGAATTAGAACTCAAAAAGGAATGGAATATGATCAAAATTTTATCAAAATCAATTTCCATTCTCACAATTTATATTCCGAATTTTTAGTGAAAAATTAAGATCCATTTTTAGCATAATAAATGCTAGAATTGGAAAATTTCTATATCTATCAAAGTTGTATCCCTTTAAGCTATATTTCCGACTCACTTTGAATCGTTTCAATCTGATATCGGGAGAGAAATTTAAGGTCAAAATACCAATTGCTGTATAGAGACAAAAAATCCATGCGCAAATAGAACTTTCCTTATTCGATTGGAATTATTTTGGAAACCAATTTGGACGTGATTTTCTAACAATTTTCTACTCCTACAAATACCTAACTGCAGAATACATATGAGGGACCTTTCATAAGCATATTATACTCTAATATTCATCAATTATTATCATCAAATGAGGAAAATTCATAATTTTTGTGAGAATTGAAGAGGGTTTCTAAGAATTCAATCAAGTGAAGATTCAAACTTAATTTTTGGACAAATGAGAGAAGGCGCAAGTGGATATTTATCAAGGAACCATTGAAGAAATTCAATATTTCAAGATTCATCTTCATCTTCTCAATTTATCAAAAATTCGGGTTATGTCTTTTCACTTAAATATAATTTCTTGTAATTTTGATATATTATGCTAATTTTATACATTGTTAGGATAAGATGAACCCTTGTTATGATATTTTTAGTTTTTAATTAATTATTTTGACTTTAATTTTATTTGATTTGTGAATGCTTATTATTGTTTTTATCGTTCTTTTCAATTGATTGATCACCAATTGAATTGTTACTGGATTTTATTGTTATCGAGAGAGACAATAGGGTTTAAGCGCAATCTAATAAACATTGTAAGGTTCGATAGAGGATATAGATATATTTCTATATTTTATATGGTTTCAATATATGTGCTAGTACTTGTTAATGCATTTATCATGTTTGCATATTTCATCGAGAGATAGAAGGGTCACATGAGGGGAATCGATTTGATCGCTATCGAGAGAGACTTTCAATTAAATTAGGAACATTGGTCAACATGAATGATTTGAAATTGTCACTTTAATTGTTGCACTAAAAATAGAATAAAAAGGGGGATTCGACATCTTAGCAATGCATATCACATATTTGAAAAATACATTTACTTATTTTCATTAGTTTAATTGATAATTTATGAATTAGTATAAAAAAAAATCACAAAATTTGTTTGCTATTCGATTAAAGTTGTAATTAATCTCGATCAAACATGGAGTCCTTGTGGGTTCGACACTCTATTCATCATTATATTACTTGACCACGATCCCGTACACTTGCGGGTTTTCAAAAGATCAACCAACATTCTCTTTGTGATTTCTGTTTTGGCCATGACCAATTGTCTAATTGTGACCGCATTATTTGCAATCCATTTTGGGTTTGTGAAATGTCTATAGTTCTATACTGAATCACGAGGTTGTAATAAAGGTATATTTATATATAATCCGTGACCTTAGTTATTTGTGACCTTTTTGTGTGATATGAATGCATTTACATGTATCAAAATACCGATGTAGTGTTCTTATGTTTTTCATGTATTGCAGGAATAGGATTATATAATACCGAAGGCTGCATGGTTCTCTAGTAAAATCACAACGAATGCAACCAAAAACGTGCTGACAAATTTCATATCGAAGTTCAACTCTGCACAAAAGTAGATACTATCTAATACTTGCTTCTCCTATTTTTTGGATTGTAGTGAGATATTTGTTCAATCTTAGCTAATCCATTATTTTCTACTGCGGGAGGTGAAGCAACCGAACAAAAAGGAGATGTGGTTTCTGGTTGCTGGTAAGTATCTACAATTTTCTCTACCTGAGTTCTGTATAGTCATGGGAATTAAGTACCACGGTCATGATGTAAGGAGAAACCTTCAAAATGCACAGTCTAGGATTGATGAACAATATTTTGGACACTTGAACTTAGTGACAAATGAAGGTGTTAGGGACATCTTCCTTGGTTTAACGAATGCAATGATCCTGATGTGGTTAGGACTGGAATTCTTTATTTGATAACATGATACCTTTTCTCGACCTCATACAAGAAGGTTGTTGAGAACTACTTGTTTGCTCTTGTTGAAGATTTTGATACTATGAATATGTTTCCTTGGGTGAAAGACTTATTTGAACTTTCCATAAACTCGCTGAAGGATGGTTTGAGAAATTAAAATTCTCATTACAGACTTAAAGGATTTCTAGTTGCCTTCCAAGTTTGGATTTATGAGTCTATTCCACGATTAGATGTAACTGTAACTTCTAGGATTCGGAGAAGGTACCTACGTATCTTGAATTGGAGATCAGATAAACTGCCTAGTGGTGCTAAACTTGAGTCACAGGTCACATTTCATATTATGCAGTCATAGGATAAATCAAATTGCATGTTTCACATGTCACATTACTCATTGATTTGTGAAACATGTAACATTTATCGTTATCAGGTCACAAGTCACTACTTTATACAGTCACAATTTACGTTTTGCAATCAGTATAAATGTCACAGAAAATGGGTTTCATAACAAGTCTTTTTGTTTATTTACAGTTGGAAGTACAAGACATCTATCCATCCGAAATAGAGATGGAACAGCCATATATGTAAGGTGTTTCATATAACATACCACAGCAACCATCGCTGTCACGTGCTAGTACAAGTTCAAAGCTCAAGCAACCAATCAAAAAGTCCAAACCACACATTCTAATGATTACTGACGGACGATTGAGACATTCTAGTGATATTGAGGATGACGACAATGAGTTTGTCGATCCACCTCTAAGAAGTTAGATGACATTTTTTGTTGTCCGTACTTTAATGGATCCTCCTGTTGAGCCACATTGAGCACATTCATTCCTCGGTGGATGAGGGTCCATCTGTTGATATGTCTCTACCTCCGGTAGCACATGAACACGGATCTAATGTATGTTGCTATGTTTAATTTAAGTTTTGTTACGTTTCTTGATTTATGAAATATTATCATATTTGTGTATTTTATTCGAGTTCAGATTTTGAATTTCAATGTGCATGCTAATTACAGGTCAAGTTTCATATTTCTCACTTTCATAAGCATTTTAAGATGAGGTCACATGATACTTCATTCAAGTCACAATTGAATATGAATTGGTCACATATGTTTAATACAAGTTCATATTTTAAACAATTATTGTTCACGTAGTTCACATGTACATACGTAGTTGTCACATACCTTTGTGAACTTGGCACATGTTATTTAGACAGGTCACAAATATAGACACATTTGTCAAATACCATAGTGTTTATAGTCACAGACAACTGTGCATGGGTCACATATGATTCATATACCTTGATAACTTACATTATTGATGTCATTGATGTATGTCAAATTTCATAGGTGTTGGAGAGTTTGAAAATTGAAATTAGTGAACTCCGAACTAAAAATAAGGAGTTATGTATGCAAATCAATAATGTCAAGGCACAATTATCCTCAATAAAGACTGACAGGAATCATAAGATGAATATCATTGTTTGTATGCAAGAAAAAATCAGGTCAGACTTGTTGGAGATGAAGTAAAAAATAAACTTTCTATCTAAATCCGTGACTGTAACGATATGAAGCTCAATGGATCAAAATTTGAACATATTCAAAGAAAAAAGTGAATTACCTAGTGATGGAGCTAGAAACATTCAGGAAGAAGTAAGTTCATTCTACTACCAATTTTGACATCTTCATTTGTAACTTCTTGACTTTTCATACTTAAATGTGCCATTGTAGGGGAAGAATGTTGAGGAAATTGTTGATGAGAAAGGAAAAGGCAAGATGTATCATGATAAGCAATTATTCGACCCAATGACGTTGGAATCGCCATCATTTGATTTGGGGATTGGTTATACGTAACATACTCCAAACGTTGGCAACATTAGGTCACAATTGATTCGATCAAAACAGATTCAAGAACAAGTCGATGATGTAATTGCCCATGTAGTGAAGGACACAGATTGTGATCATCAAGAGGTTGTGGTAAAAAAAAACTCATTTACGCACACAAGTTACATTTTACGTTTCATAGTTCACTGAATGAACTACTGCGTTTAATGATTCACTATTTAACAGGTATCACCTACTTATGCACCTACATCGGTCTGTCGTTGAAGCGTGTCTCTAGACCGGCAAGAATATTGCAGTTTCCTTTTGTTTATAACGAAGGGAATCAAAACAAGATTTCTAAGAATGTTGTAGTATTTCGATATTACAATTGACATGCAGATGATGCAGCATTTTAGAGTTGGTTCCATAGAGGTTACAAACCAACCAACAAGCATGTATGACATTATTTTGTGAACTACATCATATACCAATTGGAAAATAAGGATAGCTAATTTATTATTTGTTTCTCTTTATAGAAAAAATTCAAAGACGCTGACGATGTAATTAAGCTTCTTTTTCACATTGGTACATTCGCAGTAGGCAACAAAACATGGTGGCATGAACATGTTTCTCCAGACGCGTCATTGACCAACTCCGTATACAAAAATCACATATCATTCTATATATGCATCATAGCATTTGCACCGTATCATTTGCTGTAGGTCACATATAATATATACAAGTCACAAACATCATGGTCAGGTCACAGAACACATGCTAAGGTCACATACCATATACACACATCATTGTTCATTAGTCACAGTCACATACAGTAGATTACATACCGTTACACAAGTCACACACATTATGATTAGGTCACAGAAATTACATACAGGTCACAGAACACATGCTAAGGTCACATATCACATACAAACATCATTTTTAATTAGTCAAAAGTCACATACAATAGGTCACATTTTCACTGTCAAAAGTAACTAAAATAAGACACGAGATATCCATTTTTTAATAGGATGAATAATAGAGTTTTCACGAAGCATGGGAAAGGTTTAAGGACTTGACTACTGTCGAAAATAACTAAAATAAGACATGAGATATCCTCTTTTCAGTAGGATGATTTAGAAAGTTTTTACGAAGTATGGGAAAGGTTTAAGGACTTGATCAGGAAGTGTCTTAATCACGGTATTAAGAAAAATTTGCAAGTTCAGTACTTCTACACTGGCTTAAACATAACACGTCGTATATCGGTAGATACAGCTTCAAATGGATCTATCACATTAAAATCACCTAATGAAGTTGAGGAATTATATGAGACGATGGCAGCTAACAATGCCATATAGCATTCCAAAAGATCCACACATAAGAAGCACACAGGTCTACATGAGGTGGATGTTTTCTCGGCATTATCAGCACAGATGTCGCTTTGGAGAAGAAAGTGATAGATCATTTGACGAGGGGTTTAGCAACAGCAGTGCAAATGAAATTTTTGGTTTGCGGTATATGTGGTGGAGCTCACAATAGTGGGAAATGCTATATGGCATCTTAAGATATAGAGAAGTTAACTATGCACAAAATTAAAAATGCCAACAAAACAATGCATTTAACAATACATACAATTCAGGTTGGCGTAATCACCCTAACTTCTCCTGGGGCAACAACCAAAATAATCAGCAGTAGCCTCCTCCTGGTTTTCAATAGCAAGAAAAAAAATTGTCTCTAGAAGATATCTTGGGTAAATTTATATAGAAGACCGACAGTACATGGCAAATATCGAAACAACCTTACAAAATCATTTAGCAGCCATAAATGGGTTAGAAACTCCAATAGGTCACAGTTGGCCAGCACTAACTCAGAAAGACCACAAGGAGCCCTACCTAGCAACACAGAAACTAATCCAAAGGGACAGGTGCAAGCAATTACAACAAGAAATGGAGTACAACTACCTGAAATTATAGTAAAAAGACCAGTAGTAGAGACAAATCAAGTGCCTACTTCATATGAGGAGCAAGTGAAAGAATCTGAAAGGTCAACTGAGAAAAATCTGAAAGATAATTCAGACACTCCATAGGCTAAGGCGACCATTCTTATCAGAGAATATGTACCCCCCATTTAATTTCGTCAGCAATTGCATAAACATAAACTTGACAAACAGTTCTCTAAGTTCATTGAAGTGTTTAAAAAGCTGCACATCTACATTCCATTCGCAGATGCTCTAGCATAAATGCCCAGCTACGCAAAATTCATGAAGGAAATTCTCACTAACAACAGGAAGATAGAAGATTATAAGACCGTGATGCTAATTGAAGAGTGCAGCGCACTTCTACAGAATAAATTGCCCCCTAAGCTCAAGGATCCATTGAGTTTTACCATACCTTCTACCGTAGGAGATAAATATTTTGAGCATGCTTTATGCGATCTTGGAGAAAGTATAAACTTAATGCCATTATCTTTGTACCAAAAACTAGGAATTGGAGAGGCCAAAGTAACCACAATATCATTGCAACTAGCTAACCGCTCCATAAAACATCCAAGGGGGATGAGCAAGTCACTTTCAACGTTTTCAAATCAATGAAGTATCCATTTGAGTCCAACTCTTGTTTCCAGATTGATATTATAGATAACTTGGTGGTAAAGTCAGTTGCACATGAACATCTTACGGAACCATTAGAAGCATGCCTAGTTAATTCTGGATCCAAAATAGTAGAAAATCTTGAAATTGAGGAGTACATCAATTATTTGGAATCATCGTCACCTGTTGCATTCGTAATGAAGCATCAATTTGAAGAGCTTGGCAAAGGCCATATTAAACCATTACCATCTATTCAACATCCACCAACTTTTGAGCTGAAACCTCTACCAGCGCATTTGAAGTATGCCTATCTGGGGGAATCTTCTACATTGCTAGTCATCATTGCAAGCTCTATAATAGATGAGGAAGAAAAGAAATTACTTAGGTTGCTCAGAGAACACAAAACTGCAATTGGATGGTCCATCACTGACATAAAGGGTATCAGTCCTTCATTATGCAAGCACAAGATTCTTATGGAGGATAACTTCAAACCATTAGTTGAGCATCAAAGGAGATTGAATTCCAGTATGAAAGAGGTGGTTCGGGCTGAAGTACTTAAATTTTTTGATGCTGGTATCATATATACCATTTCTGATAGTAAGTGGGTGAGTCCAGTGCAAGGAGTACCAAAGAAAGGGGGCATCATAGTGGTGAAGAATGAGAACAACAAACTCATATCTACCAGAACAGTAACATGATGGAGGGTCTGTATTGATTATCGAAAGTTAATCAGTGCCATAAGAAAAGATCATTTCCATCTACCATTCATTGACCAGATGCTAAAAAGACTAGCAGGACATTCTCATTA
>OU503039.1:5439467-5451894 GCA_912172775.2 Fraxinus pennsylvanica | reverse complement strand
AATGACATTACGTACGACATTATTGTCGATAAATAGTATTGTTGTCGAAGGCACCAATAGATATTACTCTTTGTCAGCTACCAAGGGTGATCATTTTTATTTATTTATTTATTTTTATTTTTTTGTGATCGCTTTTTAAAATTATTTAAAATGGCATTTTTTAAAAATTGTGTGTATTATCAAAATGTAAGACCTCAGAGAGGCGAGCGACCTCACTTTTTTGAAGGATGAACCCGCTCTGCATACAAGTCTATAAAAAACAAAAAAATGCACAGAATGACAAGATGGATCATAGGGACAAGAGAAAAATCAAGGTTACCAACATAAACAATATTATGATATGTGGGATCCACTACTGGATTAGTCAACACTAAAATTGTGTGGATATATTTCTCACCTAATTTTGAATCTACAATTTATATTTATTGGTACAAAAAGATAGATCTAATCATGGGATGTTCATAATTAGCTGACTAGTTTTTGCCATTGGATTCATTAATAAAATTCCTATTTATGTTAGTCTTTCATTTATTATGCTGACATCCTTCAAGTATAATTTTGTTAATTCATTTCCTATCTACTATTTGATTTGAATGACTATAATCACATCACACGATTTTTAAGTTATCCAATAATCTTAATAGTATAAATTGATCGTAGGGAACATAAATTTATTTATTTTTTTATATTCACATATTTGATCTTCTTAAATGATTCATAACGTATGGTACGAGGAATCCACAATGTCAATCAGCACCTCGATCTACTTGAATGCACAATATGGGTTATTTCTTGATCGATTTTCATTGCTTTGTGTGGTTGCTTACTTCGAGCGCACATTGGACGAGAAACCATAATGGTCCACCCAACTCGACTTATGTCATATTAGCTTTAAGAGCACCTTCAAAAGATTCTTTATTTTTAAAAGCACTTTGAGCATAATAAAGATCATTTTTAAATTTAAAGAGTAAAATATTTTACATTGGATTTGGAGGTATTTTGTATTTTTCAATTGTCAAGAGATTTATCACTGATTTAACAACATAATTAATGAAAATGAACCACGGCTCATTTCAAGAAATCATTACTTATAATCAAAATTTAATTAAACTTGGTGAATATTATCCCAAAGATTTTTCACGAACATATCTTTCTACACGTGATGATCAGCTCGAAACATATATTTTTTATATGCGCACGGATGAAAACTTTGGAGGCTTACGGGGTCTTAGTGATCTTGCAAAGAAGCTAATTGTTAACAAGAAAAATGAAGTGTGGTATATAGGTTTGTGGGTATTGATTCTTCTCGTTGCTGCTCCTACTATTGAGAGGGCATTTTCTGCCATCAATCTTGGCAAGACTCGGCTGCTCAATCGAATTGGAGATCAGTGGTTGAATAATAATTTACTTGTTTATATTGATGTTTTCAAAATATGAAAATACGTCGGGAATAATTATAGTTGTATTATATATAATTATTTTTGCTATATAATATTTGCCCATCCAAACAAAATATCATGGCTCCGACACTGCCTACGCACTCCAATATTCGCCTCATGCATGAAGCATAGCGCCCTAGACTTTCACTTCGTACGAGTTACAATAACTATTAATGGTTCTCTAGTTGTCTTTCACGTCTCAACTCATAATCAAATGGACGATTTTCTTGACAAACCATTGACCAAAACTCGTTTCGCCTTAGCATGGTTCAAAATTAGTGACATGAATGACATCACCATCTTGTGTTGGCCTATTAGGAAAGCAGATATCCTCCACAAATCTTGCATTTTATTTACAAATTATACAATATTTCTTAATTACGCCATTTCCTTTTCTCTTTCTTTTAAGTTTTATCCTAAGTTAGTTTAATTGCGAGCATGTATTTTGCATGAAAAAAAAATCTAGACAATTCAATCGCCTATAACTTATTTATATGGGAATTATTAATTAAATGTGTTTAATTTATTTAGTTTTTAATTTAAAATATATTATATTTGTCCATTTTTATTGTTGAGTAGATGAGAGAGGGGGATATTTGAGAGTGAATTACCTAAGAAATAAAAACCACGGCACGCCAAAGAAAATATTTTCCTTATTTTTAAGAAAAATATGGTCACGTGACCAAAAGTGGGAAAATATTTTCAGTGGAAAAAATTGTCAATCAAACAAAACAAAAGTAGAAAATTAGGTGGAAAAAAAAATACATTTTTCATGAAAAATATTGGTAATCAAACGCACAATTATTTTAATTCAAAACAACAGTACACCGGTCTTCTTAAGGAAAATTTATTAGGTAAGAATTAAAATAAACGACTTCTGACAGGTGAGACCATGCTCATATAAATTTGAAATGGTGGGGAAGGAATGTCATATTTAACAAAGGTTGAGGACTCTTAAGTGCAATTTACCGTTAGAGAAATTAATAAGCATGAATTATTTAGTTACTAAACTTCAATTTTTGTCATTTGTATCATTGAACTTCAAATTAATTTCAATTGGAACATGTTTCAGATATCACCAACTTAATAAAAATTACATTAAGTGACAATCATACCACGACAGACCTTCTAAGTATTAACCTTTTTATGGTATGCGAACTCACCGATACATCACATTATAAAAGTATTAAAATAAAATGAAAACATGTGTTTTTATCTTTTGACTTAAAGACTGTGCTATCACTCTCATTTTACAATTACGTTGGTATGATTGCCGACTAAGCGTCCATCAATTTGGGCGATGGTAGGCGACACAACGTAGCAAAGCGGTGAAATTTAAAATTAAAATGAATTTCAGTAATCCACTTTAGATAATTAAAGTTTAGTGTCCTAATCTTACAAATCTACTCTTTTAACATTTTCTTCAGAGGTTTATTTTTTACCATAAAAGAAGAATGGTATGAATATATGCAAACTTAAACTTTGGGCATATAATAAACTCTTTCTAAAAGACCACAAATTTCTGAATTGTGGGGTCTAACTCTTTCATGTGTAGCAACTAGATTTTGTCACATGATTGCCAAGTGCATAAAATTGTCCCCAAATTAATTAAAAAAAAAAAAAGAATGACTTCATTAATATAATAATATATAAATAAAGAAATTAAACCCAATAATCAATATAATAATATATATATAGATAAAGAAATTTAGGTTTATAATTGATGAGTTAATGTAATTAATTAGAGAGCTTAGTGTTGAAGTCTTGTTTTAATATATATTTTTATATGTAAAAGATATTTAAGTAGAAGGGATGGTGGAGGTCCATCAAGTACACTACTTCTCATTTGCCTTGCATATCAAGCAAACATCTTTCTCTCTCAAACATTCGTGACAAAAGAACCATGATCACCACTCCAGTTCAATGTTTTTTTTTTTTTATTGTGCTAATTCTTATGAAAATAATAAACGTATCAAATCCTCATTTTTTGGTTGAAAAAATTTTGCTTGTACTTGCTAAGACAAGAAATCGACTTCTAACATGATCAAAATTAAATTCAATTACGTAATATCAAGAATATATTATTCTCAACCTATAGTGCTTTTCTTATGGACTAAAATGAAATATTCTTTTAAAATTTAATTGCGTTTTTTGTTATTGATTTAATTCTTTTTTTTTTTACTTAAAATTCCAGGTTTCAATAAGTGGTACATGTCAAATCAAGCTATCAACCCTTTGCAATGGAATTGAAATATTAAAGATATTAATATTTAGTTATGTATTATATGATATGGGGTCGGATTAATTAATTAATTATGATACTTATACACAGTTGGGGTTTCTATGCTTTTGAGTGTGTTTGCAAGTAATTGTCGTGAAGGTCGTTTCTTAGCTTTTGCTTTACCAGTCAAGAAGACCTTAAGGGAGAGCTTTACAGAACAAAAAATAACTCTCTCTCTCTCTCTCTCCTCTCCCTCTATGTATGTAAGTATTTATGTCTCTGTCTCTCACACACACAGAAGAAACCGGCTACAAGGTGGTGTTTAAATTAGCAAAGAGATTCAAAGGCGGTATATAGGGTATGAGGTACCTTTTCCTTTATCTTACTGGTTTCAGTTAAAGTGTAACAATTCTGGTGTTTTCCATTGTTAAAGCAGCAGGTTTTATAGCTCAATCCCACCTTCACAATTTCTTCTTTTTCATCTCTTCCAAGAATATTTTCTCTTTCAGGCTTAATCTCTCTTAGATTTTTTTTTATTTTTTAGTTTTAATCTTTTCAGTTGAAGATCTAATTTTGTGTTTTTTTAAAAAAAAAAGACAAATAATTTTTCTTGTTATTTAAAGAATTTCTTCTTCATATGATTATATGCATCTATTGATTTTTTTTTTCCCAATTTATTCTTTTGTTTCTTTCAGTCCAAAAAAAATCTGTATACATCAAAGTTCAATCTGTACACACAAGAAATTATAGGGTTTCTTACAGAAAGGTGTGATTCTTAAAGAAATCTTGGTCGATATTTGATCGGGAAGAGCGATGAATAAGAATACTCAGTTGGGATCTGTCAACAGTTCTGATCTTATTGATTCAAAGCTTGAGGAGCATCAACTATGTGGATCCAATCAGTGTCCTGGTTGTGGACATAGGCTTGAAGGGAAGCCGGTACGTATTGGCAAATAAGAATCAGTACAATATTAAGAAGTATTCTTAGTTTCTTGCTTATTTTTGTACTGATTTTATTCTTCGAATATTACTTTTTCAAAGGAAAACTTGCAAGTTTAATAACTATTACTGGGCTTTTTCACTTTTCCTTTTCCTTTTTCCAGGTAAATTTTGTTACTATCATTTTTATTTAACTTGACTGGAGCTTGCAGGATTGGGTAGGGCTACCGGCCGGAGTGAAATTTGATCCGACCGATCAAGAATTAATCGAACACCTTGAAGCAAAAGTAGAAGGAAAAGAATCAAAATCACACCCTTTGATAGATGAGTTCATTCCTACTATTGAAGGTGAAGATGGAATTTGCTACACTCATCCTGAAAAACTTCCAGGTCTCAACTACTCTCTCTAACTTCTTTTTATATGTATGGAAGGTTACTTGTACCATAATTCAGCAAGTTAGGTTATTCTTTTCTCTCTCTATATGTATATATGTTGCTTGTAAAAAGAAGTAGAAAAATTTTTAGGGTTTGAGAAATTTTTAGTTTCTCATTTTGTTCCACCTAAGTTAACCTAACTTTGATTTGTTTTCAGGAGTAACTAGAGATGGATTAAGTAGGCACTTCTTCCATAGACCATCAAAGGCATACACTACCGGCACAAGAAAGAGAAGAAAAATCCAAACCGAATGCGACTTACAAGGGGGCGAAACCCGGTGGCATAAGACAGGAAAAACCAGGCCAGTGATGGTGAATGGGAAGCAAAAGGGATGCAAGAAAATCTTAGTTTTGTACACAAACTTCGGTAAAAATCGAAAACCCGAAAAAACAAATTGGGTGATGCATCAATATCATTTAGGCCAAAATGAAGAAGAGAAAGAAGGGGAGCTTGTGGTTTCGAAAATATTCTATCAAACTCAGCCAAGGCAATGCAATTGGTCTGAAAAAAGTAGTAATTTCAGTAGCGGTGCTGCTGACGTGGAAGTCGGAAATAGTGATCCAAATAGCAGAAAAGATAGTGGGAATTGGTCTTCTAAGGATATAATTCTTCACAGAGATGAATTTTCTGCTGCTGCTGCTGGGGCTTCAATGTCAAGTTTCAGTGCAATTGATATTCAGCATCTGAAAGCTGCAGATCATTTCAGCAATATTCTACCATTTAGAAAATCCTTTGATATGGTATGTCACTAATTATTCTACATCTCACTAATAATCGATTAGCATTTTGTGATATATTCTTATATTCTTCTTTCTTTTGTTTTGAGCTTTTAACAAGGTGATTTAATGTGACAAAAGTCATGGTCAAGTTCATGTCTTGCGCCTACCCATTTGCCAAATTGTGCAGCTTTGAATATAAATATAATTTTGGCGTGCATTTGAAGAACGTGTTGAAATTATTTATGAGCTAATTCGAAAGAATATATTCTGTACTTATAAATTAATGAAAAAGTATTGTTCTCAAAAACAATATGTGAAATCATACATTTTGTTGTTTCTCCCAAAGTATTCTTAGCAAAGTAAGCAGTCATGAATACATGTTTTGTACAGAAAACAACATCAAGTGAAAGGGCTTCTTTCGCATTCAAATTGCTGTGAAAATAATAGCTTTACTTTCTTGATAATTACATTAAGTTGGCTATTAAGAAAACTTGCAAAGGAAAATTGAAACTATTTATCTAAATAAAGACCATTTAGGACCTTGAAAACTGACTAGCCAGCTAGCAATAATTGATGAACTGATCTCATTAGTTTTGTTGCAGGCTGGAATTGGAGAGGCTTCAATATCAAGGGAAGCTCCAGCCGCAGCAGCCGCCGTCATAGGCACGTGCAAAGGGCGTGACATCCCGCAGCATCACTTGACTCTTGAACCACAAGAACAGCACCAACAGCATCATCATCAGATTGCAACTACTGCATACCACATCAGCAGGCCATCACACTCGATGTCCACCATTATTCCTCCATCTTCCCTCCATCACACCTCCATTAATATTCTTGATGACAACTCCTTCCATGTCCCTAGAATCATGCTCCCAACTGAAAGTTTCCAGGTAAATCAAGAAAATAAGCCACATTTTCTTGAAACTTTAGAACTAATAATACAAATTTATTGGAATCTATAACATTAAATCAAGGGGGAAAGCCTCATTTTCTTGAAACTTACAACTAATAGAGAATAAAAAGCCGCATTTTCCTGAAACTAAGTGCAAGTTTGGATAAGATTAAAAATCGACTTTGTAAGTATGCTTGCTTATAAGTAAATAAGTAAACCAAGAAAAAAAAATCATTTTCTTGAAAGTTAATGAGTTAGTAAGGCATATTAGGATAATCACATGATTATAAGGCATGCTTAGTCTTGGCATGATAGCAAAGTCAAATAACTGATTGGGGATGGCAATTCTATGCCAGCTAAACTGCAAGCAAGGAATTATATTTTCACTTCACATTTCTTGTCTTTATTCAGACAATACATGATCCTATATATGATTATGTTATCTGGTTGGTTCAAAATAAATATACCTCACACACACACACACATATTTATGTTTATATATTTTTGGCATGCAGCAACATCAACAGCAGCAGCAGCCTCAACAAGAACATAAATTAGGAGGAAGGTCTGCATCAGGATTAGAGGAACTTATAATGGCCTGCACTTCAACCGACATGAAAGATGTAAGTATTACACCAACTTTTTGACTCTGAACTGCATGTTTCTTATGTGTTGAATTGGCAACTAAGCGGTGAAAAAAGAAAAAGTAACAATTAATTATATGAATGCAACTTATATGCATTATATGTCATTATTTTAAAACTGAAGAGAGAGATTCATGAAAAAAGGGAAAAAAAAAAAAAAAAAAGATCTAAAGAGAGGAAATAGAGTCTTTTTCTTTATTACTTTTTCTCCCTTTTTCTTTACCAATTTAGTTTTTAGAAGGTCTTCATTGCCTTAAACTTGATTTAATAACTGTCCAAAATAAACAAGTATATATTGCCATGCTACTATATATGGACATTTGGGAATAAAAATTTGTTATAGGAGAAATATGATTTTAATCTCTTCTCGATTTTTTTATTTTTTTATTTTTGTATTTTTCCCCAAGAGGCTGCTCTCTATTATCTAAAATATTTTCATCAGAAAAAGTACGCATTTATTTACTTAAATTTATTCATTAGCATGCATCCTTGCATGTATCTATTTTTTATTAAAGGTGTAACACAAGCACAATTTCAATATGCGGGTGATGGACTGATGGCGAATCATAAACTCAACATCTTTTCTCCATATTGAGAGAATCTCTTCTCTCTATATCTCGTCCATGCAAGTTATTCTTTTTCTTTCTTGTTTCTACCATGCATGTTGGCAGAACCTCGTAATTATGCAAATGAAAATAGCACCCAATGTGCATATAAAAGCCGTCAATCGTGGAAGCTGCAACAAGAATCCTCCTTTCCCCTACTTTTGAAAAATAAAAGTTATAAAAATGGAGCTCTAACCTTTTCTAAGGCTGTTTTTAAGTTTGAATTCTTACTAACACTAATTAACAGAAGAATCCCAACAATCTGTACAAATTGAGAATATTATAAAGATCACAAAAATTAAGCTATCACCCTTCAAATGAAAAATGAAAAAGAAGAAACATAGTGGTCCAAAACTTTTTTCCATGTGGCATCCTAGGAAAGAAAGAAATAAGAGTTAATTTAACACGATGAAACAATTTGATTTCATAAAGAAAAAGAAAGAGACAGTTTTTTCAGTTGAGTTTCTTTCAAAAATATTAAACAAAACTTCTTCTCGTGCCCTAGATACGCAACTAAACACTAATTGTTGAACTACCTCGTATAAAAATCTAGTTGTTAGAGAGTTTTTAGAGGAGGTGGTCAGTAATGGGCTCAAGTTTCATCACCGCTTGTTTCTGTAAAGTACACGTGTTAGGCCTCCTACATGTTTTGAGGTGGGTTGATGGCATTCTAACTTTTTATAACAATTTAAACTTTTAGATGAGCTTCAATGATATTGAAAAAACACCCAAAATTTGACACGCTCTCATTTTGTATTGTCACAGCAGGAATCATCGATAAACGCACAAGAAGCAGAATGGCTGAAGTACTCAAACTTCTGGCCCGACCCGGAAAACCCGGATCATCATCATCACGGGTAGGGGCAACAGTACTATATAAAAGAGGAAGCATAACACATTGAGAAGACAAAATCATTGCCTTGATCATTTCTAGTTACTTGAAACCTTCCTCAAGTTCTTTTCCAAACAACTGCAGAGATAGGGACCATTCACATATATACATGTCCCTTTATCCATCTTTTTCTCCTCTAATTCCTGGCTGCTGGGCAGATGCCTCAACTGAACTAACTGTTCAATAAATTCCATGTTGGTAAAGGAAAACAAAGAATAGAGAAGGGGAAAGAAAGAGAAAGGGAATTAAAGAAACCAAGAAGGCTGCACAAATATTACAAGGAACAAAGGCCTGAAGCAAATATTCATCCTGCACGAATATCATCACCATGACCATGATGATTACTATATTATCTTTATGCTTGTAATTCTTATTATTATTTTCTTCCTTTTCCCAGTTTATTTTTATAATTTGTTTTTACAAGAAAATATTGGTCAAATACTGCAAAGAAAATATAAAACTTTGTATATATATTTTGAGTAGTGGAATACTTGCAAGGGGAAAATAGAATGGTTTCCCTTATAGAAATGGATATGTATCAATAAATGTATAAATTGTATGCCTACTGTCACGCTTCTTTTGAGATTTGGAGAAAATCTTTAATGGCTTTCAATAGTAAAGTGACTCTGCTGATATTACTCTTGGTTTAAGAATTAGACCGAATCCACTTTTCTTTTTCGTGATGAGGAGGACTAGATTAAATTAAATGCCTAGGAAAACTATGCTTTTCGTTTGTAATACTTCGTGTTTTTTTGTCGGAAAATGGTTCTTGGAATAGACCGACCCGCATGTGTTAATATGGTTGGCACTGCCCGCGACACTCGTATATTAAATGTAAGAACACAAAATTATATGAGAAATCCGACATTGAAAATTCACCGAAATTTAAAAGGTTTGATGATTATAATTTTGTGAAATAATGTCACCAAAGTCGACTGTTAGATTGTGACAAATGAATTCTAACAAGTTTTCCTTAATTGCTCGAAAGTTCTAACAATTCCTCTAGCCTTGAGTAAATGAGAAGATGCATAGTCTCATGATGATTGTTCCATTTTAAAAATTATTTGTTCTCGTAAGATAGGCTCTTAGTAAATATGAAGATTATTTTCTTTTCTAATTGATAATTGTCATGTAAACGTGAACAAACAAATCGAAAAGAACATCAACATAAAAATTTAAGTGGTTGGATAATATGCTTCAGTTCCTTGTACGGCACTAATATTCCAGTAACTTCGAATATGGTTGCAATATGTTGTTTATATATTATCCTAACTCAAAATTACCCCTACAATGTCTTATCGTACCCCGGGATTCTGCCCCACACCCCAAACTTACCTATGTCTAATATAATAAACTAGTTGATTTTGCTACTAGTTCAGACCTCAAGTAATTCGAAGCATGTCTAATCATAAATTACAGGTCAACAATCTTTATTTGAAATTATTAATTCTAAGATTTTTTGAATGACCGAATCACCTTGCTTTCCAAAACTCCAAAATCTGTATTTTCTTATTCTCCAATAGTCTCAACCTCGATCACAATAGAAGGAGATTATTATCCACAATCTAAGTGTCTTATTTTGTGAGTTTTCATGTTAAAATAGTAATTTTAGGACCTTTCCAATTTTGGTTTATTTTCACATATGAATTTCAATATTTTTTTTTGCCATCTTCTCTCTCTTTTTTATGCAATAACCATTGGAGGTTGCATGAGAGTTAAGGATGGCTATAAGGAGTTGTAGGTTTGAATTTCAAGTCCAAACCACCCCCTCCAACTCTTTCAGAGTCTTGTGGATCAGGTCACTTCAAATAGACGACCCATGACTCGTATTTTTCAACAAGACCTATCGATCCATCCCCTTCCACTCTATCATCTAGCATTCATATACAAAAATATGAGTCACATAATCACCAATATAATTCATGTAAGCCATCTTAGTAGAAGGAAATATTTATCCAACCTTGTAAATTGTCGTTTTCTGTGATTGACACAGATCGATACATGCGTGCAGGTTCGGATACTACATGCAAACTATAGTATACCTTTTAAATCAATTATTATTTTTATATATAAATAATATTTTTCACGTTTTTAATAGGACAGTGCCCATTTGTTTCTCGTTACTATTAAAAGCTCTTTATTGCTTTATTCTATTGCAGATGCTAGATGTTTCTGCATAATGTAATAGAAGGGATATGCTTGATATTCCTAGAGAGAGAAACTGAGGTGACATGCATCTGTGTTTTTTCCCCATAGGACGTGCATGAACTAATAAACATGCAACTTCATCGCAGTTTCTCAATGGAATATGGATTAAATTTTTTTATAAAAAAAAAATATAAACTCAGAAACGTACCAAGAATAATCTTAATAAACATGCAACTTCATCGCAGTTTCTCAATGGAATATGGATTAAATTTTTTTTTAAAAAAAAAATCTAAACTCAGAAACGTGACAAGAATAATCTTTTAGATCTTAAAATGAATAGAATCTACCCAGCCGCTCATTAATTTGATGAAACAAGTTGACTCTTGGGTAGGCTACTCAAGGCCAGAGAATACGACGGGGCAATGAGTTTGGCTACATTTTATGAACAAAACTAACTTCTCGAGTTTGAAGTTCGGCCACAAATTTACTCGATCCGTTAGATGAATGGCGATGAGAAATAAAGCAAATGAAGTATAGTTCTTGAACTTTCTCTTGTAACCCCCGTCTTTTGACAGGATAAGTGTGACGCATGTTTGGTAAGTGAGTAAATTAAAATTTTAAATGATTGTAATTTATGGGTTTTGTGAAATATGTGGGTAATAATTGAGTAGGAGACGTGGATCCTACGAAATATAAATAAAAAAATACGTTAGACTGGACTTCCCAAACTGATCATAATAAAAAGACAAGTACAAACTTTGGAGATCATTAGGCTTGCTCTCGAGAAAAAAAAAAAGGCAAAATTAGAATATGCCACACTGAAAGACATGTAGAATAAGAAAGCTAAGAAATAAAACAAAAACATATATCTCATGTCTCTTTATCGTAGTCTAAAATTTTATGCGTCTCATTATAAAATATATACTTTTCAGAGTTATCCTCTGAATCAAAGTATTAGTCGAAAATGAGAACATCCAAACTCATTGAATCCAACTACTTTAACTTGTTATTCGTCAAATCTTGTCACCTAGATTGGTTTTACTAAAATGAATAAATATATATTTCAAAACTTAAAAAAAAAAAAGGTGATTTGTGTCATTTTGCTTAGATAATTATTGTTGGAAAATCTAGAAATGAAGGTAGTACCAAGGGGAGGTGCATATATAGAAGAGAAGAAAATGTTTCTTTCCACATGCAATATAGAAAATGAGATGTCCCGTCAACATTCGCTTTATGGAAGAGTTTGGCTAATCCACTTTTTTTTGGAATATCACATGCCTAATCTACTTTTTTTGGATTCTCCCATATGTGATTATTTATCTTTGGGTAACTGGCACAATGCATCATCTAACATTTAACTGTTTTGTAGACTACCAACCTAAACTTCTCATTTTGGCTCAAAACTAGGGGCGTCCAAAAATTTCGAACCGAACCACACCGAGCGTTTCTTCATAAATTAAATACCTGAACGGATACCCGAATCGAGAAC
>OU503039.1:5381136-5420639 GCA_912172775.2 Fraxinus pennsylvanica | reverse complement strand
TCATGCGTGTAAAGTGCCACTATTTTCTCGTGAAAATAATTTCAAACCTTAAATTTGAAAGAAGGGACATGCTAACATCCCTGTTAAATAAGTATGATCCCTACTGATGAAAGTCGAACCCAAATGTAATGTTAGGACCTAAAAACGAGCTCAACTAAATGATAAGTTTATTTTCTCCCCCTAAAGAAGAGCATGTAATTTTTATATCAATATTCTCGTGAATTACATATTATGTGAAGACTCTTGTCCATTAAGCTATTGAAATGACCCATGTAACGAGTTTTAGGCCGGTTAACCTAAGTCAGATGACCATAGACATTAGATTATGAGAAACCCCTCGGATTTAATTGCTCGAATCAAATAGGTTTCGAACAAAAGTATAAAATGAATCAAACATGTGTGTATCAATTTTTTTTTTGTTTTGTTCAAGAAACAATGCAGGGAGATTCATCACGAGCTAAGTCATCTAGATAAAAGTTAATTCACATTCGAGGTCACTCTACTAACATGTGACGGTCATCCCAAATCTCACACATGCGGTCCAGACTCACTCACAAGATTATAGTGTGTGCTGTGCAGATGGTACATGGTGAAACATATACTTAATACTCCATAGAAAATCGAACCAAGTGATGAAAATAACAGTGTAGATCTGATAATGACATATTTGATCACATATGCAATATTGTAGAACATCATAAACTGTCTAGAGCTAAAAAAAATTTATTAAAAAAAATAAATATCAATATCAAAAAGAAACAAATACACACGAAATAAAATACTCAAATTTTTTTTTTAAACACAAATAAATGAGATGCATGCACAAATGAATGGACACAATGGACTGCATATGCATGCACCTAAGGATCAAATCACGAAAAACCATGAATGTCCTCACCGTTAAGAGCACGACCAAGCTCACGACCTTCGAGATCACTTCTCTTAACCCAATCTTGTTTAGACATAGAAGTGACTTTAATCGAGACATCATCTCAGTAAATGGCTAACCTGATTAGCGGGGAAGTTAACTGTGCTCGAGACATCTTGACTTTTACTCCTAGTAACGAGTTTATAACACCTAGGTCTTGTACGTCCCAAAGCACCACAATGGTGACGGGTGGAAATAAACCTAGAATCAACCATGTTCAGTGGTTGTTGCCTATAAGTAGGACGATTTAACCTACGTTGTCTAGTAGGTCTCGATTCTACGTCATTATTGCCCTTTGGTTCGAGGTAAACAATTTTTCGAGCTTTGTTAGTGGCTGGAACGAACGTGATCTTAGATGCACTGGCAGTAGTATTATCATTATGAATATAACACAGACCATGCCTATTTCCAGCAGGCTTGTTCATCCCAAGCAGGTTGTCCAGCTTCTACGAGCCACTCATAAGCGGTTGGAGTTGAGCATTAGACTTATCAAGATCAGTGGTTAATGATTTAACTTTAATTTCCAAGTTTTCATGTACCAGCTTCAGCTCACTCAATTTTCTAGTCAAGTCCTGAAGGTTACTAAGTAATTTTTCACGTTCAAGTTCAAGCTCGTTCACCTTTTTCAAGACGGCTTTGTTGACTTTCTTAATTTTGAGACTCTCCTCAAACAATTCACGATAAGACTCATGAATGTCGGTCTCATCTTCAGACTGTTTACTCTCATTCTCCCTTTCAACCTTCTCAATTTCACGCCCAGGTTCGATTGTAGCAATCGAGGTGAAGGCCATGAATTTTTTATCATCCTCACCACCAGATGTCTCATTCTGAGAGCTGGTCTCTGACTCCTCATCACTCATGGTCACGTCTAAAGCCTTATGACGTTCTATGCCCGAAATCCTCTTCAAATTAGGTTATTCACTCCTAATGTGATCATACCCCTTGCACTCATGGCATTGGACAGATTGAGATTTCTTAACGGGAGTCCTAGATGTGTTTTTTTTATGTCTACCTCTTGAGAATTTACTAGGGACTTCACTATTTCGCTCCTGAGGTATTCTCCTATTCCTCATCACCTTCTAGAATTTTTTAACGAAATAAGCAATTTCATCGTCCCTAAGGGTCTCAGTATCAGTGGACTCGCTCTCCTCTTTTCTAATGGTGTTCATGGCGATGAATTTAACATTTTTAGGTTGAGAAACAGTGATTTCATACGTTTGAAGTGATCCTACGAGTTCTTCAATCTTAATTGTATCTAAGTCTTTGCTATTTTCTATTGTAATAACCTTAGATCTAAACCTCTCGGGCAGGGATCTAAGGACTTTTCTAACGATTTTGGTTTCGGGGATCCTTTCACCTAAGTTAAAGCTAGAGTTAACAATATCATTCAACTTCGCATAGAATTCATCGAACGATTCATCGTCCTTCATTCTAATCTCTTCAAACTTAGTGGTTAACATCAGCAGTTTAGAGTTTTTAACAGTTTTGGTACCCTCGTGTGTGATTTCTAGTATATCCTAAACTTCTCTAACAGTTTCACATATTGACACTCGCCTAAACTCTTCAGCAGATACAGTCATGAACAGAGCATGTAATGCTTTACTGTTCCAGTTGCATTCATCAAGGTTAGTTTTAGTCCACAAAAATATGTCAGTGGGTATGACTACACCAGCAACAGTTGTTGAAGGTGGAGCCCACCCATTTTGAACGCTAATCCAAATACGTTCATCCAAAGATTTAAGAAAGGTTCTCATTCGAACTTTCCAGTAGGCTTAGTTGCTTCCATCGAAATACGGAGACACAGATAATGACTAACTCATCTAAATGTTATAAAGGGTCAGGAATCGAATTAAGGCTCTGATATCAATTGAAAGTTACGGAGTTCGACCCTAACAATACCTAGAGGGGGTGATTAGGTATATTATGCGGAATCAAAAATATAATAACAAACTAGCAACAAGTTACCAATTGTTATCTCTAGATAGTTACACAATCACGTCAATTTAATCTTATATTTGAATACCGCAAATTATATAAACAATAAATAAATCAGTAAATCAACACACGGTATGATCACGGAGAAACCCAACTAGGAAAAACTCTGGGCACTTTGCCAGTCAACAATCCACTATAAACGATTTGAACAACTTACAGTCTATTAGACTAGACGACTCGTACTATTTGATCACTCGACTTCACTCCTTATAGCTCTCCTTGGATCTCGTGCTCCCCTGCACCAATCCTTGGCCACTGTTGTCAAAGCTCTCCGTGGAATCTACTACCCTGCAGTACTCTAACCTTGTGGAATCGTTTATTTCCCGTGGATCAACGAAGAACACCGCGTTCTTCACAGACTGGAACTCAAGTCAAACTTCATCAATCCTCAGAACTCTGATCACATGTAGAGGAATGGCAGTTTGGTATTTGGATTATAGAAATGATATTTTTCTCACCAAAATAATCAAAGTAGATGAAGGTTAAAAGAAGGAATCGAATGAATCTCTCACAGATGTAGTACTCTCAATGTTCAACCTCATCAATTTTCGTACAAAAGTGTTTCGGTATATATAAGTAGGTCAGAAAAACGAATGGGTCGGGGAAAAAGCCTTTAAAACTCAAAATAAAAATTTTCTGGATAAACCTGTCACTCGAGTGAGGGTTCAGCGACAGTCGAGGTCGCTCGAGCAAAGTAGGGGCGACAGTCCAGCAACAATATTTTTACTTTTGCAGCTCGAGCCAAACCTTGACGACAGTATAACGAAAATCCGTACCGTTTTCCTCTTTTTCCATTCTCGAACCCTAGACCTAATACCCATATTTTCAATTATTTGCACATTACTCCTTGACTTTTTAAACATAGTACAATACAGTCTTTTTGTTTACAGAATCGTCAATTACAAAAACATCGAAAACCCAAATTGCCCCATATCAACTAATCAAGTGTTTTACATAACTACTAAAAACCTCTCAAAACCTTCTTCCCACATCAGATCCATAACAAAAGGTTCACCCCGAATCGCCCAAAATGCTCCCTAAATCAAAAATCCATACCGCATCCGCCAACATCGGTGGCGCCACCTCCTAATCTTAAAGGTCCTCCTCGTCGAGCACAGCGATATAACAACCATGCAGCGCCGCTGCTACTGCAGGTAGTAGCGTGAGTGTCGCAGCAACAGCGTCACTCACGCCACCACAGTAACGTTATCACTACAGATGTGCTTCTCCTTTCTGGTGGTTATGATAGAGAGAGAATGGAGAGAGTGAGAAGGGAGATGCATTGTGATATAGAGAGAAGGGAGAGAGTGTGGGTGAGAAAGGAGAGGGAAATTGTTTAGGGTTTCGAGGGTGTGGATGGGATAGGTAAATAGATTAATTTAATTTTATAATATTATTTATTAATATTAAAAATTTGAGTTAACACTTAATTTTGAAATATTTTGACAAGATTGTTATGTTTGAAATGTAATTGTTATAGTGGAGTAGTTGTGTAATTTTTCCTTCAATTAATTGGATTAACTAAATACTGGACATGATTGAGTTTAAGAGGCGGGTCAAGCCCACTTTGACTTATATTAATAAGTCATTAGTGTTTCAGAAAAATAGAACGAAATATATTTCATATTCTTGCTAGCACAAAAAAAGAGAAACCCTAATTCTCTCATTCCCGTTCTCTGTGTAGATTTTCATTAAAGGCTAGACAATTAGGCAGCTGTTGATTGCAGATCGTGATTGTTAGTGTTTCAAGATAAGCAAAGGAGTTTATAGAATTTAAAAAAAGTATACTTTCTATCACAGTTTCTATCTAAATACTGTGCATGTTAAGTAAATTCACAACACTAATTATGTAAAATCGCTCCAATTAACAATTCTCCATATAATTCTCTTTGAGAAAGTGAAAAATAATGGGGCATTGGCTGCTTTACTACGAATGCCAAAGCAAAGCTATTTAGTCTGAGTTCACAAATAAATAAATGTAATGAAGTCACATTATGAAATCTTAGTTTCCAATATAAGTGATTAATTTCCACAAAATTTATCTAAACTTATTATTTTGATTAAATAATCTGTTAAGACTAATTAAAAAACTATCACTACAATGAAAACAGCCTTTCGCAACATTTGAACATATGTTGCAAGTTTCGATATTGTTGTAGAGCAAAAAGATACAACAACATTCAAAGACCGTTGCAAAAGGTTTTCAAATAACGTTGTCATAATTAATTGTTTTCAACGTTCACGGCTTGTTTTTGAAGGTTTTAATAACGGACAATTAACGCTTCCAAAGAGCCTTTTCGCAATAGTACTCAATGAACGTTGTAATAGAATCACATGTTAATTATTCATCAATATGCAAGAAACGTTGTTATAGGATGAGATTTTAACAACGTTCCATGAACATTGTAAAAACATGATTATGTGAATATTTTGCAACAGTCAAGGAACATTACAAAAGAAAATATTAGCAACATCCATTAAAAAAATATTGTCAAAACTCAATTATGTTAACCAATGACATCATATACTTATTAGAGCATTTTCAAGAGACTATTTGTTTATAAAGAACATCTTATGTATTATCTATAGCATCTTTAAATTTAGAGTGTCAAAATTTTATACTCAAACAAACTCTCTATTTTAGTTCTTCACTTTGGTTTTCTTATGTAACATTTATTGATCTCTTTATAACTTCAAATAATTTTTTATATATCAATTTAAATGTGATTTGAATGATTTAAGAAGTAGAGTATTGAAATACGTAATTTATTAAATGTAATCATTTTACATTAATTTGGATTCACTCTATTTAAGAAATTAAAATAGATAATCTCTTGGAATTCATTTTTAAGCATTGACTCTCTAAAGTAAAAAGCATTTTGTATTTAGAGATACTCTTAGAATGTTACGATAGACCACTTTAGTTGTCACTTTTGTTGTAGTGCTTGTTTGATGGACACTCCTCGACCAAACTGGACAGTAGAATGGTTCAAAATTTAAAATTGTAGAATTAGACGTCATGGAGTCAACTCTGCTAAACAAGCCACGTATTTCTTTCTAAAAATGAAATTGAAGATCTTTTGTTAAAGTGCTGAAATGTTAAACAAGTCCCATTGCATATGGAAAGCAAAATCCCATACAAATATACAGAGACAGAACTACTAGTATATACAACATTGAAGAAGTCTTCAAATTTCCGACATTATTCCTTATTTTCCTTAGAAATACATACAAGGGTTTGGAACTGTAATAAAGCTTAGTGAAACTTACATGCACCATGATCCTCTGCACGATTCACTTGTAAAAGGGTCGGGAATTAGCACGCGCGTGCTTCTGTCATCTGCCTTGTGACAGATCCACAACCACCTGAAACTTTTAGAGATGCGAAGAGGCAGGATAACCTAGCCATCATGGGATAAGTCCTCGGCATTCTGGGCACAATTGCCAGCACCTTACCAGAATCATTAGGATACCCTTCCAGATCTGCTTTCGTAATAATTACAGCGTCTCCCGAGGGACAGATTAAGCGAGACAACATCCGCTGCTGCTTATATTCTTGGACTGCCTGGAAAGCAGATGAAGTCATGATCAGAAACCTCGAAAAACTAATCTTTATCCAGTAAACAAATAGGTTGGAATTTAGTTAGTTAGATCCTAAATGAAATTTTAATTTGTAAACTGGTGTACTTTCTGTGCTCACCTTCCATTGGGAAGGAGCTAAAAGGACCCTGGGTCTTCTAGAGCGAACATATTCAAATGCAGCAATAGGGCTCATATTCTTATATTCAACCTGCATATCAACCCAGTTCACCAATTGTGCCAAACCAAAAATATATGGAAGTTAAATTGTTGTGTAACATAAAATTATAACTCCATTTCAGAAAGAGGAACAGCACCAGATAGCAGAGCACAATGGTTGTGCTCCGTCCCCTCCCAGCTTTGCAGTGGACATATGTTGTTCGACCACTGCAAGAATTCTCTGTAACAAAAAAGAGAAGGAAATAATTAAAGATGAAGTACCAAAACAACAACATACTCTTACAAATATAGAACAAGACAACATTGAAGATTACCTACCATGGATAAAATCTACCGCTCGGTTGATATCAGCAAATGATGGAGCAAAAAGATAATCCCTAGTCGGAATCACTAGATGGTCAATCTCATGAGCCTGGGAAAAATAAAGCAAGAGCAATGTGAGGATAAAGTGACAAAAGAAACTAAATCGATCCTTTGCATTTGTTTTGAGGGTGATATATGTAATGCTTCTTAAAATGCAAAAATTCATTTGTTCAAGGAAACAAATGTACAGCCTCAAAGAGGACCAATCCTTGTCTAAATAAGTGCAGTCCAAAAAGCACAAAGGGAACAGGGACAGCAAAATGCACTCCTGGCCCCAACCTTAGACACTGGGTCAGCGAATAACTGTGGGCATCCCAGCCCCATTCAAGGTGGGGAAGCGCACTTTGCCATCCCTAAAACGGAAAAGTATCTATCATTATTCTTTCAAATTGTTTTGCACAACTTCCTCATGATATGTCACTGCAGAATATATCATTTATCCAAAGCACCACAAACACGACTTCAACATGAACCATAGGTACAAAAAATCATCTTTTTTACTATCTACTCAATTAACTTCAGAGGTAAAGATCAGTAGAATGAAATCTACAGAGGTACTCACATTTCAACAACACTACAGGTAAAGCAAAAATGATATAGCTATATGGTTATAGATGCCAAGACAGAAAAATGAGAATAACATGATCAAAAAAATAGAATGGTGTGACAAAAGTAAATTAACTCGAGAAAGCTCAATCAGTTGGGAATAGGTCCCAACACACCATCTAAAAGTTTGACCTTGAAAGGAAAATTAAAATACTCCCAAAGAAAACCAGCCTTTTCAGATATACGTTGGCTGATCATTCCTAAGAATCTACCCAAGGGGCATGGATAGCCTGAAGCCACAGTATAGAGATGTGAAGAAAACAAATAACACTGATACCAAGCTTCAGCAGAAACTAAATTAGTCAGTCATCTAAAATTAATATAAGATGCACTTGAGCACCATATTCACATATCAATTTTGCATCAATATCTTTAAATTTTATTATTATAAGAACCACAACAAAAGAACATCGATTTACAGACAGCAAATACCAACTACATCGAAGTCCATCAGTGGTAATAAAATACTGGCAAAAAGTTTCAGTTTAACCCAGAATAATAATGTAGATGGTACTTGATAATATCCAACACCAGGAAGGAAAACAATGTCTGATATCCAATAACCACTTACATGGTACAAAGATGTCGATACCAAAGTTTCATAGGGCTCATTAAGAGTAATCACGCCTCCAACTCCAAGCTGCTTCAGCCGAGGCACGTCCTTTGGAAATGGAACAGCTCCCAACAAGAGAAACTGCATAAACATAATGAATTGAAGAAAAGAGTAGCAATACGACCCTTTTTCCTTGCTTCTATAGCATAGTCCAGAAAACAAGGTTATAATCAGATTAAGAAGAATATCCAAATATCCACTATAAACTCAACTTGATTAGACTTATTTACAAGACCCAAAAATAAATTCAAAAATGTGATAATGTTTTTCAAATTATCGATCAAAAGTGGTAGCTTTCTTAGATGGTATGTTACTTGACATCGGTGTTGGGTGCCATCGAAATTGACAATGAGGGGGGCACTGACCATCAATGGTTTTTTTATTTTATTTTTTTTCTCTCTCTCTCTCTCTCTTTATTTTTTTAAGAAAAACAACATTCTTCTGCAAGCAGTTGTTTGAGTTCTACAAATTCAAAGGGAAATCTAATTTATGTTGACCCTTATCATCATGAAAGAAATGTGTTTAATGCTTTCTTGCACATAAATAGTAACGCACTCACAAAAACAAGAAAATCTCAAACACTAAATTAAAAATTAATAGAGAAGCGCCGATGAATAAATAAGATTAATATAGTCTACACATAGCAAATTAGTGTCATGCTCTATACCTGATCGATCTGATCCCACCATCTGAACTCAGCTTGGATCTTATTGCGAAAGACGTTGTACAAAAGGGTCGGGTAAAATAAGATCCGAGCCCCAGCTCCGACTATAGCTCTTTTAGCATCCACCGGAACTGTGATCATCCTTCTTTCTTGATCATCATCATTATTCTTACTCCAATTGGTATCCATACTAGGATCGATCGGTTCATCCAGTTGCTCAATCTTCATCGCGATCAATATTAACAATCGCAAAAACCACAAAATCCTACTAAATTGATTGGATTAAGTCAAAACTACTGAAAAAGTGAGGATAGTGGAATGAAAACCTAATCAGCACAATCTATGAACCAAACCCTGAAATTTCCATTGGAGATTATCAAACTCAATCGATCTATGCCATGATTGGTAAATTAATAGATTATATACGAGTGATTAACCAAAATTAAAGTGAAGTAAGAATTGGGAAGCAAAATAGTTCAGAAACTAGAGGAAACTAACGATCATCGAGAGTGGATTGTAGAGTGGCAGTATTTTGGGGAGGAAATTGAGGATTTTGGGAGTGAAATTGTGAACAAAAACTCAAGTTTGATGAATGGAGAGGCCAAGGGAATCGAAAGTCAAATACTTGCCTTTCCTTCCTGTTTATCTCTTTTTTTTTTATTTTTTATTTTTTCTATGAACCATGTTTGGCAAAGCTAATAATTAATTTTTTTAATTGTTCACAAGCATGTATAATTTAAATTTGAGTGAAATAGTTACTTGAATTAAAATGAGGTATTTTATAAATAAAAAAGTAATTCTTATAATCACTTATAAGTAAAATTTTGAGGCTTAGACAAACACGAAGCTTTCAAAAGAATGGTGAATGAGTTCCCTCAATAATCTTAACTGCTAAGTAATATGAAGATTTTTTATTGAAAAACTGTGAATGGGATCCTCAATGTTTAATAAAATAAACAAGTAGGTCTCCAAGTTTTCATGTTTTGTACTTCAATCCTCAACATTTCACATTTATGACAATGAAGTCTCGCGCAAACTATTTAAGATTGTTTTCAATTATACAAACAAATTAAAGATAAATGAAAAAGGAAAAGGTTAATTCCATTAGTAGTCATTATATTTTCACCTTAATATCAATTAGGTCGATATACTTTAATCAGTCTCTTCATTATCTACTTAATTACATACATCAATGCATTCCTAATGTCTTTAGAATCGTTTATCCAATTATGTTGTCGTTAATTCTAATGCTCATCCTATCAGGCAAGTGAATAATTATATTGAATATATAAATTGAGACTTACAAATCCGTGAAGATTTTGTTTTTCATTTTTTTTTCTTATAAATTTCAGAATTCGAAATCATTATTCTAGAAAGTGTAAATATAGTTAGGTAGTAAGAATGAGTTTCAAGGTTTTTACAAGCCTAAGCATCTAAGTGTAAAAAGACATAAAGCATGGTTAGACAGAAATGTCAAATTTCGCGCTTAGTCAGATTTTACACAAGTTTTTTAAAATATTGTTCTACATAGATGAGAATAGTTTATAAACCATTGAGAGAACCATTTACATGGTTCTTTAACCATTTTACATTCTCGAATGGGAATTGAGAATACCTACTTGACTTCGCGAAATTATGGGGAAAAAAATGAAAGGATAATCTTGTTCGTTATCAACTTTTATCATTTTTTTCTTCTTCTCATTCTTATCTTTCACTTTTAATTAATTGCATATTTTGTATTTGATAATAACTATCGTCCAAAATATTCAACTAGCACGGGAAAAATATTTTATCAAATTGTTGTCTTTATTGTTTATCTTGCTTATTTTAAAGTATGAAAGATAAATAAATCTTTTTATTCACTCATGACGAATTTTTTGACCACCGTCAGAGATAAGATATCCTAATTAATAAAAAAATTGAGAACAAAAATCCCAAAAAAAAAAAAATGGTTAAGGACATAAATTTTGAAAATGAACAAATCCTAGGACTTTGATTTCAATTTAAATGTGGTGCCCATTTACAAAAATTATAGTGCAAACCCTAATAATAAATTGAAACATCTAGGTAAATTAAGATTATTTTCGAATAAATTGAAACTTCTAGATAAATTTAGATTATTTTCAAATTCTTTAGTCGAATGGGTTGAATTATTCTCTAACCATTTCAATTCTAAATTGCAAGTGGAGAATAAATATTTTGTATTGAGAATAATTATTATAAAGTAATACCCTAGTCAAGTCCACACTTCTTGTTTTATTTTTATTTTCACCACAATTTTTTTCAGCTTAAAGATCTCTCTCTCTCTCTCTCTCTCTGTACTTTTTGATTATTTACCAAATTTCAAGTGAAGTTTCCCTGTTTTTATGATCTAGAAAATGTAACTTTATAATATTTCATCATACAAGCTAATTTGCTTTTTAGATTTAGTTTATAAAAATTCAGAATCGTTGTACAGGTATTCCTTATGGTTGGGAGTAATTAAGTTAGATTCCAGTTGAGAATCGCAATCGAATCGAAAATCAATTGTTCTTTGATGATGAAATCATTTGGTTCCATTTGTAGTATTGAAACCGAATCAAAGAACCAAAATCAATTAAAAACATGCCCAGAATCGGACTGAACTAGTTGGCTGGGTTCGATACTATTCTTTTGCCCACACCTAGCAAGGGGACTATTCTAGATTGTGTTGTTAATTTATTGTGTTTATTTTTTCATTAATTCGTTCCTTTGTGTCAAGGAATAAATGCAAATACTGTAGCCAACGCTCTTGCACAAGATGCTTTTTCTTCTTCTTTTTATATTGTGTAGACTAAAGAAACTCCAAAACTTCATTGTTAATCTCGAGATATTAATTCGAGTTTACGATTTACAATAAAAAAATATAAAAACCCTTCTCTTCCCCCATTCTTCTTCTCTTTTTGGGTTTTTTTCTCTTCTCCAAACAAAAGAAGACGGCAGCCAACCCACCCAAATCCCAATTAGAGGTTAAAATTGCACTATCAACCACTAAAATTAATATGCTTTATTTTCATGACATTTGCCCTTGGAAGAAACACAAATTGAACCTCTTTTGCAATCATTTGCGCTTACATTAGTCGATACTCCATACATTTCCCAAAGTTAGGTGAATCAGATTCACGAGAGGTAATAATTTTGGGAAGAAAAAGAAAAGCAACGAGACTTTGAAAGCTATAGTTTAACGTGTCAATAGAGAAATGATTAATTGTGAGAACCCTAACATAATTTTAAAAAGTAAGTTACTCCAATAAATCAAAATTTTTGTGCTTTGGTCCTAAGAATAGTCCAAAGAAACCGGTATCTGATGGATACACAAAAGTGATGAATGTGATTTGACTAGGAAACTATTCGTGTCTTTTTTTTTCTTGGAGCGAACATAATGAACATGTCAAGTAGTTGTAGGATGGCAACAAGACGTGACAGGATGGGGCTGTTGGGACATCCATTATCGTTTTCCATCCCGTTGGATATTTTTATCTTCTTGCCCTGCACCCATACTTGGTTGGAATGGCGAAGCATGTTCTCCCTTGTCCCGCTTACCTCCCCATTTGTTTTTTTTATTTTTTTAGTTCTTAAAAATCATTACTTTTTTCAAATTGTATAAAAATTCATGTTTCCTTTAAAAATGATGATGGTTATTTTCTTTTGAATGATAAAAAATTTGTATTTTGAAATGTGTGTGAGCCACATTATTTTGGAAAAATGTATTTTGGAATAGTAGATTGATGGAGAATGTGTGGTTGAAAAGAAAGCAAATTTTTTGATGTGATAGAAAATATTATTTTATTGAAAAATGTATGGTTGAAAATGAGTAGAAGAATGATAATGAAAATTTTAATGTAGATCAAACATGGGCTTAACGTCCTCATCTCAGTGCAACGACCCTGCTTCATATACCCTATTAGGAGGGAAATCATCATTCCATTCAAGATGGGGACTGCGAGTATCGAGTATAACGAATTCCTCTGTCATGCCTAAGTAATTGAATTTTTGAAGAATATGCTTTGATAGTCACGAGTGAACTAATCTTATCGCCATTCAATTATAAAATTCTCCGTGTTGGACTTTAATAGAATAAATGGAATCGGTATACGAGGAAACATATAAATGATACTTCTTTTTGAAGCAAAAATAGATAATTCTTTTATCTCATGCTGTCTATGTAATTAAAGGAAGTTGATTAATTTATACCACAACATATAAACAGTACAAACCATTTGGCATCTTCCTATTGGCCTATTAGGTATAATTATTGTGGTGTCATTATTCACATGTGAGTACATGTTTGGCTAAATTTAAAAAAGTTACCAACAAGTTACATATAAATAAATAAGTAAATCTTTAAAATAATTAGCTTTCATTTGTTATAGTCAATTCATATTCCTATTTTCCATGCTCTCGAAGGAGTCATCTTATTTAGGTCATGACCTGGACTAGTGATGTCAATGGGCCGAGTTGAGCCGGCTCGTGGCTCGTGGCTCGTGGAGAAACGAGCCCACGAGCTCATGAGCCAAGCTGGCTCGGCTCGTGACTCGTTATTTTTTTATTATTATTTTTTTAAGCTTTTCTTAGCTTTTTTTTTTTAATGATTTTTTCACGAGCCCACGAGCGCTCATCTCCTTAACGAGCCAAGCTCGGCTCGTCTAGCGAGCTGCTCGTGGGTCGCTACAGTACGAGCCGACGAGCCGCTCGGCTCGATTGCCACCATTACTCTGGACAGATTCTTTAAAACTCATTTTTTTTTATCAAATTCATTCTATCAGTAAAATAAATTTGGATGTGAACCAATAATTTTTTCCTAATTTTTAACAACATCTTTCGATTCAATACAGATTCAAATCATGCTGATGTGTCAGAAGACGGATAGTTATACTGATTCGGTATATTTAGACTCCAAAAAATTTACTTTTTAAAAAGTTTACATCAAAATACCCTTATTATTGCTGTGCTGATTACTTCTTCTTTGAATTTACAACACAATATTATTACATGCGAGAAAAATAGTGTTGACAATCTAACAATGCACATCCATGACGTAAATTCCCCGTGAATGTGTCAATCCATCAATCCCAAACTACAAAAAGAAAAAAGACGAAAGAATCACTTTTATTTATTCAAATTCACCAAATTATAATCTTTCAAAGTGCATTAAAATTCAAATTATTTAATCATTTAAAGAATCCTAAGTTGTTGTCTAAGTGCTCATATTTCAGCCACAAAATCTAGGGCTGTTCGTGGGTCGGTTCGATTCGGTTCTGAAGAGATCCGAACCGACCCAAAACTTTCGGGTATTTAATAAATGGACCCATCGGGTCCAAATATAATTATAGAACCGTTTGGGTTCGGTTCCGTTCGGTTCGGTTCGGGTCGGTTCGGTTCCGTTCGGTTCCGTACCATAATTAAATTTTTTAATATTTACAGCAACACTATATAAATACAACTAATGACATTTCATTCGTAACTTTTACAAATTAACGTAGCCCAATTCAAAAACATATAAATAACTAGCCGTCCAATAAGATTAATTCAATGCAAATAAATATAAAAAAATAGATATTAATATTACAGCAACACTACATAAAGTATATTCATTTGTTTCAAATTAAAATGGGCTAATGGGTTTTAAAAATGATTTGGGTTTTAAAATTAAAATTATGAAATAATCTGATTTATTTAATTAATTTGCTAATTTGTTTTGAAAAAAATAAAATAATTTAATTAATTCAATATAAAAAATAAAAAAATTATTTAGTTTCGGTTCTTATTCGGTTTTTCGGTTCTTGGTCTAGACCCGAGACCCGACCCAAACCCGTCGATTTTTGATTCGGGTACCCGTTCGGGTATTTAATTTATGAAGAACCGCTCGGTTCGGTTCGGGTTCGGGTTCGGGTTCGGTCCGATTCGGTTCGGGATTTTTGGACACCCCTGACAAAATCTACAGTAAGATACTAATCATAGTACATAAGTAGTAAACCCAATATCAAGTTCCACCAATTGACTGGTCAAGTAGTGTAGTAAAAGGAAAGAAAAGCTGTATTCTACTTTCATGGCACGGTCCTGAATTTTATGGCTCCACAGCAAAATAATTATTGTTTGGCCCTCGGAGAATTTATAAAATTTGGAATAGTGGTTGATGAGAGAAAGTGTTGTCCAGAGAATTTATAAATTTTGCAATAACGATTGATATGAGAATGTGTTGTTAAAAAAAATGGAAATTTTTAAATTTGGGTGTAATATTATTTATTTGAAGAATGTTTAATTTTAATAGGCGGCTGATATTGTCAAAAATAATTGAGTCCCACGAAAAGGTAAATATGTATATAAACAGTAAAACTAAATCAATTTTGATTCTATCCACCATCAATGCATCAGCCAAATTCTCTCACCCCTACAAATGAAATAGGTCTTCCTATCAAGATTTTACAGTACTGAACATGGAGAAAATCTTGATTCTAGCAATTTTTTTGTTCANTCTCAACCCTACAAATGAAATAGGTCATCCTATCAAGATTTTACAGTACTGAACATGGAGAAAATCTTGATTCTAGCATTTTTTTTGTTCCGAATAATTGTTATTGAGGCAGCAATCGGTGTAGGTGGTGCCATTGGGGTTGGAGTTGGCGACAGCGTTGGCGGCGTTTGGGTGGGTGGAGGTATCAACAACGGTCCAAATACTCCATCAGTCGGCGCTCCACAGGTGTCGAAACTCAATGCGGCGTACAATGCTCTTCAGGCCTGGAAATCTGCAATTACTGATGATCCAAATGGGATTTTGAAGACATGGGTCGGCTTGAATGTGTGTGTGCTTATGAAGGGATTTTTTGTGCAGATTCTCAAGATTATATGGGAAGTTCAACTGGCCTAGTTGTGGCAGCCATAGATCTGAACCATGCTAATCTTCAAGGAGTTCTTGTTAAACAACTCTCTGCACTTACAGATTTGTCTCTTATTCATCTCAACAGTAACAGATTCAGTGGCACTGTCCCTGAATCTTTCGAAGAGTTCACATCTCTTACTGAATTAGATCTCAGTAACAACAGATTCTCAGGCCCTTTTCCAATTACAGTTCTTTACATTCCAAATCTCAAGTATTTAGACCTCAGATTCAACAGTTTTTCAGGGCCAGTTCCTGATGATCTCTTCAACAAACAACTTGATGCAATTTTCTTGAACAACAATCAGTTTGATTCAGAACTTCCACAGAATTTAGGCAACTCTCCAGCTTCTGTTATCAATTTGGCTAACAACAAATTCAGTGGGAACATCCCTTTCAGTTTAGGCTACATGGGTTCTCAAGTAAAGGAAATCTTGTTCCTAAATAATCAACTAACAGGTTGCATCCCAGATGGTGTTGGATTATGGAGTGATTTACAGGTTCTTGATGTGAGTTCAAATTCATTGATGGGTCATTTGCCTGATTCCATATCATGTTTGAGCCAAATTGAAGTGTTGAATTTGGCCAACAACAAGCTGTCTGGGGAATTACCAGATTTGGTTTGTGAATTGAGAAGCTTATTGAATTTGACAGTGTCATCCAATTTCTTTTCTGGGTTTAGTCAAGATTGTGCCAATTTGAACATCGGATTTGACTTCTCATACAATTGTATTCCCGGGAAAGAGATGCAAAGACCTCGACCGGATTGTTCTATGATTCCAGGGGTTGGACTCAGTTGCCTTAGAATCCCTGCTAAGTCTTTGGTTTGCGGGGCACTGGGTATTGGGGCACATCAGACCACAACTCCAAGTCCATAGACTTAGTTGTGTAGTGTTGTGCTGTGCTGTGATGTATTTTTTTCTTTTTTTTTTTCTTTTTTGGGCAAAACAGATTAGTATTGGCTGTCTATCATTAATTGAAAGAAGTAATGATGTAGACCTTCCCCATTTATTGGTTTTGCTTTCACGAAATCTTGTAATATTAGCCCTATGTGGATAAGACATGCCAGCCAAGAGTACTATAAATGAATATATTATTTCTCTCAGTTCAGGATTTGTTGGATACTTATTTTAATATTTTTACTTTTTAGAATGAGACAAGCTCGATTGTCAAGGTTTGCAGTGGTTTAGAAAAATTCTTGCAAAAATATACCAAAATAAGAATAATATTATTAACAGTAGCATCGAAGTCAACTGTCACAATTCGTAAAAAAATGTGATTTTTTATTTTAATTAATTGACAGTGATCATTACTCGACTCTAGGGCCAAAATAATCCACAAACTTCTTTTTAAATTTAGAAAAATGTAAATGTGGTCCATAATATTTGGTATCATAGCGAGACCACTTGAATGTGCGTTGTTGGTTGCAGGAGATCATCGAAGTGTGTTCTTATTTAAAAAAAAAAAAGATTGTGGACCACATATCGTGTCAACAAGCAAGCAAAACTGATGAAGAAAGCTTTAGGTACGATAGATGTGAATGACGACGTTGTGCGAATGGTCTATGTGTTTTGTCAAGTTTGTTTCTTGGAACACATATTGCATAGCACAAGTATGGAGATTATGATGTTGCTTTGACATGTGCAATGGTGTTTTCCAAAAATGTCGCCCATCCAAAGAATTAATGCTTGTGGGGTAATATGATGAAGGTTGGTGTCAATGCAGTATGTATAGAGTTGTTGTGGGTAGATGTGTGAGAGAGCATTGCATGTATGCCTCTTCATGAAAGGATAGTGCTGTTATTATTTTTGCAATCGAAGGAATGCGAGTTGATCCGAAGCTCACTTCGTGCTACAAAGGCACAAGCGGATTCGAATGGGGGAGAATCTCCTGCATTCGAAGGTGCTCCTCTCTTCATACGACACGACTAGTTGTCGACGACTAGGCGTATTGGCTTATTTTACTAACGATTATACTAATGTTATGATCGTACGCAGGTATTTGTCTAACATCCTCCCCATAGGCATGTGTGTGTGCTGCTAATTGTTCGGGCTTGTAAGCCTAAGAATGAGGAGAATGATGCCTTTTAGGTTTGGAACCTTGGAAGCCAAACTCGTGGTCCATAATTCATGGGTTCACTCGAAATGAGCTGCAACAAAATTGGTTGGCACAATCTAACATACACCTCTAATCCATGGAGTAGGCTGAGCCAATCCATATATAAGCTATGGAACCTTGACAAGTGATGTGATATGGCTACGTGCTTGTTTTGCGGTGCTTATAGGTTGTTGATCATATAAAATATTTAGATAATAAGTGATTAATAAGTCGTAAATCTTATAAAATGTGTTGCTGAAAAAATATATTTCATCAACTTAAACTAAAATTTAAGCTTTGCTAAGCATACTTGAGGCCTGAATCAACTCGACAACGTTGGTGGTTTCTTCAATATGCTGTGCATTTACCATTGTTTGGGTTTCATTAAAATGAAATTTAAGAGGAAATGTGTTTTAGAATATTAGATATTTTTTTTTTTTTTTTTACCACATGTGGGTAAAAGATAAAAAAAAAAATTGATTTTTATGAGAAAATGTGTGGTTAAAAATAAGTTTTGAAAAAATGGAGCTCAAACAAATGAGGAATGCAGTGAGTCTGTGACATTAGATGCCGGCTATGTCAAGTCCCTGTTTGATTTCAATAAAATTTAGATTTTTTTTATATAGATTTGATAAAGTTAATAAAATGTGTTATGAATTTAAATAAAAATTGTGGATCCCAGAATATGTGCGATTATAAATGAATGAGAAAAAATGAATTTTTAAAAATTGGGACCAAACCAAGTGTCTTTATTTAGACAATTAGTTTGAAATTTAAATATTTTTTTTAGTCCTCTCCAAACCCCTTTTAAAGAGAAATTTTGGAAAAATAATATTTTGAATAAAGATTTTTCCAAGAACTTGTAATTAAAAAATAAGAAATTTTTTTGGATTTATGTGCATAATATCTTATTATGTAAATGTGCAGTTGAAAATAAGTATAAGAAATAAAGAGTTTATCTCCTATTTGACATCCATTTTTTGTGTATAATGAGTTTCTAAATAATAAACTTTTGGAAATATGCGTTGTTAAAATGTAGAAAGAAGTTGAGTTTACGTAAAAAATATTTTATTATGAAAATGTGTGATTTAAAATAAGTACGAGAATTTTTTTTTTTTTTTTTTGGATTTAAATCCAAAGAGGATGCAAACAGGAGCCCAATTTCATTTTCCATTCGTCCTCTCTAGAGTCTCATCGCATGACATTTTCCGAAATTGGACATCATCAATTAATTTTTCATACCTACCCTAAACCTACGGCTTTGTCAATTGTCATCAAAATCTATTTTCAACAATCTTAAAATAGTGAAAACGCGTCCTCTTTCTTATTTTCGAAAATATGTTTTTGAAAAGAAGTTAAAAATTTACAAAGAAAATCAAAAACCACAATTTTGTCGTTTTCAATGTTTTCAGTTATAATCAAGTCAAAATTTTCAAAACACGTTTTGAGTGTTTTCAAAACAATTTTTCAAAATGTCAAAAATAACACATTTTCAACGATCTCAAAATGAAGACTCAAAACGAATTCAAAACTCAAACACAGAGAGAACATCCCCTAACGTATCTTTCATTTCTGAGATCATGGACCACAATTTTCAGCCACCTCTCACCTCTTCTTCCACTCCTTTTGTACTCTCAAAATCTAACCCATCTCACATAGGCACTGAACCACGGTCCATGGTTTTTGCAGTCTCAACCCACGATTATTTTGTTCGAAAAATTTCTTCGCAACTTAATTTTTTTCCGCTGCAATAAAGAATTTATGGCACAAGTTAAATCATGATAGATTTTTAACCACGATTTCTTTCATCCTACGCAACAATAATGGCCCACTGCACTTGAATAGAGACAACATGTGAACATACGGTATCAAGATTCAAAGCTTTTTCATGGCATGAAAAGGTCTAAAAATAATTACAGGAGCCGACGTGGCTTCTGAGGATCAATGAAGCAGCGAATTACAATTTCATATTACAGAATTCTTCGACTTTCTAGCTGCAGTATTATGCAATTACATACATCGGGTTTGGGAGTTTGAAAGATCGTTTAGCTACTGCAAATCCCGTCAAGTCACTCCATTGATCGCCAGAATTTCCGTGAATTTTGTAACCTTCGTCTTCTAACTGCTTCCTCCTCTCCGATTTATAGATGGTTGCCGATTTACCGTGATCAGAATTGTGCCTATTTCATAAAGCAGTCATTCAACTTCTTGTAATTGTTTCATATATTTGTATATACCAAAGCTCGCCAAAAACAGTAGGTACCAAATACCTACTCTACACGTTTGGTACACAATACTAAATGGGATTAGACAGTAATAATATAGAAAATGAACAATGTAGGAACTCGTGAAATCATTGTGCTACCTCAAGATAAGCCTTTCCCAGTTGCTGTATCCAGCGTACTCCAGATTACGTGCTGTAGCATTCCTTTGAAATTCAGTCCGACCAGTCAATAAAATTATGGTAAACCCAAGTTCCAGAAGCTCCTCGTACAACCTTAAACTTGCAGGTATAGCAGGTGCCTCAGCCATATCCACCCAGTTATCGAAAGAAACTTCATCAAAGATCTCTGATCTGTGTCCAAATGCAGTCAATAAGAAACCACGAGTAGCATTTATCAGATATACCTGTAGCTAACAAGCATTAGCAAAATTAAGAGCTCGTTTCCTCAAAAGAGTAGAAAAGCATAATAACAAATTCTAGCTGATTAACTCGAGAGAATGTTTGATTGTGCTTAAAAGTGAGTCAAACTTGCTGATTTTGCCAAGTTACTGTTTATACTAAAAATATTTACGTTTCAAGTAACTCTTAACTCACTATCTAGAAAAGTAATTTTAAGTGCAAAACATGTTAATTTGGAAATGGGCAACTAACCATGATCTAAGGCACCTCTACAAAAATTTAAAAAGAATTTCTCACGCCTTAGATATGCAAAAACAACTGCAAGTGATAGAAAATTTGTCTAAATCAACAAATAGGATGAACATAGAGAAAAAAAAGTTTGAGACTGGGATTGACAATTGAATGGCATCGTGGCATATGGGAAGTTGGGTTATTTTAATAGACAATTACAATGCTTAAAGATTCTCCATTTGTAGTTACGACAAACAGAGAAGAATTTCTGTGATCAACAAAGAGAAAACTATTAAAATCCACAAGTTGGAACAACTTCCCAAAATTATTCCTTTTCATGAAACAAATGAAACTCCTCAATTCTTTTTCTTTTCTTTTCCACCGGGCCATCTCATTATGTGGACACGATTTCTCTCTCTCTTTCTCATAGGGAATTTAACACAGCCTCTGGAGTCTCGAAGTAAAAATTTCCGACTTAACTCCTGCCACAAAATCTTTCCACCATAACTCCGTCTTCCACAGGCCAGACGCCAAACTCAACTACATGTAGAGAATTTTAGCTGCCTTATTGCCTTCATACGACAACCCATATATGTTCCTTCCGGTGATAAATGTACTCATGGCATTAATGTTAGAAATTACCATACATTTGGGAGAGGTTTCACATCCTAAGAGAATAATGAACACCTTTGGTTATTTAAGATGAAACTGCCCTCGCGTTCTTTTGAAACATTTACCCTCATATTCCTTACTGAAATTCCCCTCCTCGCTCTTTCCCTTATTAACAAAAGTCTGAAATAATCAGTTATATCCATCGTAAATTTACTTTTTTATCATACAACTTTTCAATTAAATTCATCAATGTCGAGGAATCATACTGTTACTACTCCATTGCAGTCAACATACAGGAATTTTGTAAGGAGAACTTCACAACCTCGTCAAGTTTAAGAGCTCCTAATCATGGGTACTTTGGGCAGAAAATAGCATAGCTAATGCTATTAACATTTAAAATGATTATCATTCAGCTTCAATGCAACTTCATCAAGTCATTGCATAGAAATACCCCACAATTTCCAGTGTAATTGATCCATTAAATTCTATGTTGCAGGTTGCGTATGGTGACTTTGTATTGTTCTATTTTTCTGAGTTGGTTTCATATGTCAAAGACCGTTTTAGTGGCAGAAAAGAAGGCTGAAATGTTTGATGCCAAGATTTGAATAGACTCCAAAAAGGAGCTCAATGAGGGCTCCCTTAAAGTTTTCATCAAACAGGATATTTACTCCACCCGAGCCAAGCAAACAGTATTTCACTGGTATCGGTAGTTAAATTTAAACTTAGTGCAAATCCAAATTTAGACAAAGCTAGTCATGACACACAATCATGTTCTTTACAAAATTTTCCTTCATTTCATAGTTCAAGATTCATCACAGGCAGGCATGAAAACGGAACAATGTCACAGAGAATACGGTAGTTTTTCAATACCATGGACAACCAGCAAAATTTATCATTAATTTCCATGGCAGAAAATCATCTCCAGAGTAAGAAGGAACAAATTTTACACGAGGGTGGAAACTGTAGCACAAGGGGGAGGGGGAATGTATGCCATCTACAACAGTTTACCTTCCTATCCTCTTCTTATGTAAGCAAGAATATAAACTATTTTAAAACTACTTATTCACCTTTAGTTAAACTTTTTAATCTTAGCCAAACTAAGTTAATTGTTGAAGGGTCTTACTCTATAAATCAGCATTTTCTTGTAGACATGGTTATCAACAAAGCAACCCATTATCATACATCGGAGATTATACATCATCTATGATTTAAAATGCATCAAGAGTTACCCAAATCCATGGCGGACGTAGTACGGAATGTTCGAAAGCAATGTCTCGTCAACGTCAAAGATCCAAGCATCCTTCCCATCGCCGTGAAGTTCTACCGTCTTCGCATACGCCAAGGAATTGTCAGCCACGGCCTCGGAATCCGACTGGTACTTGTCGCCGGTCATGTAGTCCTTCACAAATCCCTCACATCTCGCCGGAACCTGGGCCCAGATCCCGGCATCATTTGTCTCCACCGTGAACCTCCAGCTCTCGCAGTATAAATCATTAGGGATTTTCGGGTGGTCGGAGATTCCATCGGAGGCCAAGAGGGTTTGCTTTTCCGTCGAGATTTGGATGATTGATTGAGATAGTGAAGTGTATGCAACAGTGAGAATAATCAATAGTCGAAAAATGGCCATGCCGCAAAACCAAGAAAGCTCCTCCTTCGGGATAAAAAGGTGCTTTCTCGTTTTCAGGTGAGACAGACGAAGAAATTCTCGACGGACGAATGAATATTTATAATAGGATCTCAAGATATATTAAGGACGTGTATGGACGTGTTTGTAAGCTGCTTATAATTAAATTTCAGACTGTCGACTTGTGCAACGGCTTGATTTCAAACAAATGGACTGACTTCTGTGTCAGTCCATTTTTTCATTTTCCTCCCTCAATGTCGCATTACATACATCCACATCACCTACCCCACCTACCACACTAATTACTCATCCTCCACACCCACGTGCTTCAGTGCTTTTCCCTTCCATTTTCATGTGTCACAAGATGCTTGTCGATTGGAGTCATCTCAAATGCCCAGCTCCATAAAAATTTTACGTTGAACTCACTCTCCCCCCATTTTTCAGTGGTAGCAGGCAACAATTCGGCTGATTTACGCATCTACTGCACACATCTTCCACCTTCAATCTCGCGTGACCAGGTTTGCCTTCAATCTCGCGATAAAAAGCCAAGTTTCGTTTGTATCCCGATAGCACCTTCAACCAAGCATCACATTTTCAATGGCCATTTTCCGTTTCAGCCGGCGGTATTAGTTTCACTGTAGAGGTAAACCCGCAAAGGAATCGCACCTCAACAACAAGATCTCGCTAGGGTAAATCATGGTTCCGTTCATTTCTTCGATAGGTACACTGCATTCTTACATTTTACATTCAACTTAAACATATTCTCTAACTTTGATGTTCTACTTATGTACAAAATGTAATTTTTCCATCATTTGCTGTAGGCTGGGTATCACCCTCACTCTTCCACCTCCAACTGCCCTCCCGTTCAAATTCAATCGGGGCCACACAATGGAATTCTATGGGACGAACATTTCGTCGCTACCTGCAAGACCGTCATCGTTGACGGACATAGGAATGGACATGCTTCACCAAACACGGCTGGGAAACACTGATTTACTTGTTCAACACCAATTCTGGCCACAATTTGAACAAACAACAGTTCAAAAATCGATGGGATGCCCTCCGCATGAAACATAAGAGATTCGAAGAATTTCTCAACTGCAGTGGCATCTCATAGACCCGTCGACTGGCAAGATTGGCACCTCGGAAGAGTGGTGGGCTCGAAAGATTAAGGTACCATCGTTTCATAAACCTCCAGTCATTGCTCGCATTTATATTCACGACATTAGTTGTTGGGCCCTGTTTTCATTTAGGGAACGTGGCAGTCGATTGATAAATTACATAATCGTTGTCTGTGTTTTGGGTGTTTTATTGCTTTATAGTTATATCTCACTTATCGGAGCTGTAATTTTGCGGAACAGATAGTTCTTAGCCAAGTGCTTCATTGTATGCTCATATTCTACATCTTTTAAAATAGTAAAACTGGTTTTTCATCCTCATTTTTGGAATTATCTTCCCATTTGGCTTCCCTTTTTGTAACTTTTTTTCATGTATATTCATAGTTTGTGAAAACCTTTCTGTTTCTATAGACACGGGAGAACAAATAATTTAAGGACAAAGATTGCCAAGAGGTGTATCGATACAAGGCTCTATTCGGGGACGTTTCGCGATGTTCGAAGACAATGGTCATGAAGATCACCGTGATGAGACCCCAATCGATATGGAGAGCAGCGGCTCAAGCGACGAGGGCGGAGAACCCAAACCGGCTTGTGCAAGCATGGATGTGCCCAGCCTGCACAGTGGGGATAAACGGAAGGCAGCTAGCGATCGAGCCAAGGAGAAGAAGAATAAGATGTTTTCGTCTCGGGAAGTGTCCTACTCGGTGGATCATGCGATCACGGCCAGTGAGAAGGTTGCTGCCAAAATTAACCGCTTTATTGGACTTGCTATGTTGAAACCGAAACATGCACGAAGGAGTTATTGGCAACGGGTCGACTAAAAAAAAACTGATTTGTACTACTGGACGTGCACTTTCCTCTCCCAAAAACGTAATAGGGAGATATTGGACATGCAAGATAATGCGAACAAAAAGTTCGATTGGGTGGAGTGGAGCTAGCAGGAATATAGGAAACAGCCTCGATGACAACTACGTTCGAGTGAATTGCGTGGACACCCGTTTCACATTTTATTACCGTTGTTGGCATTTGGTTATGTTTACATTTATTAAATTTGAGGTGAAAACATTTTCTATTTTGATATGTATAATGGATTGTTGCCTACATTTTTCATGTTCAATCTTAAAACTATTGCTCTTGTGCATGGCTATTATTTTGATTCGTATTGATTTGGAGCAGGCTTGCAAACAATTTCTACATGTGGATGTATGTTATAATTTAGGTGAGAAAAGTACTCATATACAAAGTACGGGTCACGTCACTCACATGTTTCACTATGTTGGAGTGGTTTTTAGCAGAAAAACTTCTAAGCACTCATCATTCCATTTTCCTATAAAAGGCAATGCATAGCAACATAATTTTACATACTTACATAACCACAGTCTTGGATCTCTGATTAATAAGCGTAGGTATGACACATCCGATGTGGAGGATGAACTTGGTGACAAGGCATTTACGGAAGAGCTATAGATAGATATTATCGATTGGTTTCAATACTGTCAAATCAGTGAGGTTACTGTAAGTAACTATTATCGCGAGCGAAGATGTCGTGTTTCTGGATATCCATTCGCTCGAAATGGTTATATGTTCATGCTGGGCTCTATGAACTGTATCCCTCAACAATGCTACGCAGAGTTCCACATGTATCCTGTCATGCTGCAATCATTCGTGCATATACTTCGAGATGAGTACGGACTTCGCAGTCGGCAATATGTAGATGTGTATGAACAAGTGGGAATTTTTCTATGTATTTTAGCATATGGAAAAAGGCTATAGATATGTGCAAACGCTTTTTAACCATTCACTAGAAACTATCAGACACTATTTCAAACTTGTGCTTACAATGGTTATTGAGTTCTCTAGGCACGTAATTAAACCCGATCCAAACTACAATCATGGTGCCAAGCACAACGTTCCGAATCTTAAGAAATGTGTCATATTTCGGGATTGCATAGGTGCTAGTGACAGTATCTACGTTAGAGTCATCCTCCCGCAGGACCGGCGAGTGAATTTTATCGAACACAAAGGAATTTTGACACAGAATGTGCTAGCGGCATGTGATTTTAATTTGTGTTTCACATTTGTACTTGCTGGCACAATAGGGAACTCTCATGATGCTAGAATATTGTCTAGGGCTATATACAACCCAAAGATTGACTTCCCGAAATTGGCACCTGGAAAATATTATCTGGTTAACTCGGGGTTCGCGCATCAACCCGGGTACATGGCGCCCTATAAGGGTTCAGATATATTGTACCACTTCCAGAAATTTTACGACGGGTCACCGGTCGCAGGCGTAACTTTCGAAATGCACGAGAAAAGTTCAATTTCAGGTACTCGTCGTGCAGAAAAGTAATCGAAGGTGCATTTGGCGTGTGGAAAAGTCGTTGAAAAATACTCGATTGTATGCCAAGTTATAATTTTAAAGTGCAAACAGCTGTTGTAATTGCAACTATGGGAGTTCACAACTTCCTTCAACGAGCGGGCGTGGTCGATGAAGCATTCATTAAAGTGTAGATGGACCTCAATGCACTAGAGGTGGAGCTCCCGGACGAACGGGACGAAATTGCCGCTGAAATGCATGCACCGGAAACCTAACGAAATGAGTGAGATATGTTCAGAAATTTCTTGGTACAACAACGTTGACATTTATTTTTAATTCAAAATTAGATTGGGATTGGTCACACAATGTTTTCCCTATATACAAAATTTCCTAGTGTGCAATGCAATTTCTTTCACGAGAAGATCACAAAATATGATTGACTAAAATTTTCATTTTCACGTCAATAACGAATATTGCTAAAAAAATATTACGTCTAAAGTGCAACATGTGAAGCCACAACCTTTGTCAGATGGGATCTCATAATATGTGTATGAATTCATGAATTTTGAGTAGTCCAATAGCTTTTCAGAATTTACAACAGACGTGGGGTTGAAAAAAGGGCAAATATGACATTTAGCTCCCTTTTTTGCATTGAAAGACAAAGAAACACTGCACGTGGGCAGGCTAAAAATGATAGGAAAATCGCTTCTGGATTTTCCACAATCTCGTCTAGACACCCCCCAATTCTAATTTTCTAAAAATTATAAGAATTATGTTATCTCTCCACTGTATGTTATGATCTTGTTTCGCATTTAATTCAAAATTAACAATTTATTTTAATTATACATTTTAAGAAATTCACAATTTTTTAACTATATATTTCATCAACATTTATCAAAATTTACTAAAAAGCCAATTTTAATCATTATCAAACAGGGCTTATATATGATTATCTTGAATACAAATAGCATTATTCATATCAAAATTATCAAATCCTAATTAGATTAATTGATCGGGCCAAGAACTAAGTACTATCGGTGTGAACTGTGCTGGTTTTGTTAACTGGCCAATTCGCATGCTTTTGATCAAAATTTTAAATTGAAGTACTGGGTGAAGTTTCAAACCTTTGATGTCGAGCTTGAATATTAAGCTTATTAAAACTTGACCACTAAGCATTTTTGAATAAATGCTTCATAACAAATCTATGTATAAGACAAAATTTTAATGGTTTATTTTGTTGATCACGTTTTTTGTAATGGTTACGTGAACAACAGATTGTCGCTGTACGTGAGAAACGCCACTATAACCATGAACATTCCCGTTGGAAAAGCTTACTGAAATATTTATTTGGCTTTTCCTTTGAAAATTGATTTATTCTTGAAAAAAGAACAAGTAGAAGCTCCAGCAAGAGATTTGGAGTTGACATTAGTACTTCGATTGCTAATATTTCTTTAAAAAATGAATATATGGAGATAGAGATCCATTTGTAAGATCGGCCGAATGGAGGGTCCCCAACAAAGAGGCCATAAATAAAAAGACTCCATGAAAATGGAGAACCTGCTGAAGAAGTTTCATTGAATAAGTAGACCCCTGAAAGGGGGAGGTCTCCAACAAAGAGGCCATGAATAAGAAGACCCCTTAAAAGGAAAATGTCTCTAATGAAGAGGCTATGAATTAGATGACCCCCCGAAAGGAGGAGGCTGCTGAAGAAGTGGCCTTGAATAAGTAGACCATCTGAAAAGAGAATGTCTTCAACGAAGAGGCCATGAATAAGAAGACCCCATGAAAATTGGGAGGTCGTTGAAAAAATATTTTGAATAAGTAAAAGAGACCATGAATAAGAAGACTTCCTGAAAAGGGAGATGCTGCTGAAGAAGTGACATTGAATAATTAGATCCCTTGAAAAGTGAGAGGTCTTCAAAAAAGAGGTCATGAATAAAAAGAAGTAGACCTTCTAAAAGGAGGAAGTCTTAAATGAAGAGGCCATGAAGAAGAAGACTCTCTGAAAAAGGCGAGGCCGTTGAAGAAGTGGCCTTGGATAAGTAGACCTCTTGAAAGGGGGAGATCTCCATAAATAAGAGGCCCCTAAAATGGGAGAGGTTGCTAAAGAAGTGGTCTTAAATAGGAAGACCTCCTAAAAGGAAGATCTTTGATGAAGAGGCTATTGGAAGACCCTTTTACAAAATGTAGGCCTCTGAAGAAGAGGCCATAAATGGAACAACACTGAAGAAGGGTGCCTCTATTAAGTGATAAGCAAAATTTTCAAATTGAAGGAGAAAAATGCAAAAGAAGATAAAATGACTAAAAACGTACAAAAATGTGAACTTAGGGATTGCAGTGTAGATGTTTCGAAAGTTGAAGGACTTGAATGCAATTTATCAAGCGTATGATTGTAATAAAAGTTAAAATATGAGGATCAAAATGTATAAGGTCAAAAGTTGAGGGACCGAGGCATGAATTTACTGAATGACTTGAAGGCAATTTTCATATTTTACATAAGCACAAGTATGACTTTCCACATATTCACTATGTAAGGTCTCATCTTTACCTATGCGTTAACCCCTATGGACGAGCCATCCATCATGGGGAAACCCTTGACAAGGATAAGTCACTCTCATGCAAAGAAGTAATCCACTTTGAAAGGAGAGGTGATAACTACCCCAATAGAGGCTCGCTTTAGATACCTATAAAGATGAAGTCCCCATGGACGAAGTTGAACACTATGGGAGAAGCTTCTACATGGATGAAAACATTCACCATATAGGAAAGCATGAACGTCTCAGAGAAGAAGTGGATCTGAAAAGGGACCACTTTCAAATTCTCCAAGGTTGACACCATATGCCTTCCATGCATGAAACTGAACATCATGGGAGATGCCTCTGCACGGATAAACCATCTATCATGTAGGGAAGCATAAGCTCCTCGAAAAAGAGGTGTATCCTAAAATGGACCACCTCCAAATTCTCAAAGGTTGACATCATATGCCTTCCATAAATGAAACTGAACACCATGGGAGAAGCCTCTGCATGGATGAATCATCCACCATGTCGGAGATCATGAACGCTTCAGAAAAGAGATGTATCCCACAAGGGACCACCTCCAAATTCTCCAAAGATGACATCATATGCCTTCTAGGGATGAAACTGAGCATCATGGAAAAAGCCTCTATATGGATGAACCATTCACCATATAAGAAATCATGAGCGCCTCGAAAAAGAGGTAAATCCCAAAAGGGGGCCACCTCCAAATTCTTCAAAGTTGACTCAAGGATGAAGTTGAACACCATGGGAGAAGCTTTTGAATGAATAAACCATCCATCATGTAGGGAAGCATGAACGCCTCAGAGAAGAGGTGGATCCCTAAATAGACCACCTCCAAATTCTCTAAAGTTGATATCATAAGCTTTCCATGGATGAAGTTGAACACCATGGAAGAAGGTTCTGCATGGATGAATCATCCACAATATAGGGAAGTATTAACGCCTCGGAGAATAAGTGGATTTGAGAAGGGACCACTTCCATATTTTGTAAAATTGACATCATAAGCCTCTCATGGATGAAGCTAATCATCATGGAAAAGTCTTTGCATGAATGAACAATTCACCATGTAGGGAAGCATGAATGTCTCGAAAAAGATGTGGATCCCAAAAAGGGATGACCTCCGAATTCTCCAATGTTGACATCAAATGCCTTTCATAGATGAAGCTGAACACCTGAGTGAAACCTCTATATGGATGAACTATCCATGCTACAAAGCGTGAGGGCTTTCGAATGGAGCTTCAAAAAAGGAGCTTACATTCAAACCTCTGAAGATGACTTTAAAAAAACGATTCATCTCTACTTCAGCATAAGCAGCAAATTTCAGCACATTAAAGCATAATTTCAGCGCTTCAGAGCCTCGTCTCTGCATCAAATTTCAACCAAACTAAAACATCATTTCAGTCTCTTTAGAACAACTCAACATTAAAATTAAGGCTTCTACACAAATTGTAGACTTTCCATGAAAGTGTAATAGCAGACGAAACTACCAAATTAAGCAAGTGACACACCATATTAGAATATTACTTCTCGAAATAAAAAGTGAACGCATGATATAAATAATCATACATAAACTTAGGGGACTACTATTACCCCTCAAAACCAAGGTTCAAAAAGAAGCCTATACCTCAAAACTGAGGCTCAAGAAAAAGCCCACACCTCAAAATCGAGGCTCAAGAAGAAGCCCACACCTTAAAACCAAAGCTGAATAAGCCCAAACAAAAGGCTAACACTCCGTTTCATAAAAAATCGAACTGAAGTCATAGGTAAAGATGACATATTGACGTCTCTCCTAACATCATGTGTAGTCAAAAGCTCCATGGCTGAAGTGAGGTGCCACCTACTGCAAAATAACAATGATCCATCGCTTTATTCGAAACACTATGTAAATGGCCGAAGCTTTGAAGTCGAAACATAGGCAAGTGGCTGAAGTCCTGAGCTGAAGCATTATCTAAGTGGCTGAAGCTCTGAAACTCAAGCACTATATAAGAGTCAAAGAAGAAGCCAGTCTCAAAGCTCTTAAAACCGAAGACCTCCAATACGAAGTTTCCTTTGGTAGAAGCCCTTGTTCCAATCCAAAGCTCCCTTTGGCCAAGGCGTTTTCTGTCATTAGGAGGATATGCATGCAATTTTTAGGAATGATTGATGTAACATTTTTAATAATGAATATAAAGATTGTCAGCCAGGGAATAGGTAGTTAACCCGTTGTCAATGTATTAAATGCATGGCAAATTAAGTGATGTGAGACTTAGACTTGAGAGATGATGCCAAGTGGTTCATATCCAACGACTACCACTTCGCCACAACTCTATAAATAAACAATTCTTGTAACATTTGAATCTAATACAACTATTCACACTTCAAACCATACCCGATCTTCTCTCTTGCTTATTCTATATTTATTTGCCTGAGTTTAGATCATTTTAACTTTGGTTAAGTTGTCCGTGATTGTTAGTACTCGAACATTTTTGTCTCGCATTGTAGAGTATCTCCCATGTCTATAAATGTCATACTTTTACGTTCGAATATCTAGTCAAAACATGTTGGAATTTGCTTGAGTGGACCCGACTGAGTCCTACATCTGTTGTCCACGTGACCGTTACAAAAAAAAGGGGTCAACAGATTTTATTTTATATGATAATATAACATTACTTCACTAGATATTAGCACATGAGCACTCGAATAGCCGTTCTAAAAATCTACTTGAAATGCCATTTAGACTTCTATTCACTTTTTAATATAGCATAAACATTTTTTTTTCACATATTTCACTTTTAAAAATATGTTTTAATTAGATTTTTGAACCGATATTGACCCAACTGATGAACCACTGATCCGTTGGTTGGACAACTGAATCACTAACTCGATGCTTTGGCTGTGTTAAAAATTGAGTTGGGTCTGAGAACTATAACACATACGATGATTGAGATTAGAACATCTTCAAGATATTTTATTTTTTATTAAAATTGCAACTTTGAATTTAAAGAATAAAAATGTTCTCATCTTTTATTAACATATTTTTATCAATGGCCAATCAATGCAAGTATAATTTAAGAAGTAGAATCTCGTGAAATAAATTTCTAATATTGAAGAGCATTTTGTAGAGATACTCTTATTATGGAAAATCTCACTTTGTAATTAAAGAAAATAAATATTATGTACATGAACATAATACACAATATCAACAATCTCAAAGGGGAAATTTTCATATCTAAGAAATTAAATATAGCCTATTTCAAAACTAAAAAAGAAGGTTCATTATTTCAAAAATCAGATACTAATTAAATTTTATTTATGAAATAAAATTAAAAATATATTTTATTGATTAAATATATTAATGTTACATTATTATATAATTTATGGTTACAGTTATTTATTAGTCACGATTACAAGCATCACAGTCATAAATCATAAATTTTGTAGGTCACAACTTATTACTCAATCAAAAAGTTATCAAATCACAAATTTTATAAGTTACAACTTATTTAATGATCATAAAATATCAAATCAATTGTTCACAAATTTTTTTCGGATCACAATTTAACAAATTTTTATGTCACATATTATTTATTGATAACAAATTATCTATTTCATTGATCACATATTATTTATTAGTCGCATTAATCAATTTATTGGTCAAAATCAACCAAATAAATTGTCACAAACACCCACTCCACCACCTCTGCCATGACCACGACTACGACTGTGACTACGACCACCACAACCACTACCACCTTATCACCACTGACAACACCATGACCACCACCACCCAAACACCACAAAAAAATTAAATCCAAAATCATCACAGTCATCGCCACGATCGCCACCACCAGTACCATTACAAGCAGCATCACTATCACTGCCAGCACCTCATCACAACTACGACGGCAACATGAAAACCACCACAAAATAAATCTAATCAGAGTCAGAGATGTCGAAGATGATGCCAATGCTGTTGAAAACCTCGCCAGCGTGAAAATCACCGCAAAAAAAAAAAAAAAAAATTANTTCGATGGTGGTCGGGTGTGGTAAAAAGAAGAGAGAAGGGATGTAGAAAGGAAAATAATTAAGGTATAGGAATGAAATTTGGTGGGGATGGAGGTAGGGTGAGTATATAGATTAATTTAATCTTTAAATATTATTCTTAATATTAAAATGTTGAATTCATATCCGATTTTTATAAAAACAAACTTGAAATCTGATTTTTTAAATAATAACTTGAAAAAATATGATTCTATGTAATTTCTACATCAAAAAATGCACAAGCCCAAGTAGTGCAATAGGTATTGTTTCACCCGATTTGACTTCATATGATCCAAGCACCACTTCAGGGCTAGAAATGGGTTGGATTTGATCAATTTTGGACCCAACTCAAACCCAACTCAACATGTTTGGCTTGATGAAAAAATTAAACCAAATCAACCCGTCTATGGTTAAAACCCGGCCCAATCCAATCAAGGTTGGATAGATTTGGGTTGGGTTGGTTGGCTTTTTTACTTTCAAAAATTCGAAAATATTCACATGAGTTTTCATCATCCACCTCCTCCACTACATCATCATAGTCGTCCCTGAAAATCAAGTACCCAACTGAAAGCCCCATTACTACCATAATAACACCTTGCATCAAAAGACATGATTTCCAACAATAGAAGGTATATCAATTGTATGGTTGATCGCTCCGAAATATTTTGATGCAGCCCATTCGTACGAACTTTGAGAAAAGTAAAGAAATGTGGAGGGTACTGACCCTTTGACGATGGCAATGAGTTTTGAATTTTGATAGAAACGAGCTTAAAGTGAAAGTTGTGGTCCCCTATGTTCAATAGAAAATGGGTAGGAGGACGCAGTTGTGAGTTGTCGAAGGTGGATGACGAGAGGCGAGAAGAGAGATGACTGAAATTTTGAAACGATTTTAAGGATTCATTAAGCCCCCGTTTTGCCCCCATTATTTCCCATTAAATTATAATCTATTTTTCTATCTTTTTATTAGCTACACATTTTTTAATAAAATAATATTACATGTAAACTGAAAATATTTTTTTTTATTTTTAACAACATATTCTCCAAAAAATTAACGTTCCTCTCATGCCCTTGTTTGGCCTCCATTATTTGAAATTATAATGATTAGAATTTTTTTTTTTTTAAATATGTGATTAAGAAAGAAGAAAAAATTTTGAAATTACGTATAATATTATTTATTGGAGAACGTGTGGCTGATAAAAAGATATAGAAAATGAATTACAATTTTAATGAAAGCCAAATGACGGCATAATGTAGAATAATGGAGGTTAAATGGGCGCTAAATTTTATATTTTTTATTAATCAAGTCAAATTGGGTTGGTTGATTTTTATTGGGTAACCCACAATCAAACTTGACATAAATTTTGCCTATCAAACCCAAGCCCAACCTAATTTATTACCAAAATCAGGGTTTGGTTTTGCCCAACCCTAGTTATGACAACTTAATATTCCATCTCTTTTAACAAATTATACAAGTCTTTCATATTTAGAGTTTGAATAATGCATATCTCATCTAAGGTTTATAACAATTTTAGAAACAGTATCTCCCTTTCAAAAACTTACTCAAACCTTCAATATTTTGAATAGGAGATGCATCCCCTAAGATTTGTGGCATTTCATGTAATCACCCTCTATTTTCAAAAATACATTCGAATTTTGAATAATGCATATATCCATTGATTACCTTTTTCTTTTCAATGTGTTAGCATAAATAAGGGCAATGTTTAAAATACCTTTAAGTACTTTCTCCCATCTTTTGCCTCTTTTAATAATACTAGCTATGGCCATGCAATGCACGGATTTTATTATTTTGAATGTAATATTAACATTGAATATGAAGGATTAAAGGGAGATATAAGCAAGATTAGCAAAATGAGCTTAATTGAACAAAATAAATTTTCATATAATTTCACCCACAGAATACAATTATAAAACATTCAAAGAGTGCGAAAAAATTTTAAAAAAACTTAAACGAGATTCATAGAGAGATTATCTTTCGAAATTGTTATGTAAAAATTAAAACAAAGAGAAAATATACATCCAAAGAAGCATGGAAAGAATAATTCTTCATCATTACAATCATCCTCTATTGCATCTATTTGTTCGTCTAATGGGAGCTCAAAATCCTGGCAGTCAGTATTTGCATCAAATAGGTCGTGGGGGTCGAGGGATCAACTCCCCTCATGGGGGTTCGGGGGCAACACCCCCGACGGGGATCGACCTGTCCCATCAGGTCGCGGGGGTCGAGGGGGCGCGCCCCTCGTTGGGGCTTGTTACCCCCGAAAGGAAATTTGATTTGTAAACGATTGTGATGTTTTATAATTTTTATTAATGTTTTTGAATTAAATTATTAATAGGTGAAATTGTATTTAATTTGTGTAAAATGTAAGCAAATGATATCACCTAAATTTAAAAATGAGTTCGTAAATTTGGTTAATATTATTTATAGAAATTTATCGTATATTAATTACTATNAATAATTTCGTAAATTTGGTTAATATTATTAATATAAATTTATCGTAAATTAATTACTATTTGCACTGTAATTAAAAAAAAAAATCCGCACAATGCGGAGCAATGCTCCGCAAACAGTTTGGACATTTTTTTTCGACATTCTTTAGTCAACAATTGTGGCATTTAATTTGTTTTTCTTTTCTATTTTAGTCAATAATTATGGGTAAGGAAGAAGTCTATATTACCTTTTTGTTTTGATAAAATGAGGATGAAAAATGTTTTACAAATGAACAGTAAATAATGGGGGATAAGATGAAAAAAATTAGTTGGTGGGGGATAAAATGGGAATGGAAAATTTTTCACATATGAACAGTGTTCAGCGGATTGGGTCTTTTATACTAGTAGGGAAAAAATGTAATATCTAAAATACTCTTTTAACACTCTTAACTAAATCAAAGTATTATTTAAATTATCCATTATTCAAAATTAAGTAATCCAATACACTTATATGAGATACTCCGAATATATTTATCTATAGCAAATTAATAAACACAGTCAAAATGCATTCAAATAAAACAAAGTAATAGACATTTCATTTAGAAAATTAGGGATGGCAGTGGCCGGATTGGAGGGGTACATTGCCATCTCGTCCCATCGAGAAATTTTGGGAAGCGCGACAGGGTCAAGGCAAGATGGAGTGGGATAAAAGAAATGACCTTGTTTATAAATTAATATTATTTAACGTTAAAGTATAATATAATCAAAAAATAAAAAACAATTCGGGTGGATTATGGGATTTTGGGGGCAGAGATCATTGTCCTCGTCCTCGCCCCATTTACTACTTGGGAGGTGATTTCCCGTCCCATTGGATTCAAGATAATGTGGGACAAGGGTGAGAAATTTTGCTCTACACAAAATAATAAAAACATAAGAAGTAAGCCCTTTGTAGTGTTCATTTACACCACACTTGATTAATCATTTAACAATTTTATTATCTTCCCGATTCTATGTTAAAACAAAAAGAATAAAAAGTAGTTATAAGTTTACAAACTTAAAGGATATTTGGGAATGTAATCATGTAATTATTACTTCAAAGAAGAAAGAACGCTAAAACAAAACTGTGATTTCGCGACAAAAAAATATTGTCGCAAAAATTGAGATTTTTTTGCAAGTAGTTTAGTGACGACAATACATTTGTTGCGGGCATTGTCGCACAATGAGTCACGGAATATGTTCTGTGACGACTTTCGAAGATTCGTTGCAGAAATAAAATCGCGATACTATTTGTTTGACGCAAAAAATATGAAATGACGACAAAATATCTGTAGCCATAATGTCGTCACAATGAATGTGTCGCGAAAAATTTAAAGGATGACAAGTCAGTTTGTCGCAACAAATATTCCAATAAAGTTTTCCCAAGAAATATGTTTGTTGCGAATGTTAAGTCACCGAATGCATTTTGTGACAACTTTCGACCATTTATCGTGTTAACAAAATTGCAACACTATTTATTTGCCGCAGAAAATATGAAATAGCAACACTATTTATTTGATGCAAATTATGTCCGTTGATGATTACCAACGAATTTCCATCGCTATTATGAATTAAAAACTTTAAAAAATGATTTTATTTTAATAATTATTTTCTTGAAAACTTAATTTATTACAGTTTAAACCCAAAAAAAAAAAATGCAAAAATTATAATTATAATGTACAAACTAACATACATAGAAATTGAAAATATATCTATTCAATGCCTTAATGTTAGAGTTCGAAACAAAATAAAAAATGTCACAGAAATATTTATTAAGACTATCGAAGGCACTGTCTTCTACAAACAAAAAGAAATGAGGTACATCAATCGTAACTTTCATAAAAATGATCAAAGAGCCCACTCCCATCTGCTGCAAAACCACCACCACAAAAGCATGTAAAGTACTAGCATGAGCTTTTCGTAATCTGCACATCAAGCACAACCACTGAGAAACAATATCAAAAGCATCCTCAGCAATTCTAAGTTCTGTACCAAACCATGAATAGTTGCATTTTCCTTAAGCTTAACTGGCATCTAAACCTTCTTAGCTATAAATGAAACAAGTGATATTGATTACAAGGGTTATCAATTCACTTCATTAGTTATTTACAACTATGTATTGGATAACCACCAAAGCATAGCAGCTTTCATTACTAAATATTAGACTTGGGGAAGATACTAACATATCAGAATTCAGAATAAGAACTAGATATTAAGCAACATGTTGCTACCCACAAACAAATCAAAAATAAATGAAAAACAAACAATGACAGGAAAAATCCCATAGTATAAGTGAAAGTGTGAAAAAGCAGAGATTCAAAACTTCAAATTAAATTATGCTTGTACCTGAGGACACAGTAAAATCAAACTAATCAAAAGGCTTAAGACCTTTCCCTGAAGCTAAACTTCTCTGCCTGCATAAATACACATATATAATCAGAAAATCAAATACAACAAATCTCTTAATCTGTGAGTTTAAGAAGAAGATGGGAACAATACAGCAAAGTAAAACAGATCCCAGCAAACAAAGCTATGAAGGCAAAAAATTGCACCCGTGGCAGTAGAGAAATGCATTGTTCTTCTATTTACCCCCTAAAATCCTGTCCTCGGGGTTTCCTTGTCAATCCACAAACAAACTTGACAATGAGCCACAACATTGTAGAACCAAGTCAATGTTTAAAAACATACGCTACAAACGCCGTCACAAAAACCAAGCCCCAGGCCATCACCACAGCTAAACGTACTAAAAAAATCAATGTTTTCAAGTCCCTGACTCCCTGTTAAGTAAGCATCATTCAATAAGAAAGAGAAATAAAAAATAAGCTCTTTCATGTTTGTCCAAGCTTATTTTTCTTTCTACTATAACCATTAAAAGAAACAAGAATTACATAAAGCCGACATCTATTGCTCTCCAAAGAAAGACAAGGCTACATATCATCCAAAACACAAAATGAACCAATCCCCTTAAGTACAATATTACACTCAGACTAAATAATTAATCCATGATGAATCATGTATCAAGAAAATAAATAATTTCAAACATATGGAACAACACTTTCATTTTCAAGTCTTTTATAACAACAAATGGCTTATACAGTAACTATTAATAACCTTACCAATATATTCTCCACTATGGCGACTACAACATTTGTCAATTACTTCTGAGTTCACACTTCACATGTTTGCTCCTCGATCGTTGCACATTTAGGTATGAACAACTGTGGTGAAAAGAGAAAATCCGATGTACAAGTACGAGCCCAGTATTCAGAAAATGAACATGCTTCCCAAATCAGAGATTATTTGGCTCCAATCCCTTCATTCTTAGCCCTGATTAATAAACAATAGAGCATATTACAACCCGAAACACGGCTACGGGGGAAGACAAGAATCAAAGCTCAACAAATTGATTGGATTTCAAGAAATGGAAAAATAAACCATGTAAGATGTGCGGGAAATGGGTTTTTGGGTTTAGGGGTTGATGTTTATCGTGTTTTTAAAATGCAAAAGAAGAGAACAGTGAGAAGTGGCTGAGACTTAACCTGTACAGACGGTAGTCGGCAGACCTCCGATCCCTGAATCAGATTCCTCTGCTTCCAAGGGTAACGATTAAAGAGTTCTCCTGCGTGACGGCGCCGAGGTCGACAGTCGACTGGTCGAGCAGAGCAGAGACGGAGGTAAGGTAAGAATGAAAACAGATTTCCCCTTTTCTTCCGCCTCGACAAGGGACCGGGCTTGGGGGTTTTGAATATAGAGAGGGAGAGGGGGCAATGAAATGGGATTAGGACTTTGAAAATTTTAGGCCGTGTTTGATAGACCACATTTTTCGGGGAAGTAAGAAAATATTTTTCACTTTTCACTTTTTTTGTTGTTTGATAGGCGAAAATTCTCAAGGAAAATATTTTTCGGATTTTCCCCACACGTGTGCAATTTCCGGATTTTTGATGAAAATGTTTTCCCGCCTTTTTTGTGGGAAAATATTTTCCCGACTGGCTGTAATTTTTTTTTTTTTTG
>OU503039.1:5311142-5331403 GCA_912172775.2 Fraxinus pennsylvanica | reverse complement strand
GCCTCTGTTTTTCTCTGAATTTCAGCCTTTGTTTTCTCTGAATTTCAGCCTTTTTTCTTCTCTGTTACATGCTCTCCTTCAACCTAGAAGAATGGGGAAAAACGGGATTAATATATCAACTTACAAGCCATAGTGGATTGGGCTTTTAAACTTCCTCATGGGCTGGACCTAGCCCATAACAGTAGGGGGGGCGACCGCCCCCAACATTGTCCGCTAGTCCACTACTCCTAATTAATTTATAATGTATTTTTCAGTTTCAGATATCCAAACTATCTCTACCATCTGTTATATAGATAGGCAGTTTACTTTTGTCTTTTTAATGTCCATCTAACGTTCATGTTTTCAATTTGTATAGCGTTAGACACATAGATGGATATATTGTTTTTGTAAGGACAAACTGATTGTCTTTTTGATCAGTTAATCTAACTTGCCTATTTTGGTACTCAAAATCGTAGTTTTCAATCCTCCTAATTATAAAAAAAAAAAACAGAATTCGGGCGTGGAACTCCTGGGAGGAGGGCCCGCCCCCTCTACCCCCGTATTTTCGCTCCCGCAAGATTGAAATCCTGGCTACGTCCCTGGTTACAAGCTCCTCGTAGATGCCAAAAACTAGTGCTTGATCAGTCTTCTTAATGGTAATACCGCATGATCCCTGCCAAATAAATGAAATCCGTTTTTATTAAACACGTGCAACAATCCTTGCTGGATAAGGATAGTCACGCAAGAAACAAACAGAATTCGATGTTCAGACGAACTACTTGAAGAAAAACCATGACATTTTGATTCAGTTATAAAATGATAATCTGAAAACGCAATAAGATGTCTCGGTAGAACTGCTAATTAAACTTAATTTCAGAAAAAAACAGAGACCAAGGAGAACTACTGACAAGGAGTAGGTTCGTCTGGTCAATTATTGCATGCATTTGTCTTTGTGCATTTTAGGCACAATGTTAATGTACTTCAGTTCATCTCATTAACGCGGATTTCCCAGCATAGATGAAATACAATTTCTGAATTCAATACCTACTTTCCATGGATGATAGACCATATACTTTGTTCCTCCAAGATGTAGGCATGTTGGCGCCAGATGACGAGGTTCGTCGTAATGCCATTGATCTCCACTGGCTTGATCTGCAATCCCAAAAACAGAAAACAGAGAAAAAAATTGTGAAAATCCCAAATGTAATTATAGACCAATATAAAAAAATTACTCAGCGTAGAAAACGGTTTACGCATTAGCAGAACACAATCACAATTTGATGATTGTGGGGAATAAATAACTGAATTACTCAGCATAGAAAATCGATGATTCATAGGAAATTTACAAAATCCGTATGTACGTCAGTGAAGTATATAACAGGAAAATCGACTGGAACCACAAATCCGCGTTAGAGTTGAACAAAAATAGATTAAATTACAAAAAATCGCCGCTTCAACTCTTAGATTACATCGAGTGATGAAAAAGAGAGTGATCCTGAGGGAACAGAACCGTCATGGCCCTTCATGGGCCTCAATGAGTCAATGTCACACATCAAATGATCAGCAACATATGTTTGCCACGACATTTTCGAATAATTCAACTCTCACAAACAATTTTTGAGCTTATTCTTGGAATTTGGATTATGGGTTTGGAGTATTTGAAACAGTGAGAGAGTGATGAGAGCACGCACGTTCGTCTCGGGACCGTTCAGGATAGCTTAATTGTTGCCACTCATGTGAATGTCCGCCTTCATTTCAGGCATTCTCAACGCCAAACCAGTTTTCCTGGTGCAAATCAAGAACTTGGTACTTCATCCATTATATTAGAGCATCTCACAGAGAGGTACAGGCGTACAGCATCTTATGCATTTCATAGATTATTGGGGGTGTATTGAATTGAGATTTTAAAGACTTTTACAGACTTGTTCAACAGTTCATGTGAGTGACTTTTGAGGATTTTGTGGACTTTTAAGCCATGTTCTAAAATATGCCGCCTAGGCGCGCCTAGGGCCGAAAACGCGTCGAATTCGGGAAATGCGCGAAAAATGCGTTTTCCATCTGAAAGGCGAGAATAATGCTCGCATTATCCCGCCTAATCTTTTTTTTTTAATCTATTTTTTTTATGATATATTAAAAAATCTATTTTTTATATAAAAATATATTTAATGCCTTAAAAATACGAAACGCATCATGACGCTTATTCTTCGCATTGACACGTCTAAACTTGTGATTCTTGATTCTCGACCTTGACGCATCGCAACGCATTACGCATTTTAGAACACATCTTTTAAGTAATTTCTATGAATTTGGTAAAAATTAATATAAGTCTTTCGTGAATTTTTGTAGACTTTCATTGGAGACTTTTAAAAACTTTTATATTTTAAAATAAAACATTAAACATATACAACGTAATATTTTAAACAACTTCTTATATGTTCAAATCATTCATAACTCATATAATTGAAAATGCAAAGCAAGAAATCAGATTTCTCATGTCAATAAAAAAATTTAATTTTTTTTCTAGTCACAAAATGGATTAACAAATAATCAAAATACCAAAAAAAATTTAATAATATTTAGTCATGCTCAACAAAAAAATATCAAACATTCCCAATATCATTCCACATATTGCTATAGTAGCCCTTCATACATTAGCACTCTCTCTTTCTTGTTCTTGACTCTCAAAAATGGTCCAAAATCTTCCCCTTCATTAACCGAAGAAGATGAAGAATCTTCATTATCAGGTTCAACATGAAATTCATCAGAACGACATTCTTTGCGAAAAAAATTGTGTAATCCTACACAAGCTAATATGAGTTCCGCTTGTGTACGATATGAAAATGGAGGAGCAGTTTTTGAAAATTGTAAATCGTGATTTAAATATACCAAATATCCTCTCAACTACGTTCCTCAAGGAAGCATGACAAAGATTAAACAACTCTTTTGTATTTTTAGAGTCACGATATTGACCAGCAAAATCTTGAAGATGATAACGAACACCTCGAAAAGGAGTTAAGAATTGACGCCGATTTGGAATCCACTATCTCCCAAAAAATATTTACCTGAATATAAAATACTTGTAAAATTAGCGCATGACTTATAACATGTATAATTATCATACAATAAGATAAAAGAAAAAAAAATGAAATAATAAAGTCATACCTGGTGGCACATTAAGTTCATTTCTCCTTGTTAAACCATCACTCAATACCTTAGAATCATGTGCTGATCATTCCCAACCACTAAGCACATATATAAATTCCAAATCAAAGTTACAAGCGGTCAAAACATTCTGCGAAATTGTTCCATGACGATTTCTATAACTGCTTGTATCACGTTTAATTACCATTGCTGGAATTTAGGTACTATCGATAGCACCAATACAATCCTAAAATAATAAACCAGTACAAAGAAATAATGAGAACACTAATGATAACAAAAACAAAAATTATATTTAATAATATTTCATCACTTACTTTAAAATAATGGTAAAATCTTGTATTTTTCCTTATTTTTTCTGGCACAATGGATCCGGGTTTGACCATCATATCTACCGCAAATTTGTTTAATGTAAGTAAAATCTTGTTGAAACTTTGACTGGCAGTGAAATACGATTGACCAAATTTTTTACGAATCAAGCAATATTGAGTATTTTGACCAACAATGAGTAGGAATGTTGTGAGCATTTCTTCAATACAAATATATCTAGTATCCCGTAAGGGTGTTTTTTCTCTAATGATATTGCTTAATTTTAGAAATATATCCGGATACATTCTATAAACTTGTCGAAATTTTTCTGTACCCTCATTTAATATTTTATGTATATAGTCATATCCATATCTAGTTTTTGGTCGCCTAGTTGGTGAACGCTTAATAAATTCACACCACATATTATTTATATAATCATTTATCATGTAAATGTTTGCTTGAATTGCCATCCATGAATAACTAATAGTTTCATATAATGCTTCCTCATTCTCATCTTCTTCAATCTCATCCATCTCTATGTCATGATCTTCATGATGTTAAGATTAGGCATTATATATACGGAAGTACCTAAAAATAGAATGAACAAAAATTAAAGACATAGACAAAGAAAATGATAATGTTACGTATAAACGAATCAAGTATCATAAAATTAATATACTATCAAAAAACACAATTAATAATAACTCAAAAAATGTAGAATTCAATACTATAATCAATGTTATAAAATCCATAAATAGCAAATTAACAATCCAAAACATTAAAATTTACTACTGGTCATGTCCAGAAAATGTCTCATTTTAATTTAAATATTATCCATTTAGAACGTTGGCATGCTCAAGAACTCAAGACTCCTTTGCTTTAGTATTGAGCAAATCAATGGCTTTGAAACAATCATCATCATCCAAATTTGGGATCTCCTTGACAATACCCTAAACAATTATGTTGTGTAGTGTCAATTGATTCAATAGCTTGAGTGATCTTGTCAACTGTATAAGCAAGTTTGTCTATAACATCTGATTGAGTACTTTTGGGATCAAATGAACTAGAATTTGGTTCAAACTCCGTTCTACTTCGTTTTTGATTTGGTGGGGGAACTCTGGACTTATAGGATCTTGTTTATTAGTTGGTATAAATGCTTCGATATTAGGATCATACATGAAGTCTCCAATTAAACCATCACTACCTCTTCTTTCTTCTGTATAAAATGTTCTTGTATCAGTATCATCCCCTAGTGCAATTAAGTGTGCAAGAGTAAATGAGAATAGATTTACAAAAAATGACTGCAAGAGTAAAAATAAGAATGTACAAATTATAATATGAGCATCATGCAGAAAATTCTGTTAATTCCATAACAAATGTCCCAATTTTGAAGCAAAATCAACTATGAAATCACAAATTTTTCTTCCACCATCGTGTACTCCGAGTCAACCTTGATGATAGAGTTTTTCTTAATTATTATTTATTTAAACACAATCATGCATAATCACGTCGCATACACAAGTTTCAATCATGTTGGAAGGTCCACCACTTTCAATTATCTTTACGCTTGGCAGAAATATGGATCGACAGAAATATGACTCCCAAAAATTATATACCGTGTCAATAAAGAAAAACTCAAGGCAAAGATTCAAACTAAATTTTACCTGATTGGAAGAGAGTGAGAAAACCCTAGCATGTGAAAGAGATGAGAAGGGCCGGTTCTTGACAAATCTCATGGTAGAATGGGAGGTTTGTTTTGAGATTTTTTATTTATATTTTCTATCAAAAAGTCTCCAAAAGTCTAGTAAATTATAAATTCATTAAATGGTGTGTATTCAATTAAGACTTTTAAAGACTTTTAGAGAATTAAAAAGTTTAAGTGTATTCAATTGATACTTTTAAAGATTCTTTAAAAGTTTAGGTGTATTCAATATAAACTTTTAGAGACTTTTAAAAAATCTCTAAAAGTTTCGGGATATTCAATTGAAACTTTTTAAAAGTTTCTGTAAGTTATGAGGTATTTATATTGGCTGTTGCTAAAGGTAGCAAAAGCCAATAAACGTTGCGAAAGATAAGACCTTCCGCAACATTTATCAAACGTTGCGAAAGGTAAGACCTTTGTAAACGTTGCTAAAGGTATTCTGGCTTATTTAAATGAGTCCATCAATTTCAACCCAACAATAATATTCCTTTTGACTACAATTTTTTTCTTCGGTTATGCCCAAAACTGGAGGGCCTTAGCCCATTTCAATTCTAACCCAACAACCCACAAAATATCCACCCCAAACCCGCCAACCCGAACCGACCTGCCTAGATTAAAAAAAGAAAAAGACACGGACAAGAGCCCTAAAAACCCAATCCGGCAATCCCTCATTCTCTAATGGGAAAAATGCATGGGTCAGTCATTATCTTACACGAAATCAAAAATCAGATCCCATGGTTTAGAATTTCAAAACTCAGGTTTTTCCATGATTTAATTAATTATATTTAACAATTAATCTATTAAATTCTGTTCCTTAATTTAAGCGTACAGTTAAGATTTCCTAATATAACAAATCACCTCCATAATATACAGATTCTGCTTCATCACCCAGACTGATTTCGATTGTGGACAAAATTGATGGTAGATTAAGCGAGATTTCCAGTCTCAAATCACATTTCGTAGTCGCCGGCCACATCGTTCCATACGGTGGAAATTTGACGACCGAATAACAGTTATTTCGGTCACAAATCGAAGGACGTAATCCCCGATCAAATTTTGATTGATTTACGCAGGTTTCTTCTGGGTTGAAGGTCCAATTGAGTGCGCTAATCTGTAGCTCCGAAATTGGGAACAAAATGTTTCCATTGCCGGCACCAATACCAATGAACTAAATAACTTGTATTTATAGCCCGTGACTTCTGCAAATTGACTGCAAATATTTTAGAAACGTGTGTGACCAATGCACTACTCTCTGTGACCATTAGATAGCAATCTGTGACATATACTAAGATCTGTCACCTGTGAGCACTTATTGTGTGACCATTGCACTATTCACTGAAGGAAAAAAAATGGGTTAATATTTGTGGACAATATGACCCAATGACCTAAATGAATTGCATTCATATTCTGTGACATATGTAGATTGCCTGCAAATGTTTCGAAAGGCTGTGTTGCTATCTGTGTCCATATGATCACAAACAATTACCTAATGTGCTATCAGTGACCTGATATAACATTATGTCACTAGTAGTATCCCTATGACCTACATACTCCGTAAATATTATGAATGTGACATGGTGGAAATCCTCTATTACAGACTGTGACCATTGCACTATTAACTGAAGGGAAAAAATAGGTTAATATTTGTGGACAATGTGACCCAATGACCTAAATGAATTGCATTCATATTCTGTGACCTCTGCAGATTGCCTACAAATGTTTTAGAAGCCTGTGTTGCTATCTGTGTCCATATGATCACAAACAATTACCTACTGTGTTATCTGTGACCTGATATAACATTATGTCACTACTAGTATTCCTGTGACCTACATACTCCGTAAATATTATGAAATGTGACCTGGTGGAAATCCTGTATTATAGACTGTGGCCATTATACTATTCACTAAAGGAAAAAAATGGGTTAATATTTGTGGACAATGTGACTCAATAACCTAAATGAATGGTATTCATATTCTGCGACCTCTGCAGATTTCCTGCAAATGTTCCATATGATCACAAACAATTACCTATTGTGTTATCTGTGACCTGATATAACATTATGTCACTAGTAGTATCTCTGTGACCTATATACTCTGTAAATATTATGAAATGTGACCTGGTGGAAATCCTGTGTTACAGACTGTGGCAGTATACTATTTACTGTGACCATCATAAACCTGCGTGATCAAAGCACTATTCATTTTGACCATCAGATTGCAATGTGTGATATATAGAAGGACCTGTGACCTCTGAACAATATTATGTACACGAGATGCAAATAACAACATGTACATCAAACACATTCTTGCTCAAAATGAAAATGGCACCAATAATGATACAAAATTCAATGTATATTTTGTTCCATTCACAAAAAATACTGCAAATCTAAACTGACAATGACACCAAAAATTATCCAATATTCAATCCACAACTACTGCAAAAGAAATAGAGAGAGGTGGAGCATCAGAAACTTTACAGAACTTGTTCATTATTTTAAACTAAAAATAAAATCACAACCATCATTCAATGAGAATCTCGTCCCCTTTTTTATGCTTCTCCATCTTTGTAAACTTGTATATGCCTCGATGTTTATACAGTCGTGTGTCCAGCTTCGTTCTCCCCGCGTCAAATTTGTTCGGCATAGAATCTTTGTCATCATGTAGCAAATACTCAGCATATTTGATTGTGATGATGCCGCAATTGTGTCTGAAAAATAAAGTAACATAATTTATTAGGAAACCATTTTTGTTCTGGTAGTATGAATTTCCAAAACTGCAGCAGGAGTTTATATCAAGTCACAGATGCAAAATAACATAGGTCACATGAATAAATCACATAATACACTCAGGTCACATACGCGCATAATCATATAACATGTGATGACATTATGTCACAGATACAGTATAATCTCCATGACATGTGAGGTAGGTCACAGATCCATTATACTCTCTATGAAATTCACTTCCAAAAAAATGATCTAAATGAATTGCATTCATATTTTGTGACCTTTGCAGATTGCCTGCACATGTTTCAGAAACCTGTGTTGCTATAAAGCGAAAAAAAATAAAAAGTAAATAACAATTAATCTGTGAAACTCTAAATTCTTGTTATTTAAGAGCCACTAAAACAATTTGATATCAATTCCACCATAACTCTTTTTACACCACCTATTCATTTAAATCACTCTACAAACAGATCTATGAAGAAAGTTATCTTCAACGCATAATCTATTCCAAAGGCATTTGCTTACATATACCTGGACCATAAGATACTGAGAACCCTTTGAGAAAATAATTTTTTTTAGGAAAAGAACCCACCTTAGATGTTGCTCTTTAAAAAAGGTAAAAGTAAGATTTTCTCTTTAAAAAAGGTAAAAGTAAGATTAAAAATTCCAAGTAAATATAAGAATTGATATGCAAGAATTTGCAAAAGCCTCCAAAAAAGCAGACCCTTCCTTCTTCCAACCCTGGCCAGAAAAGTGACGAAAGGGGGGAAAATATAATTCTTCAATTTTTTTCCTTCCAAATCAAATTTTGTTCGGGTTTTAGGCTTTATTTCTTTCGCTACTTTAATTGAAAAAAACGGAGGAATGGAGGTGGAGATTGGAGATTTATCACAGTTGATTTTGAAAAAAATGGAGGAGATTGGACGAGAAGAAGGTGAAGATGAGACAGTGCTTGAGTGAGAGAAAATAGGGGTGAAATAAAAATGAAAGTTAGGATATTAACAAATTTGAAACCCTCCATTAACGGAATATGCGCGTCAATTAATTAAAAGATTAATTGTTTAATTAAAATGATAAAAACCTGAAAAATGAATAAATAAAGTCGAAACCTGATTTTTTAAAACGTAAAACTAAAGGTCTGGTTTTATGTAATTTCCACTTCTCTAATCTCTCTTGCCAACACAAATCGCCAACACAAATCCAGACTAATCTAATTGAAGGAGATCCAAAATGGGTAAATCCAGACCTGAAGGCTAAAACCCCAGAATCTGGGACTTGAATACGGCCTCTCAGTCTCGCCACAGAACCACAGAAGAAGATAGATTCTCAGTCTCGCCGCCCTCCACCAACGACCACTGGCGCCTCTCATCTATTTGGTTAGTTTTCGTACTTTTTGGTAATCTAGAATTTGTTGGTTTCAGTAGCTTATTGTAGTGATTGCAGTGGTTCCTGAAAGCGTATGGCTTATGGGAATGTGAGTTTATTTTTGAGATTGCTCAGTTAGTACTAAGAATTGGATTCTAAATCAGGGAAAAGTCTGGAGTATTCTTCACAAGACCAACTCTAGGAGGTTGGCAGTTTGACCAAATAATAACATAACCACGAAATGTGAAGTTCATGGTTATAATTGAAGTAGGAGATTTGTAATTAATTTCTAGAATTGTGCTTTTTTTGTGCCTAGCGTCACTGTTATGAGTGTTCAGGATTGGATTTGCCTAATGTTGGAAAAGAAAAATTGAAAGGGTGGTTAAAATTTAAATCCAGCTTTGGATTGATTTTCTAATTCTCATCTCGAGGCCTAAGTTTTTGTTAGTTTCTAATGATTTTTTATCGATCTGAATATAAGAGCTGCCTTGTGAACTGTGAAGCATCTGATTGTGTATTCTTGATTGTTGAAAATGAGAAACTAATGCTATGGGAGGTCTTAAATTTGAAAACAGAAATGATTTGTTCATATTCAAATTGTATTTTCAAAATGAAATTAATTACTATTGAATTGGTAATTATTTGGCTTCGAATTTTTTGAAGTTAATAATAACTTGATGCTGAATTAAGAAAATGAATGAAATCAAACAAAATTCAGTTCAATACAATGGCTGAAATAATACTACTTGATACGAGTTAATACTCACTGAAGAAATTCATCTTAATCTTTTAGTACTAATTGAATGGTACATGGAAGGGATAGTAGTTGTTTTCTTAAGGCCAAGATTTATCAAATATATTAATTTCTTTTCTCATGTCTTCTAGATTTAGCAAGGTCTCTTTATTATCCCATTCAAGAGTTTCTCTTCATTAATGTTGGATGTCCGCCACTATGTTGTCGATAAACCAATTTCTTTAGATTAGATTAAGTTTCAATTGTGAGATTATTTGAGCAGGTTTTACACATGGGCTCCTTATAGCATTTACTAATCTTTTTATCTAATGTATCGTTTTGTTGTTCAGTGTCGAATAGTATCTTTGCATATAATGAACAAAGAGTGGTCACACTTATCAATGTTATCATCTAAAATTAAATATTGCACAATTCACAATTTTATTTTACTTTATCAAGAAATATTTATTGATTTTTTCTGATATTTTAATTTGACATAATTTATTTAATGTCAACGAACAATCCATTTGATTTCAATAGGTCACACACACACACACACACACACACACACACATTTGTTTAATACCTATTATTCCCGAAATACATTTTTCTTTTTCTTTTTTTTCAATTACATATTTTTCAATAAAATAATATTACACGCAAATTTAAAACTTTTATTTTTTATTTTTTTAACCACACATTCTTTATTAATCTACTATTTCAAAATGCATTTTTAGAATAAAAATGAGACTCAAACATGCACTATATATTTTATTGTAATCAAAATAATTAAACATATTGTTATATTTTGAAATCTTTTATCGGGTTTTGTTGAGTTTTGTAATAGTGATTTTTTGAAAATATACTTTTAAAGAGTATGAAAGTTTTGGGTTTATTTACAAATTATTTTATTGAGATAATGTGTAATTAAAAATGAGTTTGGAAAAAAAATATTGTTTTAGTGAATATGGCTCAAATATGAACTTATTTTAAATAAATTTGGTCAATTGTAATTGTGTTATTTTTATTTATTGTCATTTTTACTGAGAAAAATCGATCGATGAAGTCTGAGTTGGGAAGATCGAAATTGTTCATAGTTTCTTAAAATCAAACTAACATTTTCGAATTTGTTGAAATTCAAATATTTTAGAGTTTACAATTTCTTAGTCATATGTAATTCCAAATATGTTTGTTTATGATGAGTGATATGTCATGACATCAGCTAAGATTCATGGGTTAGCCATATATAAAAGTGAGTCGAGTTGGGTTTTTAGCCAAGTATATGTTTATTAATATAGAGAGTAACATAGTTATACTAGTAATCTTAGAAAAAAGACATGTTAGATATTGACACTTAAAAGCATTAGAAAATACATCAACGAACATCTCTAATACTTTTTTTTATCTGTAAAAATGAATTATATAGATCAAACACCATATATAAAAACGCTGGGCATACCCGGATGAAGCAACAATGAAGTTATAAAGGAAAAACAACTATTATGGGCATCCCCAAGTAATAAAACAAAAGAACTCATCGCTAACGACTCATAACAACTCAAAACATTAGGATACAAAGAGAATATCACTTTGTATACGTGTGTTTTGATTCGTCGTACAATACTCTCAACATGGGATTTCAAATTTTCAAAAACCATCATATTCGTAGCCAACCAAATGTAGTAGACGGAACTAGTTAAAGCAATCTTTTTAGCTTTTTGCGCCATGAGGTTCCTTTAGCCTCTTTCTTTATCCACTTTAGTGCACTAGCAAAGGTAGTCATGCCTCTTGTAATGCTCAACCAAACCTTGATGCTCTTCCAAACACTTGAAGAGAAAGGACATTCAAAAAATAGGTGATGACATGTCTCCTCATCCGAATCACAAAAATGCAATTTCGATCAATATCCAAGTAATGCAATTTATCTTTGGTGAGTAATTTGGATTGAGCTCCCAACCACAATATAAATAAGTGTTTTGAAGTGATGAAGTGGTTTCAAACATCCGTTGCCCAACACTTAACATTTCCCTTAGGCCGAAAAAAACCATAGGCCTTTGTTACACAAAAAATTCCCCATTTATCCATGCATTTTGGCTGAAAATCTGTTGCGGTGTCTCCAAAGTGGGCTGGCCAGCCTGCTCATGTGCAAAAAACTACGTAAAATCATCCCTAATTTCGAGCAGTTTTTTGAAGAGTGGTAAGTGATATTTTCTAGGCAAGACCTCCCAAATACTAGCTCCTTTAAGGTAAAATTGATCTACCCAACGAATCTACAAAGTGTCATTTTTATGATGGATATTCCACAGCAACTTGGCAAGTAATGCTGAATTCCAACTTTTCATTTCTCTAAAGCCCAAACCAGCTTCTTTCTTCGGTAACCAAACATCCCTCCAAGCAACCAAAGGTTTCTTTGAAATAATTGTAGCTAGAATTGGTAGCAAAGAAAGGCAAAAACATTCGACTCCTTGAAGCACCGCTCTACCCGCATAGGACAATGAAGAGCACGTCCAAACACTTATATAAGCTGTAATTTTATCCAACAAAGGAGCATAACAACTGAACTTAAGTTTCTCGGAAGCAAGTGGAATGCCCAAATATCGAAAAGGTATTGTACCCTTCGAAATATTGGTAAATTCTTGGATTTCATCAAGCTCTTGCCCATGTATTCCAGCTGCAAATAAGCTGGACTTAAGATTATTCATCTTTAATCCCGATGCATTCCCAAAATTGTTTAAGCAATCCATCAAAATTTTCAACGAAATGACATCTCCCCTTGCAAAGAGCATTAGATCATCCGCAAAAGCTAAGTGCGTAATCTTCAAACGGGCCACATTTAGGATGATAGTTAAATTCACTCTCATTAGAGGCTGCCTTAAGTATTCTTGAAAGATATTCAATACATAAAACAAACAAGAATGGTGAGAGTGGATCACCTTGCCGTAAGCATTTCCTCCCTTTGAAAAAACCGTGTATGCTTCTATTCAATGCTATGGAATAAGTGGGTGTAGTGACACATTCCACAACCCAACTGATGAATTTAGTAGGAAAACATAACCTTTCAAGCATTTGCTTTAAGAAGCCGCAATCAACTGAGTCACGCCTTACGAAGATCAACTTTAAGTAAACATCTTGGAGAAACCCGTTTTCGATTATATTGCCTCATGAGCTCTTAAGCAAGGTGGATGCTTTCCATCATACTCCTTCCTTCAACAAATGCAGATTGGGCTTGGTCAACAATGCTTCCCAAAATAGGCCTCAATCTAGATGCAAAGATCTTCGCAATAACCTTGTAAAAAACATTGCAACAAGAAATAGGCATATAGTTTCCAACAATCGTAGTGTGACTAGATTTTGGAACCAAGGCAATAACTGTGTGACTCACTTGTTTGAGGAGAGAACCCGATGCAAAAAATTCTGTGATGGCCTCAACAAATTAACTCCAACAATCCCCCATGCTTTCTTGAAAAAACATGATGCTTAACCATCCGGTCCGGAAGACTTATCACCAATATCAAAGAGTGTCTCCTTAACTTCTTGACTAGAAATATCCCGAACAAGAAAAACACCTTGTTCCAAAGTCACCAAAGGACCATTCCTTAAAAAAAATCTGCTCAATGGGCAAATTTGGACAACTTGTACAAGTAAAGAACTATAGAATTGGATAAACTCATGAGCAACTTCATCTTGCAACGTGGTATGTCACCATAGCATGGAAAAATTATTTGGATAAATTGGATAAACTCATGGGCAAATTTGGACAACTTGTACAAGTAAAGAACTTTTGCAATAAAATTATTTCTTGTATTACGCTTCACCATAGCATGGAAAAATTTTGTACACTTATCGCTATTGATAAGGAAATTACATTTAGCTTGTTGAAAGTAGAAACTCTGTTCCGCTTCACATAATCTGAAAGCTTTTTTCCTCAACTCGGCCACCAAAAGTTGATTTGTTGGTTTGTGGGCTGATCATGGAGCATTTTTTGACCATCCTCCAACTCAATCTTAGCAATGTTGGCCCTAGTATATATGTGTTCAAAATGCTTAGCATTAAGCGCCTTCAATGTTCCCTTTAAATTTTGCAACATATATTGTTTCAAAGCATTATTGAAATCCCCAAGCACCAAGCAAGGCAATGAGACACTCAAATTCATGATGCTACTCCAAAGTGGCTTCTGAGTAACAATAGTATGAAATGTATAAACAAAACTAACATGAAAGGTATATGAGGATACGTTGCAAGTACCAATACAGTGGATAACTTGTGGTGTTCTCTCCACCACCTCCAAAAAGACCTTCGTAGGATTCTACAAAATCAAAATTATCCTGGCTTGATGAGTACAAAAATTGTTAACTTGCTACAACCAGTTGAATTTATTTCGCATAATACGATCCAATTATGGTTCCCCAAGTTTCGTCTCTAAAACTCGCACGACATCAAGTCTTATGGTGTCAAAGATGGCATTCGAGTCTAAGAGTAAACGAGTTTAAGTTGAAGATATTAGTGTAATCTATATTTGAAGGGTTTGAAAGAATTGACATTGATTAAGTTGTCGATAACATGATAACTAATTTTGACAATGTTGAAAGAAGACGAAGAAGGATTATCACCATTGTATAAAATTATATAAACCGTACATTATAAACGTAATTGATACTTCAAGGAAATGCTATCATAGTTGAGAAGAAATACATAGTAAAGTTTGAATAATGTCTTAAGGGTAATTAGCACATAATGTCCTCACTTTTTATTGTTATTATGGAAAATGTTCATACCTTTCTAGCATTTTCACCATTATTTTCACCTTTTATTGTGCAAAAAGTCATTTTCATCTATTTTCTCAATTAAAAATTATGAACTGACAAATATATAATTCTCTTTCAATAATAAAAAGAAAAAATTTAATTGCAATCATAGTCCCAATTTTTTAAAAGCGCAAATAAGTCACAAATAAATTATTGAAAGGGTAATTAGTTCATAATGTCCATATCTTTTACTGTTATTGCGAAAAAAGTCCATACCTTTCTTTTTTAGCATTTTACCCTAATTAAACATTTGATTGTACAAACTATCATTTCCATCCATTTTCATCCAATTTCTCTCAATAAAGAACTGTGAAATAATGAATATACCTTCCTATTTAAATAAAAATATTTTTTTTAATTTTTAAATAAATTTAATTGAAACTCGTTTGCACATTTTTTAAAAAATTGATTTTTTAAAATAATTTATTGGAGATTCGTTTGCACTTTTTTTTAAAAAAAAAAAAATTGGGGATATGATTGAAACTAATCTTTAGCTTTTTTTAAAAAATTTAAATAGAAGAGTATATTCGTCATTTCATAGCTTTATATTGAGAAATTGGATGAAAATTGATAGAAATGATAGTTTGTACAATTAAATGTATAATTAAGGGTGAAATTGTCAAAAAAATAGATAATTACAGCAACTGTCCCAAACATTTGACTTTTTTTGCAGATTTTACATTAACATTCACTTTGTACCACCCACAGTCCCAAACCTTTTAAAAATTAACACATAGGGTCCAAATGGATTATTTCTATTAGTTTGACCGTCAGTTGACCCAATAAAATAACTTTGACCAATTTCAAAAGGGGTATAATGGTAACTTTGAACTTTCATAATTAAATAATTAAACAAAAAACCAAAAAAGAAAAAAGAAGATAGAAAATAAACAAAATCAGGCTATCTTCTTCCCCCTACCCTTAAGTTCACCTAACCCCAACCAAAAAATCCAACCCATCTCCACCACGTCGACAACCGCCACTCATCATCCCATTTATACCCATCGATTCAAAATAATCATCAACAAGGTGTGAGAGTTCTTTATTTTTCCAAGGTTCGCTAGTATGGTGGTGCAAGCAACGTGGGAGAAATCCATCTTGATTTTTTAACTTCTTGATTTTGATGGTGTGCTAGTACATTGTAATGTGGTAGTGCTTAGGATAGGGTTGTAGGGGGACAATTATTTTGTATGATCTGCATTTTGGATCATTCAAGCTGGTAGATCCGGTGGTGGCGTGTTTCGGAGGCTACTATTTTCCTCAGTTTCATTGTTGATTTGACTACCCATTTTCAAGAATTTTTGAATTTTATTGATCGTTTGTGCATATATGAATTGGTTTTATGTTATTTTTATTTTTTGGTTTTTTAATTCTAATTCAAAGTTACCATTATACCCTTTTAAAATTGGTCAAAGTTAATTTATTGAGTCAACTAACGGTCAAACTAACAGAAATCATCCAATTATACCTAAGTGCTAATTTTTAAAAAGGTTTGAGACTGTGTGTGACACAAAGTGAATGTTAAGGTAAAATTTACAAAAATATAAAAGGTTTGGGATCACTGCTGCAATTATTCCCAAAAATAAAAGATAGAATTTTTTTTTGCAATAATAGTAAAACGTAGAGACATTATGTTCTAGACTCATTTGTACTTTTCAAGAAAAAAATTTTGGACTATGATTGCAATTAATTTTTTCTTTTTCTTTTTCGTTTCGTTTTCTTTTTATTATTTAAAAGAAATTGTATATTCGTCATTTCATAATTTTTAATTGAGAAAATGGGTGAAAATGTCAAAAAATGAAAGGTAATGACTTTTTACAATAACGGTAAAAGATGAGAATGTTATGTGCTAATTACCCCTTTCAATATATATATATCGTGTATACAATCTCTGTTTTATTTTATTCACTTGTTTATTACCAAATTTAAAAAATTGATAAATTTGTCAAGTGGAGACAACTTGTTACTCCCAAATGGGATTTTAGTAAATTGCATTCATTTCATTGTTGCATTCCAAAGTTTTTACCATTTTAAAGCAATAAAACCACAAATACACTTAACATACCAGCCAAATACTATATTTGTAAAGGGTGTCTATGAAATCAAATATCCATTAAAAAAAACCACCCAAAAATACATAATTTACTCGCACGAAATCATGATAACAATCTTCATAAGCAGGGAAACGCAAAGACAACTCAATTGAATTTTGGAAGAGAAAACTATCTATCACTTCTCAAAACACCAAACTCGTTTTATCAAGACCAAGAACCCACAAACTGAATATTTGTATAGAGGTTTTTGCTGCAAAACATAACAGTCAATCAGTCGCAATTGCAATAGAAACATAGACACCCCGGAAAAGGAAATTTACTTACCAAAACAGTTAAAGACCCTGATCAACAAGATAATCACCAATCTTCTCAACAACCATATTGCACTGGCCAGGAGTCATAGGCTCATCATAGATGCCAATTATTAAGGCCTGAGCGGTCTTTTTCACAGTAACGCCACCCGGTCCCTGGTCCGAAACAACATATCAGGAAAAGAAAGGCACAGCCACCAAAACCACAGCTTGTCAAGGACCACAGCTTCAGTGCTGTATTTACTACTTTAACTAAATGATTAGGTGATCTGGTCCTCCCTATAGCTTTAGAAATAGATCCACTTTGAAATAAACCTGATTAATGCAACATCTATGCCACACATACAAGAGCACGACTAGACAACGCAGATGCTATTAACTAAATGGTAAGGGATATGGTCCTTCCTATAGCTATAGAAATAAATCCATTTTGAAATAAACTCCTCCGGTTAATGCAACACATATGCCACACATAAAGGAGCGTGACTAGTCATAGTATTAACAAGAAGATCAATTTCACCACTATGTGAGTTGTACCCACCTCAAAGATATTTACCACCTTAACTGCATGCATGCCGGGCCAGTTTGGCATGTCTTTAACTACTTTAGACCAACTTTCTCTAAAAGCTTTTCTAATTCAGAAAACCATCCATACATGTTTAAAATCAGTTTCTTGGTCTTAGAAGCAACTTTTAGCTTTCAAAAGCCCAGCCAAATTGGCCCTGAGCCTACTAATTTATGCTCCTGCTATTTCTATGTTCAAGAATTTTATTAACGCGTGATAGCAATTGCAAAAGGGTAATAGAAATAGATGTTTGTCAAATAATGTATATGGCTAAGGAACTATATCCTATGCACTTTCCAGATTTGGGCAACATGTGCAAATGCATTCTCGTTTCTTTATATTAAGAGTGCAAACAGATTAAGAAATAATACCTTCTTCCCTCGGATGACAGCCCCTGGTTCACCTTGAATCACCATATATTTAGTGCCACCAAGGTACAATCCAGTAGGAGCAAGCGATCCGGGATTCTCAAAGTCATTCATAATTCCGGTTATCTCCTCAGGCTTGAGCTATACCACAGCATCAATACAAATAGATACAAAGGTCTTCAGTCCACCCATAAATATATTACAATATACTATTCCCACAAAAAAAATAAAAAATTAATCACTTGTAATTGAAAATTATCAGCTTCTTTCCACATGATCAACAATTACATTTCTTATGTTTTCTCACAAATTGATATTCAAATGATCCCAATATATATTATCAGCTTCCATATTGCAATCATCAAAGTCATCATATGAACTCGGTTCAACAAAAAGGATTTGACATCTCTGTTAAATAAATCAAAATTAGTGTTCTTAAAGTCGGTAAAACATAAATCTCATAAACTTGCAATCAACATATGCACGTGATTAACTCTTCCTTAAGCTTGATTATTATCAATAAAAACTGAAAAAACACGATCAACAAATAAATAAAAAAACACAATGTCAATAACTGGATCAAACATAATTCGAGTTCAATCCAATAAAAAATGCGTAAAAACAACTGGTGTTAACAGATCTCCAAAATCAGATCATAATAAGAAAAACCCACAAAAAATCAGATCCAAAAAACAATCTTTCAGACCTGAGGGAAATTGGCGCTCTGAGCCCAGACGCTACCGTCATGGCCGACGATGGCGGCGGAGGTGAGGTGGTTACCCTCAATATCGGCCATCAAGTGGTCGTCTATGTATGATTGCCACGACATCTTGGATTGCCTTTTTCGAAAGTTAGTGGAGCAAGATCAGTATTATTAGAGTACTATATATTAAATTTGATTGATGTAAACTGAGAGAGAAAGGGATAGAGAGGCTACGGAATGGAATGGTGCGGTAATCCTCCAACAATCCTCGCTTTTTATGCCCGCGATCCGCAAGATCTGGATGCTGTGTAATCTCTATTTCGCCCTTTCAATTTATTATGTGCCCATTTGACCCGTTATTTCACGTTATAAATGGTAATTTTTTTAGAGAATTTATGATTAAAAAAGATTTTTTTTTTAATTTACGTGTAATATTATTTTATTAAAAAATATATGCTTGATAAAAAGAAAAAAAACGAATTATAATTTAATGGAAAATAATGGTGACCGAATGGAGGCAAGCCCCTGTTTAGGCTTCCATTCTCAAAGAATACATTTTTTTTTATAATATATTTTTAATCATAAAATATTTTTAATAAAATAATATTATACATACTTCCACTAATTTAATGTCCTTTTCAAGCGCGCTCTTATTGGGCGTGAAGCAAATTACATAGGTCCATGCTATTGCAAAACATGCATTGTGTAGTTTTGAGGCAGGTATATCGATCGGTAGACCACATACATATCCACAAAAGATTTATCATACCCATATTACAAAAATACATAATAAATTGATAATTCATCAGTCTCAAAGATCGATTTTTGTCCCCTTGAATGTCTTGAGCGGAGTCCACGAGAAATCACAAAATTTCTCTTGCAAGAAATCCAAATTCCGCATAATTTTTTTTTTGTATTTTCGTATATGATATGTGTCTTTTCTCTCCAAAGCTCTCTTCTCATTGTTGCAAGACCAAGAACAATGTTTCTAGCCTCCAGTTTTATGGTAAAAGTGTACACAAATTCCCTATCATGTAGAATTCAACTTAAATTAGGGTTAAAAAAAAATGTTGTGCTGGATGCTAGATAGGCATTCGATAACATGGCTTTCTTTATTTCGATCGCATGGTTATCATCACTGGCATACCCATGGGTGGGCCTAGGGCGGCACGTCCACCCCCCTGCTTTTTTTTTTTTTTAAATCATGCTACATGAACACTTCATTTGATATCAAATTTGACATTGTACCACATGTTGTGGCATGAGTGGACATTTTTAAAATAAAATGCACTTTACCGTCCATTTGCATTTGAAAACACATGGAGTGTCAAACTTCATGTCAATCAATTAATGTACAAGACGCTTTATTCCTTTTTTTTTTTTTTAATTAATTTTTATATGTTTTGTTTAAATTTTCGAAAAAGATATGAAACGAAATCGAAATATTGCATTATTGATATAATTTAAAAGTGTTCAAAGTATA
>OU503039.1:5280802-5301544 GCA_912172775.2 Fraxinus pennsylvanica | reverse complement strand
GGATTTACAGGAAAAAGGATACTAATAATGTTGCTAATAGAGAAGGGAATTCGAAGCTTGACAAAATTGAGATGTGTCCAATCCTTTCGTTTTTTATGGTTATGGGTTGATTACATTAAAATGGACTTTCCCTCCATTTATAATGTGATGAGGTGTATTCGATCCCTTTTGTTTATAATGTGAGTTAGGTGCTTGTATAAAAAATCATAGTTAGATATAACTCATATTTTGATCGAGAATTAATTTGTCATAGATCGATGAAGAGAAATGGCCACTTTGTTTTGATAAGGTTGTAGATCAATTTTTATAACATGATAGTGTGAAGAATAATATATACACTTGATTATCTTATGAATTACCTAAATTCGTAGTAGTGGTGTTCTTCTTTGACTTGATGTTCTTTGATGCAATTATTGAATGAGTTCCACATGTATGATAAAATATCTCTGTACGTTGGAGTCGATAGAAATCGAAATATTGAGAACTTTCCATGTTTGGATTCCATCACTAATGAATCATTTTCCTGTGAATTGCAAAAAAAACTGTCATAGAAAAACGAGTTTGAGAGAGACTAATTAGAAGGACGAAAATATCACTTTAGATCCAATTATTTGATATATGATAGGTGTAGGATGTAAAGTTGATAAGTCAAGAGGATATAATTGTAGGAAATTGAAATATTATTGTTGATGTGATTTTATTTAATTTAAGAGTTAAGTTTCTTGCTTTAGCCATCGTTTGGTACATATTTTGAAGGTAAGAATACATTTTTACTGTTGATGTGATGTGGAATATGTGATTGAAAAAAAGGAAAATTTATCGATGTGATAGAAAATATTATTTTATTGAATAACGTGTGGTTGAAAATGAGTAGAAGAATAATAATGAAAAAAATAATGTTGACTAAACATGGCCTTAACGTGGTTTTGTTAGAGTGAGTGAAAACTAAAAATGGTTTTGTACGAGTTTGCTTGAATGTGGTTTTTTAGAGCTTAAATTATAACCATTTTGTAGTTTTTTAAAGTCTTCGACTTAGCCCCGTCTTTGGCTAATGTTCATAAACTACATTTTTGGGGACAAAATTACTAACTTATCTATTTATTTGTAATCAAAATCGTTTATAAACACTTCATAAATAAGCTTTAATTACATTCATAATAAAAGTTCAAGGAATGCACATGCAAAAAAAATAAAAATATTTTTCGAGACAAAATAGAACTAGGAGAGGAGCCCTAAACCTATACATGCAAGTGCTAGGGCATACCATTTGGGGGTAAAGTCCAAACCCATTTTTCGAATGAGGTCTCTTTCTTCATTTTTCGTAACTTATCGATGTTGCAAAGGATAAGTGGCTCGACTGAGTATTCCCTTAGCCATACGCATCTATAGAGAGATAAAAATTACTTTTCCTTGTTCCCCCTTGTGTCATTTCGGTCAAAAATAAGTCAAGCTCTATGAATTGAATTTGACTTTTCTTAGTGCCCACTTATTTGCACAATCAATACTTGGAAGAATACTAAAGAAGGCTTCGATGGTGGAAGCTTGGAGATTAAGAAAGATAATAGAGTTTGTGGCTTTTCAGTTTGTAATTATGAATCAAAATTAATCATAAGTCATGGTAAATTCTGCTACATCACTTTATAGTATTAATTTAGCTTGATTGAAACAAGAACTAATTAGTTGGTCACATATTGGGATCAAGTTTTAAGCAAAATGTTTTGTATTTTGCATTTTCTATAGAATCATGCTACAATAACGTAATGGTTGATATAATGCCACATGACATCTTATCATTGGTTTCAACTTTTACATCCTTCAGAGATATTTGATCAGACATGTGGAACTCATTCAATAGTGCATCAAAGAACATCAAGGCTTTAACTATTTACATTGCTTTCCTTGATGACTGCAGCCGTTATACCTGGATATACCCTATGAAACAAAAATCTGAAGCCCTCAACATTTTTACTCAATTTCAAAAATTGGTTGAAAACAAATTTGATCGAAAAATAAAAACCCTACAATCTGATTGGGAAGGGGAGTATAGGAGCTTTGCAAATCTTGTCAAACAATGTGGAATTGAGTTTAGACACCTTTGCCCTTATACCTCAGCTCAAAATGGAAGAATTGAAAGAAAACATCGACATATTACCGAAACAGGATTGACCCTCTTAGCTCAAGCCAAAATGCCTCCGAAATACTGGTGGGAGTCTTTCTTGACAGCAACCTACCTCATAAATAGAATGGCTGCTCCAACTCTCCAAATGCAATCACCTTTTGAAGTCTTATACAAAAAGAAAGTTGACTACAAAGCTCTCAAAACTTTCGGGTGTGCCTACTATCCATGCTTGAGACCTTATCAAGCACACAAGCTAAGCTTCCACTCAACCAAGTGTGTTTTTCTTGGCTATAGTGATTCTCACAAAGAGTATAAGGCTATGTTTGGTACCAATTCTCATTTTCAACAGTAAATCAATTCTCATTTTCAACCACACATTCTTCAATAAAATAATATTTTCTATCATATCAATAATCTTATCTTCTTTTTCAACCACACATAACAGTAAGTCAATTCTCATTTTCAACCACACATTCTTCAATAAAATAATATTTTCTATCACATCAATAATCTTATCTTCTTTTTCAACCACACATTTCCCATCATATCACTATTCAAAATCAATTTTTCCCCCAAAAAATCCCTACCAAACACACACTAAATGTCTAAGCTCAACTGGAAGAATGTACATCTCAAGACATGTAGTCTTTAATGAGTCTGATTTCCCTTCCGAATCCTTATTCACTGCACAAAAAGAGTCAAATCCTACTTCATCTACTTCAGAAGTGTCATATTTTCATCTTCCTCATCACCTCAACAATTCAGGTTCTTCTTCTAATCTTGCTGATATAACTCCTCTTTATGCAACCCAAGATATGCATTGCCTGCATCCAAGCAGTCAGTTCCTATGATGATAATCAGAAGTCAGTTCCTAATGAGTCGAGGCAAAGGCATAAGCAAAAGACAATTGATCAACAACATCATCCTATGGTTACTAGAGGAAAAGCTGGAGTGTTCAAACCAAAAGTCTATACTGGCCAGTCCACTGAGTATAAGTCCAAAGAGATAGAACCAAAAAGTGTTGTCGAAGCCTTAATGAATGACAATTGGAGGGCAGCTATGGAGGAAGAGTTCAAAGCTCTAGTAACAAACAAAACCTGAAGACTTGTACCTCCATCTCAGTCACATAACACAGTCGGAAATAGATGGGTTTTCAGAGTGAAACATAACTCAGATGGATCAGTTCAAAGGTTCAAAGCAAGGTTGGTGGCAAAGGGGTTTCATCAGACACCTAGAGTTGATTTCTACGAAACTTTCAGCCCAGTCATCAAGCCTTCTACTCTAAGAATCATCCTCACCTTTGTAGTCTCCAAACGATAGAATATCGGATAAGTTGATATCAATAACGCTTTTCTGAATGGAGAACTTGAAGAGGCTGTGTATATGAACCAACCTGAAGGATTCATAGATAACTCAAAACCGTCTCATGTTTGTAAACTTGAAAAGGCACTCTATGGATTGAAGCAAGCATCTAGAGCCTGACATGACAAGCTGAAAACTACATTATTGAGCTGGAAATTTCAACAATCAAGAGCTGATACATCACTGTTTTACTTTAAAAATGACACTCAGATCATATTTGCCCTCATCTATGTTGATGACATAGTGATAACAGGGAATGACAAATGGCTGTTGCAAAGATTTATCGACCAACTGAATCAAAAATTTGCACTCGAAGACATGGGACGACTTCATCACTTCCTGGGAATAGAAGTCCGTTGGCATGACTCGGGCATTCACCTTACACAAACAAGGTATATTGCTAAGTTACTCAAGAAATTTGAGCTCCAAAATGTAAAGCCTCGCCCAACACCTATCATCACAGGCAAAACCATTTCCAAAACGGATGGAGAAGCATTAAAAGACCCTTCAATTTACAAAAGTGTAGTAGGAGGGTTGTAGTACCTAACACATATAAGGCCAGACATTACCTTTTCTGTCAACAAACTGAGCCAATTTCTTTAGTCACTGACAACAGCACACGGCAGGCAGTAAAAAGAGTACTAAGATACTTAAAGGGAACCATCAATTAGGGGCTGTGGATACAAAGAAACGATAGTCTGACCTTAAATGGATATACAGATGCAGACTGGGCTTCTTGTCCAGATGATAGAAGATCTACAGCCAGATATTGCATTTATTTGGGAGATAATTTGATATTATGGTCGTAAAAAAAGCAACATGTGGTAGCTCGATCAAGCACGGAAGCTGAATATAGAGCTCTAGCAGCTGGGGCCTCAGAAATTTCGTGGACTCAGGCATTGTTCAAAGAGCTTGGATTACTACAAACTTCAACCCCAATTCTGTGGCGTGACAATATGAGTATTGAAGCACTAGCAACGAATCCCATGTATCATGCTCAAACAAAACACATCGAGCTAGACATTCACTTTGTCAGAGACAAAGTTCTCGGAAAAGAATTAGAAGTAGAATACATTCCTTCTTCAGACCAAGTTGTTGATCTACTGACCAAAGGCTTATCTCATTCCAGATTCAGCTTCTTGAAGGACAAGCTTGGAGTTACAACCGTACCATCCAGCTTGAAAGGGGGTGTTAAGATAAGTTGATCTTCAGCTTATTAATCAGATAAGCCAATCTGCTAATCACTATCATCATCAGCAGATCAGCCTATTATTTCACTCCCTATCAGATTCTTTTCTACCTAATTTTGTTACTAATGCAATGCAGCCACACTCCTTAATTTAAGGAGCTTGCTCCAGCTGTGTAGTCTAGAATATTCCTCAACGCCTCCTTTGTTTTCTTTGATCCTCTGTGTATAAATTCTGCTGATCATTGCAGCATTATGTAATCAATCATTTTCATAAAGTTAATATAGCTGAAATCATTTTTCTAACTGAACATACCCAATCCTACAGATCTGGAGCTGTACACCTAGGTTGAAATCTATCTTTTTAGTCCAGCTATAGATTTGAGAGTCAGTGAGATGTTGGCTGAGATTACAGCTTCTGAGTGAAATAGTTTGATTTTATGCTTATGAAACTAGTAAATAATTTATACGACACGGTTTCACATGTATGAAACTAGTATAAATTAGTTTCTTCTATATAAAACAGGGAAAAACACCTCAGCAGATTACCAGCAACAAAAACAGGGGAAAACAGAAATGGATGAGAGCAAGGGAAAGCAACAACACTTTTCATTTTTTACAAGACTTCATTCATTTTTACTATTAGAGCATATAAGCTATTTATACAGACTCCAAAAATATACTACAAATTACATTTTTAGCCCTGATTTGTTTGACACATACTTTGACTTTTCTAAAGAAAACACATTACTCAATGACATTCTCTCGCTTAATGTGTTCTTGTTCAACTCCTAGTGCTTCTCTCAGCTATTGAAATTTTCCTCTTGGCAACGATTTGGTGAATATATTAGCTACATGCTCTTCAGATCTGCAGAACATCAACTTCACTTTTTGTTATTCAATTGCATCTCTGATAAAGTGATGCTTGATTTCTATATGTCTGGATCTGCTGTGAAAAATCTGATTCTTTGCAATTGCTATTGCTGATTTGTTATCTGTGGCTTCTTCATGCTTTTCAATATGTTCAAGAATTCTTCTCAGCCAAAGTGCTTGAGATGTGGCAAGTGCAGTTGAAACATATTCCACTTCTGCTGATGATTGAGTTGCTGATTGTTGCTTCTTTGAACTCCAAGAAAATACACTTGATACAATAGAAAATGCATAACCAGATGTGCTTTTCATATCATCTACACAATCTCCCCAATCACTGTCACAAAAACCAGTTAACTCCACTTGAGAATTTCTGGAATATTGAATTCCATAACTCATGGTGCTTTGAATGTATCTGAGCACTCTTTTTGCTGCTGCAAAGTAAATGTCACTCAGAGAATGCATAATATTAGATGTGAGATAAAGCAGATTTCCAATTAGACTTCTATAGATAGTAGCATTTACCTTTCTTTTTCCATCTCTTTCATTAGTTTTTCATTGACCATAAGACGTGTATCTACTGGTTTACCACCAAATATTTTGAACTTTTTCAGAATTTTTCTGGCATATCTTTTCTGTGCAATAAACACTCCTTTATCTTCATAAAATTCAATTCCCAAAAGTTACGTAGACTCTCTAAGTCATTTATTTCATACTTCATCATCATTTCCTTTTTAAAGTTCTCAATCAATTTAGTATTGCTTCCTGCACTAAATCATCACCATAAAGTGCCACAAAAAGAATATCACCGATGCCTTGCCTTTTCACATACAATGTAGGCTTACTCTTGCTTTTCTCAAATCATTTTTCTTCAAAGTAGCTATCTATCTCACTATACCATGCTCGAGGTGCTTGTTTCAGCCCATAGAGTGCTTTCTTCATAGCCTTGGTTGATAAATCCTTGAGGTTGCTCACATATACCTCTTCTTTTAATTCTCCATTTAGAAAAGCTGACTTCACGTCAAGAACAACCAACCTTTTGAGAAGCTAAAGAAATAAGAGCTATCATTGTATCAAGTCGAGCTACTGGTGATATTTTGATAATCAATACCAGGCTATTGTAAATAGTCTTTTGCAACCAACCCTGCTCTATTTCTTTGTGCAGAACCATTTGAGTTATTTTTCACCTTGTAAATCCACTTTACGCCAATAACTTCTTTGTCTTCGGGTCTATCAACAAGCTCCCACGTGTTGTTCTTTTCAATCAAATCAATTTATTTTTCCATGGCTTTCTTCCAAGCCTCTTCCTTTACTGCTTCTGTAAAATTTTTTGGCATCCAAATTTCTCGTTCTTACTGGACATGAAGGTGTTTTAGGAGATAAATTTTCAGAATTATGATCTTCTTGAGTTGCATTTTTCTGTGAAATAGTTACTGAAACATATTGCCTTTCCTCTTTACCTTGCTCCCAATTCTATTTAGCATTTCCTTCAACTATCACATCTCGGCTAATGATAATCTTGTTGGTTTTCAAAATGTACAACCTATAGCCTTTTGATGTAGAACTGTAACCAACAAATATGCATTTTTCACTTGCTTCATCCAGTTTGTATCTTTTTTTCCTTTGGTATTTAAGCATAGCAAATACAACCAAATACTCTAAGATGCTTAACTGATGGCTTTCCTCCCACTCCAAGCTTCAAAATGTGTTTTATTCCACATGGCCTTAGTAGGACACCTGTTGATCAAATAGACTGCAGTATATACGACTTCTGCCCAAAAACTTTTTGGTAGTCTTCCATCATGCCCCATTGATTTGCCATCTCTATCACCATTTAATTTTTTTCTTTCAGATACTACATTTTGGTGTGGAGTATAACTAACTGTAAGCTATTTCTCCATGCCCTCATCTTCACTGAATTTTTTAAACTGATTGGAAGTGTACTCTTTTCCTGTGTCACTTCTCAAGATTTTAATTGACCGAACACTTTGCTTCTCAACAAGGCATTTAAACTTCTCCAAGACTTCAAAAACGTTAGACTTTTGTCTAAAAAAAAAAACCCAAGTCATATGACTATAATCATCAATGAAGAGGCTAAAGTACCTATTCTTGGAACGAGATGGAGTATACATAGGGCCACAAACATTAGTGTGCACCAACTCCAACACTTCTTTTGCTCTCCAAGCCACTCCTTTAGGAAATGATCATTTATGATGCTTCCCAAAAGCATAGCCTTCTCAAACTTCATTCTTCTCTTCAATGCTAAGAAGTCCTTGCACCATATTTTTCTTGTGCAACTGCTTGAGGCTTTCAAAATTCAAGTGGCCTAATCTTTTATGCCACAACCTTGATTCATCAATCACAGTAGCTTTTAAACTAACATATCTTAAATACTTGAAAGTAAGTGGAAAGCTTCTAGAAGATCCAATCTTTACTTTAGCAATGACCGAATTCCTTGTTGAAATAATTGAAGAATTCTAATTGAAGTGAACGTTAAAAAGAATTTAGTTTGGAATGCTATTAGAGTCCTATGTCAGGTTGAAGTTCTATTTTGAAAGTCTATTGGGAGTTGAAAATTGGTATTGGACTTGAAGAAGAGTTCGTGATTGAGAAAACAACTTGGAAAAAAAAAGAAAATTTTGGGCAGAACGCCCGATGGTGGCGTCGATTTTTAGCGTTTTTCTCTCGTTTTTTCATTTTGGACTCGATTGTTTGGCATCCTACTTCATCAACAACTCTACTATAAGGGTTTGTACATCCCTTAGATGTTCCCTATAAATATTAGGTTCTTCTATACAATTTTGTAATGCGAGAATAATGTGGAAAAATAGATTACTAGAACTTTTGGATCAATTGTATATTTCTTCATTATTATTGGTGCAATAAATTCTCCTAATTTCTTTGCCATATTTTCTTGTCTTCTTTTATTGTTTTGTTTTCGATCATATACTTCATTATTGTGCCATATAATTTCAACATCTCAATCCGGTGGTTGGTTTCATATGAAGTGGTATCGAGTGAAAAGTGATATTTGAATTTCTAACAATTGGAAGAAGATATTTTGGATATAATTAACACAAGTGGTATTAGAGTAATTCTGGTATCTTGTTTATTTTACAACAAGTGGTATCCGAGCGCCAGGTTCAGCTATTCCGTAAAAGCGCAATGTTTGATTTGTTCGAGATGTTTTGTTCGTGATGGCTTCTATGAAGTACGAAATTAAGCTTTTGGATCAGAGCACTAGATTTTCGTCATGACATATTAAGATGCGTACAGTACTTGCCTAACATGATTTGGATGATGCGTTGTTGAGAATTGACAAGATAACCACAACTTTGACCGCGGAGGAGAAATTATGGAAGAATAAGAAGGTAAATTCTCACATTCATCTCATCTATTGAATACCATTCTTTAGGATATTTGGAAGGAGGGTTCAACAGCTGCTTTATGGTTGAAATTGAGGCAATTGTACATGACTAAAAATCTCACAAGCAAGTTGCATCTCAAATAGCGTTTATACTCTAATCGAATGGCAAAAGGATGATCATTGAAAGATCACTTGGCCGTATTTAAAGAGATCGTCGCTGATTTGGAAACTTTGGAAGTAGAGTATGATGAAGAAGATTTGGCATTGATCCTATTGTGTTCGTTGTCCACTTTGTTTTCTTTGTTTAGAGACATGATTTTGTATAGTCGTGATACTCTCACCAATTTGGAAGTAAAGTATGATGATGAAGATTTGACCTTGATCCTATTGTGTTCGTTTCCCGCTTCGTTTTCTTCATTTAGAGACACGATCTTGTATAATCATAATACTCTCACAATAAAGAAGGTGTATGATACTTTCTTTTCAAAAGAGAAGACGAAGCATCTGGTTTTAGAGGTCAAAGATGGAAAAGGCCTTGTTGCTCATGGTGTTTCTAGAAGGGACAGATTGAAGTTTAAGTTCAGTAATCAGATTTCTAACTTTCGCAAGAAGAAATGATACTTGAAGAAGGATTTTCGTCATGACATATTAAGAGGCGTACAGTACTTGCCTAACATGATTTGGATGATGCGTTGTTGAGAATTGACAGGATGACCACAACTTTGACCGCGGAGAATCACCTAACTGTATTTAAGGAGATAGTAGTTGATTTGGAAACTTTGAAAGTAAAGTATGATGATGAAGATTTGACCTTGATCCTATTGTGTTCGTTTCCCTCTTCGTTTTCTTCATTTAGAGACACGATCTTGTATAATCATAATACTCTCACAATAAAGAAGGTGTATGATACTTTCTTTTCAAAAGAGAAGACGAAGCATCTGGTTTTAGAGGTCAAAGATGGAAAAAGGCCTTGTTGTTCATGGTGTTTCTAGAAGGGACAGATTGAAGTTTAAGTTCAGTAATCAGATTTCTAACTTTCGCAAGAAGAAATGATACTTGAAGAAGGATTACTACGAATTGCAGAATAAAAAAAGGTTGGCTGCAAGTCGATATGGGAAGCAATAAGAGATTTTAGGTGAAGCAGACCTCGTAAAGAACGTGGTAAGTGGGGGAGATCTCTTAGCTATTTTTCTGACATCGAATCTAAACTAGTGGATGATTGGATTCTGGATTCAGCGTTTGTATTTCATATGTATCCTAATAAGGACTTTTTTACTACATATGAAATCGTTTCCAAATGTGTCATGGTTATGTGAGACAATACACCTTGTCGAGTTGTTGGAATTGGTACGGTCAGATTGAAACTATTGGATGGGACAATTAGAACACTTGGCCAGGCTCGACATGTTCCGGATTTGAAGAAGAATTTCATCTCGTTGTCTATCCTTGATTTAAAGGGTTATGAGTTCTTTGGTGGATGTGGAGTTTTGAAAGTTTGTAAATGTGCTCAGGTTGTATTGGATGGAGAGAAAATGTCTCAGTTATACATCTTGTAGGGTCGTACATAATCTAGAATGGTTAATTAGTACATGTTCAGTACCGTGGAGGACATTCAGTTTGGTATATTACCTTTAGGAGCTCGTAAATGGTCGGATTTAAAGAATACTGCTAAGTGAAGTTCACGAGATATGAATAATGTCGCTTTGCCACAATCACATGCGGTGTCATTGTATTCAGTTGATAAGGGCGAACCCAGTGGTTCAAGGTATGTGGATGTTGATTTTTGTTAAGCATGTTTTCAGCGTAGTAGAAGATATATAATATAGAGATGGGCTTTTTTTAGAAGCATTTGAGTTTGATTATACTTTTGAGGTGTGTTACAGCCCAGTTTGGTGAATTTTAAAATCATTATGATTTTTTGGGAATATGAGGTAATTTGCAGGTAGTGCTTGGATTCATTGGAAGATGTGGAGTATTTTCTGTTTGGTTGGAGAAATCAGTTTTAGTTATTGTTGAAGAATCAGTTCATTTCTTATAGACGAATTTTCTTCTCCAAGTGGAGAATACTTTGGAACTTTGTTCGTTTAAGTGGAATTGGTGTCAAGGTGGAGATTGTTAGAATTTGTATGTGACCCGAATTTCTGTTGAAGTAATTGAAGAATTTTAATTGAAGTGTATATCAAGAAGAATTCAGTTTGGAATGCTATTGGAGTCATATGTCAAGTTGAATTTCTATTTTGGAAGTCCATTAAGAGTTGAAAATTGGTATTGGACTTGAAGAAAAGTTCGGGATGTAGAAAACAACTTGGAACAAAAAAAAAAAAGAAAAAGAAAATTTTGGGTAGGATGCCCGATGCCGCAGCGTCGGCCTCGGCATCGGGGCGCCTGGAGGTGGCGCCCCTGTTCCCATTTTTCGTGTTTTTATCTCATTTTTCGTTTTGGACTCGATTTTTGGTACCCTACTTCATCAACAACTCTACTAGGAGGGTTTTGACGTCTCTTACATGTTCCCTATAAATATTAGGCTTTTCTATACAATTTTGTAATGTAAGAATAATGTGGGAAAATAGATTACTAGAATTTTAGGATCAATTTTATATTTTTCCATTATTATTGGTGCAATAAAATCTACTAATTCCTTTGCCATATTTTCTTGTCTTCTATTATTCTTTTGCTTTTGATCACATACTTCATTATTGTGTCATATAACTTCAATATCTCAATTCGGTGATTGATTTCATATCAAGTGATATCGAGTGATATGTGATCCTTGAATTCTCAACTATTGGTATCAGAGCAATTCTGGTATCTTGTTTGTTTTACAACATTTTTCCTTCTTCCAGCATCATATATTTTACAGCTATTACCTTCAAAATGAAGACTATAACCATGATCCAAAAGTTCTCCAACACTTCGTAAGTTTTGGTCGTGCTCAGGGACGAAGAGAGCATCACCAATCACTTTTTTCCTTTCTTAGTTTCAACACCAACACTGCATTTCCCTTTCACTCCTACCACAGCACTAATGCCCACCTTCACTTTGGAATTGAAAGTGGTATCCATGTGTGGGAAAATATCTTTCTTTGGTGTAATGTGATTACTACATCCACCGTCTAGGAACCATACCACATTCTTCTTTTCTGAGTCACGTTGGCTTGGATTAAACATATTTCCTTCAGGATTCCCTTCATCTTCTTTATCCTCTGTGAAGTTTGCTTGGTGGTTATTCCTCTGTCTACATTCTTCTGTGCGTCTACCCAACCATTGCTCATGAGATTTCAAAGAACTCAACAACTCTTGCACTCCTAATTTAGAAAGATCTTTAGTAAATTTCTCAGGCAAACTTATCAACAACTTCTCAACTATTCTCTGATCTGTCATCTTTTCACAATATGTTTTAATTTGATGGATCATTTCCATAAATCTAATTGAATAATCTTTCACAATTTCATTTTGTTTCATTATCATATTTTCAAAATCTCTTCTAAAGTTTGAAGTTTGATTGTTCTTACCCTTTTATCTCCTTGAAATTCTTCTTGAAGTATTTGCCATGCTTTCTTAGATGTTTTTGTTCCCATGATTCTTGGAAAAATACCTTTTGAAACTCCTCTCTGTATCATCCCCAATGTTCCTGCATCCTTGCTCTTTTTATTTTTCAACTCATTCTTTCGAGTTTCATTTAACTCTTCCATCGATTTAGGGATTTCATATCATGATTCAACCATCTCCCACAGATCAAGAGACTCGAACAAAGTCTTCATTTTGATACTCCAGAAGTCATAGTTCTCCCCCATAAATATAGGAACTTGAACACTGCTCCAACTCACACTTGAGCTTGCCATATTTCTTTTTACAAAAGCCTTTTTTTTGAAAACCCTTGGTGATAAATCTCAACTGCAAATGCTCAATAGAACCTGCAACGCTCTGATACCAAATATATGTTAGCTGAGATTACAACTTCTGAGTAAAACACACTGTTTTCACGCTTATGAAAATAGTGATAATTTATAGTACACGAGTCTCACTCGTATAAAACAAGTGTAAATCAATTTCTTCTATATAAAACAGGGAAAAACACCACAGCAGATTACCAGCAACAAAATAGAAATGGGCGAGAACTAGAGTAAACAACAACAGTTTTCATTTTTCACCAGATGTCATTCATTTTTACTATTAGGACATGTAACCTACTTATACAGATTCGAAAAATACACTACAAATTACATTTTTAGCCCTCATTTGTTTGACACATACTTTGACTTTTCTAATGAAACATATTACACAATAACATGAGAACATTGAGGTTGCATGTCCACTTGGAAGCGCAATCTTCAGGTCAAATTTGCTAAACATGATTCCAAAAAAGGGTTCTACCTTTCAGGCATAAAATCCACCTCTCAAAGAAGCAATGTCCTAAGATCCCATAAGAGGTAGAATGCACGTGTCTCATATTGTATGCGTCAACAGTAGGCAACCTCAAGTATGCCATGCTAGGCCAAATATTTGATTTGTTGTTGGGATGGCGAATTGGCATAAATCAAACTCTAGAAGGTCCACTGTGAGTTCCTATATCAGAGTTGGTTCCTAGAGTCCTTGTTGATTTAAGATTTGAAATAGTATAACTTGTAGGAACCAACTTTCATATCGAGTACAGATATTTAATTATTATAAACAAGCGCTTATTGATATTGTTATGGACATGAATGCTCTAATACCAGTTTGTTGTGAAAAGCAGTGATAATACCAGATTAATCCAATACCACTTTGTTGGAGAAAATAAAAGATTAAGTCAAAATATGAAGTAAAGATCATAAGAACACAAGAACAAATTAATTTTGTAGAGAATGAAGATTTTATTATAATATGGAGAAAGAATATAAATATTTTGTGTTTATAATTTGTCTAACTTCTTCTAATAATTTAATCTAAATCATAATAAAGAGCCAACTATATATAGGGAACAAGTAAGTGACGTCCAAACCTTCATAGTAGAGTTTTAGATGAAATAGAATGTCAAAACCGGAGTCCAAAGTGGAAAAGGAGACAAACGTCATGACTGGCACCGCGACACCACTCTTTGGGGCGCCGACTTTACTGTTAATTTCACAGCCACCTATACCTAAGCGTAGGGATGCGGGGTCTAGGTGCCTCGTCATCGACTCAAACACCTTCCACAGATGTTTTTCTTTATTTCAAAGTTTTCTTTAAGTCCAACACAAATTCCTACTCCCATTGAGATTTCAAGTAGAATTTCAATTAGAATTTGCCAAGTAAACTTGAATATGATTTCAACAATAGTATTTCAAATATGATTATTCTTAATGTACTCTTTAATTAGAACTCCTAATTATCTTCAAGAAAAAATTCAAGAACATCCAAATTCTAACAATCTCTACCTTGGCATGAGTTCCACTGCAACGAACAAAACATCAAAGAAAAATTCTTCACCTAGAGAGATATTCCAGTGCAAGGAATAAACTTGAACTCTTCAATGAAAAACACAAACGAAATTCTCCATCAACAACTCTAACTGAAAATATTCTTCATCTCTGCTATCCTAACTTGGGGCAAAAGTGATCTAATAACCACCAAACAAGGCTGAAACACGCCTTGTAACAGAATCACAACTGAATGCATTAAAAAAAGGATCTTGGCTAGAATTAACACCCTTAACCGCATTCAAACCATTAACAAAATTAGTAGAATTGTACTTATGTGAAACCTTATGGCAAAAAATGGTCTATTTCTAGCAATTGAATATAATGATACCATTGATAATGGGGGCAAGATGGATTTACCCATATCTTCAAAATTCAACAGAGACGTATTCTTAAAAGAAGACCCCAAATTGGACTCCAACGGTACTGAAACCAACTTTAAATCCACTTGAGTTCTTAAAATATGCTGATTACTCGAAAATTCTATATCAACATGCAAGATATATAAATGAGATTTTCTATGTCCCATCAGCACAACACGAGCTCCTTTAATAACCTTCATAACTCAGCCTTCAATAGTATACATGTACCCTTATTAATCAAGAGTACTTAAGAAGATCAGATTTTTCTTTAGATCTGGAACGTGTCTCACTACATCAAATGCTCTAACCGTCCATCAAATATTTTTATTCTGACCTGACCAATACCACCTAACCGACAAGGTGTTATTACCGATCATCACAACAACTTTTGAAACTTTTTCATATATTGAAAACAATTCCCGATTGGTTGACACATGAAAAGTGCAAGTTGTATCCAAAATAGTCTCATCAGGTTTGAAGTTATAATCAGACATAAGTAGAAGCTCTCCATCACAGTTAGAATTTTTTGCAGTACTTGCTTCTCTTAAAGTATTTGATTGTTGATTTGCAATTGACTTTGATTTATTCAACAACTTATAACAATCGTTTACCAAGTGTCCTTTTTTCTTGCAATAATTACAAACTTTGAAGCTAGATTTTGGCTTGCTTCTCGAACAACCACCATGAACAATGATACCATCTCCATGATACCCAAATGCTATAAGATTCTTCATCTTCTCCTTTTAATATAGAGCATCGTAGACTTCTTCGATGGCGAGAGTATCACGACTATATAAAATCACGTCTCTAAAAAACATGTATGAAGCGGGCAATTAACATAACAAAATCATTCCCAAGTCTTCTTAATCATATTTGACCTCCAAAGTCTCCAAATCAACGATGATTTTTGTAAAAATAGCTAGATGATCCTCAAGAGATGTACCTTCTGTCATACGATGAGAATATAGACGTTACTTCATATGCAATTTGCTAGTAAGACTTTTCGTCATGCATAATTACACCAATTTTAATCATAAAGTAGCAGTTAATTTCTCCTTCAAAACGTCCTGAAAAATATTATTTGAGAAATGAAGATGTATTTGAGATATGACCTCTTGATCCCTCTGTTGTTTCTTCTCCACAGTCTAAGCTGTGGGAATCTTGTCAAATCCCAATAACATGTTATCCAAATCCAATTCAGTGAGTACTGCTCCCATCTTTACCTGTTACAAAGAGAATGTTGTATTGCGATCTAATAGTCAAATATCGTACTTCATTGTTTCCATCACGAAAAACATTGATCTTCCCAAGAATTTCAGCACCAAAAGCTCTGATACCAATTGCTATGTATTTGAATTCTCTGATACCGGTTTTTTGTGAAAAACAATGATAATAGTGGATTAATTCAATACCACTTTGTTGGAAAAAATAAGAGATTAAGCCACAATATAAAGTAAAGATCACAAGAACATAAGAACAAAGTAATTTTGTAGAGAATTGAGATTTTATTATAATATGGAGAAAGAATACAAAGATTTTGTGTTTATAATTTGTCTAACTTCTTGAAACTTAATTTAAATCATAATGAAGAGCTAGCTATATATAGGGAACAAATAGGGAACATCCAAATCCTCATAGTAGAGTTGTAGATGAAGTAAAATGCTAAAAATAAAGTCTAAAACGAACAAGGAGACAAATAACATGACTGGCGCAGCGGCGCCACTCTTGCGCCGGCTTCACTATTCATCTTACAGTTGCCGAAACTTAGGCACTGTGACCCGGTGCCTAGGGGTCGAAGACGAGGTGCACCTTCCATAGATGTTTTTCTTCATTTCAAAGTCTTCTTCAAGTCCAACATAAATTTCCACTCTCAATGGGCTTCCAAGTAGAATTTCAATTGGAATTTGCCAAATAAACTTGAATAGGATTTCAACAATAACATTCCAAATGAGATTTTTCTTAATGTGCACTTTAATTAGAACTTTCAATTATTTTCAACAAAGAATTCCGGTCACCTCCAAATTCTAACAGAAAGGTAACCCAAATTTCTTCACTTTTATTTATTTTCCTTGTAATAACATGTGATTATCCACCATCCATGAGAGAGAGTGTAAGAGAACGTCTTCCCATAATTAAACTAGACAAGGTCAAGCTAGTGAGAGGTTCATGTGATTTTTCAGGCATAAATTATTATACAACTTATTATACCAAAAATATACCTAAAAGTACTTCTTCACCTCCACATTATGACAATGATTGGCACACTGAAAGTCATAGTAAGTATTGAGACCTTTTATTCAGTTCAGTTATAATCTTTTATCTTGGCATAAATTGGACACTAGTTGTAACAAGCTATTTACTTCTCGTTCTTTTGTAGCTCATCGTAATGGGGTGCCCATTGGTCCACGGGTGAGCTATTAACATTAAACTTCCCAGAGAAAAATAAAATAGATAATGGAATGGGTTATTCTAACAATTAAGGCATATCAACAATTTATGGTGATACATTATCATTTGCATATATAAACTCCTAATATATAGGCACGACGAATTGAAATGCATATTATTGTTTGCATAATTTCCAATCCTTAAATATTATCTAATGTGATAACAATCCCTCTATTTCTTATCAGGGTGTTTCTATGTGGCTGTACACAGTTCCAGAGGGAATTTATCTCATGCTTCATATAAAGGAAAAATATAATAATCCTAAGATTTTCATTACAGAGAATGGTACGTAATCTTGTTTATTACTTTATTTATATATATAGCTAGAATATACATAGCGATCACTACTTTTTGAGATCATTTAGTGGTCCGATGAAATCCTCCACAATCTTTTGCAGGGGTGGATGAAGTGAATGATAAAAGGCTAACAATTTGAAAAGCTCGTGTTGATGAAACAAGGATTAAGTATCACAGGGACCATCTCGCATTCCTCTTAAAAGCAATGGAGTAAGTCATAATTTGTTATATATATATGGTAGTTCTATTCAAAAGAAAATTTTAAGTTTTGATATAATTGAAATTTTTTTTTCCAGACGTGGTGTACGTGTGAAGGGTTACTTCATATGGTTATTTCTTGATACTTTTGAGTGGACCCAGGGATACAATACTAGATTTGGAATTTTTTATGTAGATTTTGAGAATGGACGTTTGACAAGATTCCCCAAAAGTTCAGCAGTATGGTGGATGAATTTCCTGAACAAGCCTAAGATTCCATGGAAAAAACTTCCCTGGAAGCTACAGGATGTCAAAACTGAAGAAGAACAACATGGTACTGTGAAAAGGTCAAGATGCAACGATGTTTAAAATTAACAATTATTGCTTCCTTTAAAGTAGTACTGTAATTTTCTTCCTTTAGTTTCTTCCTTAATTTTCTCGAGGCAGAGAAATAAAGCAGAGTTGTAATTTGTTGTCTACATGTTCAAATAAATGGAACCCTTGGAGGCTCCAAGTGTAATTCTCTTGTTTTCAGTTCATGAAATAAAATATTTGAGAACGACTTGCTTCAGTTCTAGTTAAGTACTATAATATTCTCTTGTTCTTTTTAATTACTGAAAGTTCACTACAAAAAAAATGGGCTTTGGCAACACTTAAAAGGCAACATTCATTGATTGAATGCTGCTAAAAGGGTCAATTGCAACGTTCATGTGAGTGAATGTTGCTAAAATGATGTATTGAGAACGTTTTTCACATAAACGTTGCAAAAAGTGACATTTCGCAATGTTTGCTGACCGTTGCGAAAGGTCAGACCTTTCGCAACGTTCATTAACGTTGCGAAAAGTCTTTTCGACCTTTTGCAACGGTCAACGAATGTTGCGAAAGGTCACTTTTCGCAACGTTCATTGAACGTTGCCAAAAGGTTACCTTTCGCAACATTCGTTGACCATTGCGAAAGATGACCTTTTGCAACTTTCAAATGAACGTTGCAAAAGGTGACCTTTTGGCAACATTCAAACTTCAATTAACGTTGCCAAAAGTCCCACACCTCCTCAAAATCAAACTATTTAACATTAGCCCTAATTTTTCCCTATTCTCTTCTCATGTCTCCTCGTCTCGCTTTTCCCTCTTCTCTTCTCTTCTCTCCGCCTCCTCTTCTATCGTTGTTTTCCCTCACTCACACACAAACTCATTGCTTTCCTTTATCTCTGCTCGATGCCGCAACTGCTCCGCCTCCAACTCCGATCGGACCAGTGACCAGGTGACAACCTCATTTCTTTAGGCGACTTTTTCTCTTTGGAAGAAGAAAATGATGGAGACGAAGATGATGACTCCGAGACTGAAAAAGACCATAACCACTTCGAAAACCTGCAAATCGAAGAGCCCGAGGAGGGAGCTGAGGCTGAGCACTCGAAGCTTGCTGATGGGTATTGATACTGGTGGGTTTCGCGAATCTCTTCCTTTTTAGCTGATTTTGTGTCTGTTTGATGATTTTGGGGTTTTCTGGACTGCGAAAATTGAAGGGCCAAGTGCAGTATTTTTTAACCAGTTAAATTTTCTCGATGATTTCTGTTGTATTTTCATTTCTGTTATGCTGCTTTTGAAGGAGATTCTCTTGGTTGGCATTTTCATCGGAATTTTTAAGAGGACATTATTAGACATTGGGTGATGAATTGAAAATCAATCAATGAAAATTGCAAGCTCTTGTTCTATAGCTGGTTCCTCTGTACTCTTTTCAATTTCTTAATTTTCCTCTTCAAAGAGATATGTCTTCTTTTCAGTATACATAATCTAACTATTTAGGTGGTAGGTTAATTGCCCGAGGGGTGCAAATAATGATCTCTTTGGTATATTTTGCAAGTAGCTGAGTGGCTTGCCATTGGCTGCAATAGTTAAGAACATGGTTGAATGGATAGACCTGAATGATAAATAGATCATATTATTAAATAACCAATCTAAATTTATATTTTATTCAACAGTTAGAAATCGGATAATGGGGGGCAGAACGTTTAGTCTTGTCCCTACCATCATAAACTTTGTACAATCGTAACTTCGATTAATTATACCCAAAGGACCCTAGCTTGTCCCAATTTTACGAAGCGTGGCATAAATTGAGAGGGGTGCCTTTTAAAATTGCAGTTGCGTTCAGTTTTTGACAAGGCATTTTAATTTTGTATATTTTGTGAATGGAACTTTGTATATGATAGACTAAATTCCTGTAATCTTTGTGATATTTATGATTGATTCAAGCAGCTTCTTTGCAGTGTTCATTATCCTTTTAATTACTAATACTTAGAAGCTAAAAACATTGTTCTCGTATCTAACACTTCACCCACAACTGATCAGAAATTCTTCCGCTGAGGTACCAAGTAATGAAACCAAATCTGTGCTGCTATACAAGGGATCCATCACAAATTTTGATTCTTGGTTGTATGGATTTGATATCGGAACTTGCTTAGAGGTAATGTCTTCTTCATTCTAATTTCACTTCACCTGATTGTTTTTCCCGATGACTTCTTTTCTCGCATGTCTTGATTACTTGGTGTTTACTATTTTAGGTTAATCAGTTTTGCAATAAATTGAGGCTGGCGTTGTTGTTATCTCCACATCTTCGATAATCATCTGAATACATATTTTGATGTTTATTTTACCACTATTTCTCTATGCTACTTTACTGTTTTGTTTAATTGATGGAAGTTGAATCAATGCGCACAATTATGTATTAATTATAGTTAGTGATAACCTTCTGTAAACATTTTCCTTCCATTGCAGTTTCCCTGTGTGGCTGTAAGGGCCCTTTTTCCCTTTGCCTCTTATTTATTTTATTTCTTGGAGCTATATTGTTAATTACGTTTATATTTATATTTTCTACTTGCCTTTAAATTAAATCAGATTTTTCTCATTGTGTGCCTTTTATTTCTGTAATTAGTGATATGGCTCCATTAACTTTGGTATAGATTTGCGGGCTCAATTAATTTGATGAGAAGCAAGAAGAACAAGCAGAGGAAAAGAAAGAAGAGAAAGCAGAGGAGAAGAAAGAAAAAAAGGCCGAGGAAAATAAAGAGAATTGAATTTTACTTCATTTGAAAGTAGAGA
>OU503039.1:5258335-5269924 GCA_912172775.2 Fraxinus pennsylvanica | reverse complement strand
AAAAAAAAAAAAAAAAAAATCAGAATTGATTTTTCCACCTAAAATGTTGGAAAATCTTTTCCCCTTACGCCTAGAAATGGGCGCGTGAGGAGAAAATAATTCAATCATTTGCCATGGAATTTTTTGTCTTTCAAATACCCACAATTGGCTTTACCTAGAAAATATTTTCATTTTCCATGCATTTTCCATCCTATCAAATACACCCTTAGTTTTTTCCCACATATAGCACAAGTAAAATCATAAGAAAAAGAAAGAAGAAAAAAAAAAAGAAAAAGGAAGAGGCAGGAAGAAAAAGCTAGATAATATCCCCAGCAGGCTGCCCTTTTTCTGCATTAAAGCCCGAACAAATGTCAAGAATATACAGCCAAGTCCTTGAAGTTTCAAAAAGTGACAAAAAGGTTCCCGTAGTTTTTAAAATCACGCCTAGGCACCACTATTCTGCCCTTTCATTCCATTATTTATTTATTTATTTTTTTGCACACAAATCCTCTAGTAATTTGCACATCAGGTATCTCAACTATAATTTTGTACAATTTGGTCCCCAAAATTTGACTTTCATAATTACCTCTAAAAATTGCAACCCTTGGTCCTTAAACTGTATACATTTATGCATTGTGGTCCCCAACTTCAGAATTTTGTACGTTTTGATACATTTTGGCCTATAAAAGCAAATATTACCTAATTGTGAGTAGAATTCCATCTATTTAATCAATAATAGTTCAAATTAAATGCCCAATAAGTGTAAAAAAAGGCATTTATCACATATCATTATCATCCATGTTGAGATTACTTATTGCAACTATTTTACTCCCTTACTATTGTTAGAATCATGCATATACTATTGAATAGTATTTGGAAAAACACCAAACACAAGTGAGCGAGTAGCTAAAATTAACAAATTAAAAAAATAAGTAAAATTCGAATGCAATACGATTTAATAAGCATTTGTTTGGCCTCCATTAAATTATAATTCATTTTTCTTTCTCTTCTTATTGACCACACATTCTCTAATAAAATAACATTACATATAAACCCAAAATTTTTTCTTCAATTTTATCTACACTTTTCCAAAAAATTACTATTCCAAAATCAAATTATCATTATAATGAGAGAAGAATGGGGGCCAAACGAGTTGCACATTCAATTTAAAAACTTTATTCTACGATAATAGAGCCAAAAACTTGTTTGAACAAAACTCAGCAAGTGTACGAAAATGTTGACAAGTAATAGATTAAATGCGTTAAAAGTATCGTCTTACGATGAATAAGCTTTAAATTGAAATTTATGAACTCGTTATCAAATTCGAATGCAAATAACGGAAGGGATGATTTGATTATAGCTAAATTATCTACGAATTATGGTAAGATAAATGTCAAGATAAATGCATATGGTAAGTGTAAACCCAACAATTGTTCTCGACATTTTTAAAATATCCAGAATGACATTTAAATGTAATTCTTGACATTGTTTCAAATGTTGAGAATAAATGTTAAAAACTTAGCAAAGTTGGGGAACATTTTGTTTGACACGTTTAACAATGCGGGCAATATGTTTGTCGTGTGTTATCTAATCTTATTTGCATTTATGGCATGCAAGTATGGATATGTTATTTTATGCCTTTTAAGTTTTACAATTTCGCTTCAAAAACATTTTTTTGATTTGATTGATATCAACTTTTTTTTTTTTCCGAATTGACTAAACGAGGGATAAGTTAGACCAAATGGAATGCAATTGGAGATATTAAAAGTTTGCTTGATGGATTAAGTTTGCTCAAATGAAAAGATGTTTAACCTTGGAATTGAGGTGCTACAGACTTATTTTAAGGTTCATCTAATATAGCTATAGTCATGTTTTTCTCAAGTTTGAGCACTCCATTCCCACCCCACGACCCCTTCCCCTGATAGAAATAAGCCTTAAAAGCAAGAAATGAAGTCGTGAGACGATATATCTATGCAAATAGCATCTTGAGATAAATTATTTTTCTCAAGTTACATATTTAGTTTGTTATGCATATGTTATTTTATAGTAAATGGATAATAAGTCCAAAAATTATAGTTGAGAAAGGATTTGTTCAAGAGGTTGAGGATGGAAGACCTTAACTTCTAAGTTCAACGTTGAAGGGATTCAGCCCTAAGATTGGTAATGCCTACAAATATAGACTAACACATGATATGTTTGATCACTTGTAGGAAGGCGAGTGATTTCAAGTCAATTGTACCGAGAACTAAGAAAAACATGTAATTGCTTGCTGACAATAATTCAATCGTAAGAATACTAATCGAGTTATATTTGTCAGTCATTAGGGGGTTCTTGGTTACCATTATGCTAGTAATCATTCGACCTGAGATATTGCGTTTGTCTTTTACAGGATTACTTAACTTTGACATATGAGTGTATTCATGTTCTATTCAAGGATGTGAAGCAGTTTGTAATTTTGCACTTAAGCTTCTTCAGCCTTCAATCTTTATCAAAGAAACGTATAAAGCGGTAATTAATAAGGAAAAAACACAGCAACACATCAATAAAATTTTCAAAGATGTTTAGAGAATTGTCTAAACACGAAGACAAAGACTTCAATGAGGACTTGTATATGGAAGATAATGCACTAGACACGGATAAGGAAGGCAAAGCTTAAACCTATAATGATCATAAACATATATGCTGTCAAATGTGTTCAGCTGTTTGCAATCACCCCAAAATATATAGTCTGTTTTTATATCTGTGCTATGAAAATGAGGCCATAAGTTCCGAAGAACTCTCCGAATTGTCATCTCAGAAAAACCAATTGAGTTAGCGATTCAAATTCCTCTTCTGCAGTAAACCAATAAAGATGGAAGACGGCCACTTGGACAATTTCCCGAAATTCATTTCAATCACAAGTACTTAACCGCCAAACGAAATTCCCAAATTAATTTCCATGCACAAGCTATGTTTAAATTCATTAACAAAGCCAGAAGATAGAGAGAAGAAGATATTGATTTTCGCTCGATCCTAAGGGATGTGAATGTTTAACAATTGAAAAGTATATGCCAATTCTGATATTACAAATCACTCTAATGCAAAACAAGTGTCAGAACTCAAATGCCATCTACCTCAAATACAAGCATCTACACACAAGCATGTAAGCAAATGATCAAAGAACCAAGTAAAGACCTCTTATTCTGAATCTTTATCGGAATCAATGCCATAATATACTTATTTTGAAAGGTGTATGAACCTGATAAAATGGATATCATCAAACCTGGAGGGATAAAAGTTGTGGGCAAATTGGTATTTTTTCTCCAATCAAGTGAAAGGAAAAGAAAGATGTGTATGCATAAAGTCTTGTTTTTGGATTTAGGTGCTACAAAATAATATGGTCGCCCTAGTATACATAAAGTCTTGTTTTTGCAAGTACTCAATTACAAATAGTTAACAGCCAAACGAATTTCCCGAATTAATTTTCCATGCGTATCACATCTTCATGTTCCACTTCTGTAGAACTCATTTAGATTCCTCTTGACACATCGCGAAGAACGAACAATGACATGGTCTTAAAAGACAAAATGAAATTAGCCCAATTCAATATATCTTCAAAATCTTAGTTTCAAGATAACAAACCTTGAAGCCTTGAGCCAACATCAGCAGCCAGAGATTTTGCAGTCCCTGCAACATTATCCAAAGAAGCACCAACCAAGGGATGGAAACAAATATGGTCCACAACACCAAGCCTAGGATTCAAAAGCAGCTTTCACCATTTCAAAAACAGCAATCTTGAGGGGACAACATGGAATCAGTTTGGACACACGGGTGTACCCAACTCTATTACAAGTTTTGGCTTCAAATTTGTTGACAATTGGAGCCTCTGGACATTGCTTGGCTGCCCTTTCAATTGCCTCCAATGGAGCCCTGTTTCGGCTTTCAGATATGTACACCTTGCAGCACGCCAGCATTTGCTTTACATTTTGCTTGTACACAACTAGACTTACTTCACAGCCTGCCCAAAAAATCAAGGATATATCAATAATTGACGCTGATGAAGTCCCATACATTGCAATGGGAACAATAACAGTCCACCACGTTCCGCGATCCCGACGCCCACGTCGGACGGCTTTGTACTAGAACATGATTAGTCATGGACAAACACTTCAATGCCAACTTGATTATCTGCACCGCTCGATTGCAACTGAGAGACGTCCTTCGTCTAATACCATTGATATAGATTTTGGGATAATCATACCTTAAAATCTAGTTGTTGAAGTTAGAGAGCCCAAGTCTTTATAAACCACACAGAAAGCCCAAAATTTCAATACAGTATTCAAGTCATATACCTTGCAATGAAAACCATAACAATCCACCATGTTTCGCGATCCTACATCCATGTCGGACTAGCTTTGCACTAGCATATGACTAGTCCCAAACGAACGCTGCTATGCCGACATCACCATCGGTGCCACTACATTGTAATTGGGAGACGTGGTACTTGCTATGATACCAAGTAGTTGCATTGCTTAAAAATGGATTGTGTTATAGGCTTATTGGCCGAAAAGCTCAAGGATCGAACTTATAGTGTTTACCTTGTTTGACACTAAAATTATCTAGGGTGCTTCAAGGGACCCTATCCTCTTGGCAGAGCTATTGGAGGTGCTTTAGGTCTCCTTAGTCAACAAAAATTGAGAAGTTTTTTTTTTTGGATACATTTGTTCATTTCAACTTTGTCTTAAATAGTCAATTATCTTACAACTAGCCATTTGCTTCTAGAAAAGAAAAAATGTATAATAATAAAATTGCTCTCATGTAATTGTAGGAGTCATTATTTATACAAAAAACAATTAATCCCACGTAATTGTAGGCTTCAATATTTAAATGGAAAGCAATTAATCCCTAGCAATCACCAATGAATCATGCCAAGCAATCACACTGAATTATCCTCAATTGTAGTTTGTCTGCATATTCTTCTATCCCGTAATGACCTCTACTAATTCCATATATATTTTGGGAGAGTCATACCTCAAAAGCTAACTATTAAAGTTGGAGATCCCACATTTGTACAAATCACAAACCAGAAGCATATAATTTCAATGTCGAATTCAAGTCTCATACCTTATAAAATGAACCATAACAATCTACTAAGTTTGGCGATCCCGGTGCCCTTATTGGACTGACTTTGCTCTAGCCTATGACTAGTCTTGAAAGAACACTACTATGTCGCATCTCCATCAATGCAACTCAATTGTACTCATGAGACATGGTATCTGCTCTGATACCATTGATATTGATCTTGGGAGAAGCCTACCTCAAAAGCTAACCATTGAAATTGGAAAGCTCACGTTTATATAATCCACACACCAAAAGCCCATACTTTTCATGTGGGATTCAAGTATCATATCTTACAATTGAAACCATAAAAATCCACCATGTTTCACGATCATGTGCCGACTTCGGACCGGCTTTGCACTAGTCTTTGACTAATCCGGAACAAACACTGGTATGCCTGTATCACCATCCACCTTGCTCGATTATAGTCGAGAGACATGGTACCTGCTCTGATATCATTGGTATAGATTTTGGGAAAGTCATACCTCAAAAGCTAGCTGTCGAAATTGGAGAATCCAAGTCAATATAAACTCCACACAAAAAGCTCATACTTTCAATATGAGATTCATGTCACATACCTTGCAATAAGAACCATAACATTAACCATGTTTCGCGATCTCGGTGCCCATGTAGGACTAGTTTTGTACTAGCCCATGACTAGTCTCAGATGAATACTACTATGTCGGTGTAACCATCTGTGCCACTATATTGCGATCAGGAGACATTGTACTTGCTCTGATACTAAATTGTCGCGTTATTTAGAAATGGATAGAGTTATAGGCTTATTGGCTGGAGAAGTCCAAGGATCGAGCTTACGATGTTTACCTATTTTGGCACTAAAATCATCTAGGGTGCTTTGAAGAACCCTATCCTTGACCTGGTAGAGCTATTCGAGGTGTTCTAGGCCTCCTTAGCCAACAAAAGTTGAGACAAAGTTCTCGATACATTTATTCATTTCAGCATTGGCTTAAAAGCTAATTATGTTACATCTTGCCATCTGCTTCACGGAAGGAAAAATCATATAATAATGAAATTGCTCCCATGTAATTGTAGGAGTCATTTTTTAAACGAAAAACAATTAATCCCATCCCATGTAATTGTAGGATTATTATTTAAATGGAAAGCATTTAACTAGGGTTGGACAAAACTCTCGAACCAAACCGAACTGGATTGGACCGAACCGAACCCGAACCGAATCGAACCAAGTGGTTTTTCGTAAGTTAAATACCTGAACAAGTATCTGAATTGAGTACCGATGAGTTTGGGTCGGTTATCGGTTCTAGACCAAGAATCGAAGAACCGAATCTAAATAATTTTTTCAATGTTTTATATTGAATTAATTATATTATTTTATTTTTTCTAAAAAAATTAGCTAATTAATTAAACAAACCAGTTAAGTCCAGCCAAATTAATTTTTTATTAGCCCAACATTTGGGCCTTATCCTTCCCTTTTCAATTCCAATTTCATTTGGTAAGCAGCCGTATGCCCACTCCCGTATAAACCCAATTCTTTATGCAGGTTGCTTGAAGCAAATGAATTATTGATATAGATCATCGATATTTTAATATTAGTATCTACTTTTTGGTATTTATATACATTGAATAAATCTTAGTAGACAGCTTGTTATTTATATGTTTTTAAATTGGGCTATGTTAATTTGTAAAAGTTACGAATCAACATGTCATTAGTTGTATTTATGTAGTGATGTTGTAAATATTAAAAAAATTAATTATGGTACAGAACTGAACTCGAACGGTTATATAATTATATTTGGACCCGACGGTTCCATTTATTAAATACCCGAAAATTTTGGGATGGTTCGGTTCTGAAGAGAACCGACCCATGTCCAGCCCTAGATTTAACTGCAAGCAATCATCGGCAAATCATGCCCAACAATCACCGGTGAACTATCCTCAATTATATCTTATCTCAATATATTTTCCCATCCTTAATGGTTTTTCCTCTCTACTAATATGCAAGTTGTAATGATTTTTATTTATTTTTTTTCAAAAAAGATTCAAATTGAATTTTTTTACTATAATAACCTTCCCGATGATATTTAAGGGTGTTATAATCATCAGAATGAAAATTTTGTTTACTTTGCTAGGCAATAATCTGACATTTTGGTTAAAAATTACACATAAATTTAGCATAGTTCAAATATCAAGCTTTTCATACAACTTTGTGTGTTGATAAAATGTATTTTATACGCTTATTTAGACCTAAAAATATAGAATTTAATGGTTTTTTTTTTTGAACAATTAAAGCCTAATTTATTGTATATTTCGTCTATTATGTGAAACTCGAATAATAGAAGTGGAATTAAGAGAAATAAGAAAAAATTGGCGAAAAGGGCAGGATCCAAAGTTTGGAAAATGGCAAAAAATGGTAAGATCCAAAGTTTGGAGACTAAAGTACAAACACTCAAAAGCTGCATCAAACCTCTCGACGAAGATTTCAAAACTCGGGTTTGAACTATATACTATTTCTTTTTCTTTCATTATTATGAGTAGTTAAATTTATAGGTAGGGCGAACAATGTAATCTATGTATAACTCTTTATTTCTTTTATTCAAGATTATATTTCTTTAAATGTATATGCGTTGATTTTATTCATGAATTTAATACTTTTAATTATTTGGCCAATTATTCAATGATTTTGTGAATCCATTACAAATTAAGAGGTAAGTATTAAATTTTGACCATATAGTAAAAGTCAGCAATTTGATATAACGTGTAGAGATATTTATACTAATTATTGCGGTCATTAGATAAATTCTTATAACTAATATTTCGTTTAACTAAGATCGATTCACATAGAGATATGGAATTGAATTAGTTAAATAGAGTTAATGAGAACTCGAGAAGATTAAATTGAATACTTTAGAAAAATTCAACTGAACACTACAATAGTAATGAATCTTGATTGGCGAATTAAATGGATCCATTGGTAAAATTATACGTCTCAACATCCACATTCATAATTTTAAAACACAAATTCGATAAATTGTGTACGTTAGACAATTTAATTTGGTTTGAGTAATTAGATGGTAATCACAAATATTATTATTTGTTTTCGATCAAATTGAAGTTAGGAATAATTTAATATATGTTAGATAGTGGTCCTTGTGGGATGATATCTGAATCCATTAGTCCAATATATTACTTTTCACGACCCTTACAGTTGTAGGACAAAAAATTGACAACAAGTTTTTAGCGCTATTGTAGGGGACTATTTTTAATTAATATTGGTTTTAATTGTTTCTTTCTTTTGTTTGATTTTCTTCTCACTTCTTTTCAATTGATCTACTTGTTTTTGTTTACTTCATTGGCAGGGAATGAAAGAAGCAAGAGATCAAAAATTCAGGGTTAATTACCCCAATAGTCACTGATCTTTACCGAAAGTTTCCACCAGGTTATTAAACTTTAAAAACTATGTGGTTAGTCACCGAACTTTCAAAACTGCAACCCCAAAGGTCACTGAATCCAGTGACCATTTGGGAAACTTTTTGCAAAGTTCAGTGACCCTATAGAAATCTTTTGCAAAGTTCAGTGACGAATGGAGTGAATTTTAAAGTTCAGTGACCTTTGGAGTTGCAATTTCAAAAGTTGAGTGACTAACCACGTAATTTTTAAAGTTCAGTGACCTGTGGAAACTTTTGGTAAAGTTCAGTGACTATTGGGATAATTAATCCAAAAATTCACAATATTGATCTTTAAATGAAAGTAACGTACTCTTTGGAGNTGTTTGGGAGAGCTCAAAATCCAATTAAAATTGAAAAAATAGCCGTTATTGGGTCTCACCCATCTAATAAAATTCAACAATAACGGCTAATTTTTTAATTTTAATCCGATTTTAATTTCTACCAAACAAGCTCTAAATATCAAATCTAATGTTTAGGATGAGATTAGATCGACCTGTGAATATTGTGGTGCTTTGCATTATACTAAAAATTTCTTATTAGTGGCTACTCTAGAGGAAGTAAGGAATGCTATCTTTGATGATTCTTATGAAGAACAAGACGTTGAATGTGAAATAGTTACGGGAGATATCATCTTGCAAAACTTTAAAAGGAATGAAGATTAAGTAATTTCAAATTAGCCAAATAACATCCCAATGGAGGATCTTTTCATTAATCAACCCGAGGAACGAAGTAAAGAAGAAGAACATGTAGAAACAAATAAATTAATCACGGATGAGCAAAATGAATTAGTGGCATTCAAAGAAGATTGGATTAGCATGCAAACCACCAATTTCATTGATTTTTTGATTAAAGTCAATGAAGAAATTGAATTATTCTTAGTTGACTTTGAATTGGGCAATTTCGGCAAGTCATATTGTATGCACAAGGGAAAAGTACGATTTTGGAGTATGTGTGCAATATGGAACAAAGTCAAATTGAGCAGTGTCATGGCTCACTTTTGAAAAAGTCTAGCTAATGACTTTAAATTAAGCGCTTATTGGGAGGCAACCAAATTTCTTACCATTTTATTTATTATGCTTTCTGTATTTGTATTTCATATAGTCTATTAATGTGCATTAGTTTTGAGGATGTTTGTGTTTCAATAAGAAGCTCATCATATTTATATTAAGACTGTTAAAAGAAAGTCACATATTTGAGTGAAAACGGTAGAAAATACACGTGACACATTTTTGAAGGTTCTACCGACCTAAAAACTATTTATCATACACACTACATTATAAATTTTTAACTTAATTTTTTTTAGTCTTATATTTGTCTTCTTTCAAAGATATAGAGACATCGAACAAGATGAAGCTTAACAAGCTAAAGAATGGAATGAAAGAATTCAAAAAGCCTACTTTCAATATCAAACAGAAAAATTCAGGGTTTATCTTCTTCATTTCTTCCGTGCCCCTTTATGTGCTAGATTATATTTTAAGATATTGAGGACAATGTCTATTTTAAGTTTAGGGAGGAAAAAATATTGAGTTTTCAGTTTTGTTATTCTTATTTGATAGTGTATTTCTACTTCTTTATTAAATATAAAAAATGAAAATGTGAATAAATTTAAGTTTTTTTAAAATTTTCAAAAAATGTAATTTTCTTGTTTATTGTAAGCTTGTGTGCGTTAGGTAGCCTTGTCTGTAAATATCTTTGGAATTATCTATCAATTTAAACAAGAAATCATAATCAACTCAAAAAGTTAGGAGGTACTCTTTACACAATCAAAAAGTTATGGAGTTAGTCTTACAAATAGTAACCAAAATAGAAAAATAACATTAAACAAAAAATAAAAATCAACTCAAGATGCCTCACATGGAGAATAAAAGAAAGGTCCTCAGAAGTAGTGAGAAGGAAGATATAATGACTTAAAGTTGAACTCATATTCTTTTCCTAGTACTTGTATTTACTTTTGAGTAGAATGAAGAAAAGTACTAATACCTTGCCCTCTAGATTATACTTACTTTATTCTTGTTGTCTAATTGTATGATATAAGTATTTAAAATCCAGATCATCTATAAATAGAGTGCATGGAATAGAGAAATCACACACCTCTCCCAGCTAACTACAATATCTCATCCCACTCATTCCAATGGATCCATCCGAAATTGTGGTTGAACGCTCTAGTTTTCCCCAGGATTTTATCTTCGGTGCTGCAACATCAGCATATCAGGTGTGCAACTAATAAGTGTATGTTATTATATGTCATATCAAGCAGTAATGAATGGAAGAATGGACAAGAGTTTAGCCAATTTTTAGTTTGTTATCACTGTCATCTATTTTACATACACCTTATCAAACATACCACTGTTGTTTGAAAATAATAATAATGATAATAATAAATATATAAATAAAAATAGAGTGAAGATTTTCTAAAACTATTATCAGAATGTAGGATTGCATATATAAGGGATTTGTGATGGACCAAGCAGCTCCGTCATTACATCTATTAGTTTACTTAAGTTTGTCATTCTATTCATTCTGATGGATCCCACCCAAATAGAGGCCAAAGGATCTAATTTTCTAAGGAGTATATCTTTGGGATATGACTTTTTCAGATGTAAAATTTCGAAATTTTTTGAAAATTTCCTAATTAAATGATGAAAATTACATTTAAAAATTTGTAACTCAAAAATAATAAATGTTAATGAAATAATTAAGTTTTTTTAAATGAGAGTTAGACGTCTTTTTAAAGGCTCACGTTTAACGTATTTTTAACTATTTTCGATATATGTTTGAACTATTCGACATGTCCATAATGTAGTTCTTGAAATAAACTTCGAAATGATATAAGCAATTTGTAGATTCGATTAGCGTACAATCGTTGGAGAATTTTTAAAATTAGTATATTTCGAAATTCAAATTTATTTTGATTTTGCCCCTGTTTGGTGGAGAATAAAATCAAATTTTTAGTAAATTTTAATGAAAATTAAACAGTTATGGATTTCATGAAATATGTTATTAAAATTAATTGTTAACTTTGATTTAGATTAAAATTAAAATTTCAATCGTTACCAAACGTGATTTTACCAAAAAAAAAAAAAAAAAA
>OU503039.1:5247830-5257872 GCA_912172775.2 Fraxinus pennsylvanica | reverse complement strand
TATCAACAAATAAGGCTTATGGTACTCTTAAGAAGGAATTCCAAATCTCAATAAAAAAACTAAACTTGTTAATTTATACTTGTGTTTTACACCATGACCGTTGGTGAGCATATATTTATCTTTATTAATTGGAGTGACAGCTAGCATTGCGGATGGTCAAAATGGGGGCGTTGCTATTGGTCACTATAATATGTTTGAGGTACATGGCCTTTAGCTACTTAAATTTTTATGGCACAGAGTGATGGGAATTAATTTAGTGGACTAAACATAAAAGGAAATGTAACTCAAAAATCAAATTTAAAGAATATTTCCTTTTATTTTCAGTCAAGACTTACTGTACATGGAAAGGTTGCCCCTTTTAATCAAATTCCGTATCAAAATTCCAAATCACTAGAAGTGGCTTGAAGTAATTGTTCATTCACAAAATGGAGCTTTCAAGACATTTTTCCACAAGTGAAAGATGAATTGAAAGAACAAATTTAAATGTACTAAATTACTTTTTTTGATCCAGTAAAGCAGGAAAGGTTTTCGTCCCCTGTATTGAAAATAATGATTTCGTGACCATTATTTGGAACTACATTCAAAATGAGTTCATAGTTTGTTAACGTTTGAAGTCAAAATTTTCAATTTTGAAAAAAAGGGAAGAAAAAACAAACTATTTACATTACAATTGACTGTACTCTAATTGAAACCACCAAGAATCACGTGTTCCATTGTATATTGTACTCATTTTTGATAATGTTGCAGGAAGATGCGGCTTTGATGAAGAAAGTTGGTTTGAATTCTTATCGATTTTCGATTTCGTGGTCCAAAATCTTACCAGGTATTGGACTCTACAATAAAATTAGAAAAAAATAGATTTTTTATTTCAATATTGAAACATCAAAGATTTAGAGTTTGTGCAATATTTAATCTCAAAAGAAAATTTTTCTAATTAATCAAATTTTTCAGGCAAATTGATTTTTTTTGCTTAAAAATTTAAATGACTATAGTTCCTTTTATCGAAATCCTCACTAGGCAAAGTGGACAAGATTCTTGACAATAGAGTTTATTGTCTTCATTGAAAAGTAGGACTAGGGTGTCTAAGTGGACTAGAAAGCTTCGTCTAACTTGCCTAGTTTTCCACCTAAAACTCATGGAAAAAAAAACTTGTCGATATATTGATAACTTTAGAACAAATGACAAAAAGTTTTTAAAATTAGAAGTTATATAGAAGACGAGAAGTAGTCACGAATATGTCGTTGCCAAGCAATTTCCTCAATTTTAATCCCAAGTAACGGTTCCTTGTTTTATTTTAATTTGTGTATAAATTATTTTTATATTTTAGGAGGCAAACTATGCGGTGGTATAAGCAAAGAAGGAATCAAATACTATAATGATCTCATAAACGCACTTTTGGCAGAAGGTTAGACTACATTATATATAGAATTTACACATTTATTGTTTCTTTAAGAAACTAATGTTTATTTTTGTTTAATTAATTCATAATTGAAGTTAGAAAATTGATATGATTTTGAAATCATTTCTCTTTTTACACACAAAATAAAATCAAACGATATTACCTTGCATTCTCGAATTACTTTATGCAGATATTCAGCCCTGTGCAACTATCTTTGACTGGGATGTTCCTCAATGTTTGGAACATGAATATCGTGGCTTCTTAGATTGTCAAATTGTGTAAGTAATTTGATCTTGCATCTCAAGAACATCTTGTGCTAGATATTAGCGAGTGAAGTTATTTTCCCAAACACTATATATCGAAGAACGGGTACAAATATTTTGTTTAAAGATAATGATATAAGTGATAGAATAATGGCAGATTGATCTCTTGCACAAAGATCAATGTCCTGTGAAAATTTTTACCATCATTGTGTACATTACACATATATCTTGATATTAACTTGTTTCACATTGCCATTACAGGGACCATTTTTGTAAGTTTGCTGATATTTGCTTTCGGGAATTTGGTGATCGAGTGAAACATTGGATCACACTGAATGAGCCATGGGCCTTTAGTTATTATGGATATGTGAGGGGCAATTTTCCCTTTGGTCGAGGTGAACCTCGTGCAACTTCAGCGAATGAAACTTCGATGGAAAATAGGCTGCCTCTCTTGGGGGCAACACCAATGGAACAACGTGCAACATCAATGGAACAACAGACAACATCGATGGAACAACTGATGCGTTCCTCGATCCTGCATCACAGAAGTGCAATGACTATTCCTCACTTTACTTCTACAGAAGGAGATCAGGTCAGGGTCGGAGAACTAGTTCCTATGGCACACAATTTGCCTGAACTTGTTTCCTCTGAAGGAGATCCAATCAAAGAACTAGTTGCTATGGCACAAAATTTGCCCCACCTTACTTCCTCTGAAAAAAATCCAGAGAGAGAACCATTTGATATGGTGCTTAGTTCTCCTCACCATACTTCCTCAAAAAGGGATCCAGGCTCTGAACCATATATAGTGGCACACAATTTGATCCTTGCTCATGCACATGCGGTTAATATATACAGGAAACGTTATCAGGTTTTCATTTTGATATTTCACAGACACTTTTGAGATTTAATTATTGATTATAAATATTATAACATTCGTACATACAGGAACGCCAAGGAGGAAAAATAGGGATGACAAACATTTCAACGTGGTTTTATCCACTTAGGGACACCTCGGAGGATGTAGAGGCTGCTTCAAGGGCAGTCGATTTTATGTTAGGATGGTAATTACTGCGTGTGCTTGAGTAGTTTATCCTTACCAAGAGAAATTTCTTTTCATCTCTATAAATTCCTAACACTCAAAATGAAATTAGTGGTCTTGGAAGTTCATTAAATTTGGATTCCATTATTGAAAATTAATTCTCTTCTATTTTGTCTATCCTTTAACCTGTTTATACATTTTTATTGTTTGTATATTGTATAAACCATGTGTCTTTTTGAGAATACATGAGATATATTTTAGTAGAATTTCAGGCATTACTTCTATCATAATTCAAAATTTTAACACATTTCTCTTGTTCAGGTTTGTAGCCCCTGTAATAACTGGCGATTATCCACCATCCATGAGAAATAATGTAAGAAAACGTCTTCCCAAATTTAATCCAGACGAGGTGGCGCTAGTGAAAGGTTCCTGTGACTTCTTAGGCATAAACTATTACACGACTTATTATGCCACAAATATACGTCGAAAGACTTCACAACCACATTATGACAATGATCTGCACGTTGAATATCATAGTAGGTACAATTCCGTTATATTCTTTTATCTTGACATAAAATGGACACTACTAATAACAATATGTTTACTTCTCATTCTTTTGTAGCTCATCGTCACGGGAAGCCAATTGGTCAGCGGGTGAGCCATTAACATTACCCTTCCATGAGAAAAATCAGAAAATGAATAGATTATTCTTACAACAATTTAGGCATATAAAAAAAATATGGCGATACATGATCGTGATAGAAACTCATAATATACCAGCTCAATGAATTAGAATACATTTTGTAATAACAATCTTTTTTATTTCATGGTAGGCTGGTTCGCTATGGTTGTACATAGTCCCAGAGGGAATTTACCATCTCATGCTTCATATAAAGGAAAGATATAAGAATCCCGAGATTATCATTACAGAAAACGGTATATAGTCCTGTTTATTAGTTTATTTATATAGCAAAAAAAAAATTACTAATTTTCAGGGTATTTAGTGGTTTGTTGGTTCCTCCATGATCTTTTGTAGGGTTGGATGAAGTCAACAACAAAGCCATAACAATTTCAAAGGCTCGTATTGATGAAACTAGGATTAAGTATCACAAGGACCATCTCGCATGCCTTAGAAAGGCGATAGAGTAAGTCATCATTTGTTTTGCACATATGGTAGTTTATGAATTGGAAATAAAATTGTATGTTTTGAAATTAATTGACTAGTTTTCCTTCATTTTCAGACGTGGTGTACGTGTGAAGGGTTACTTCATATGGTCATTGCTTGATAATTTTGAATGGGCCCAAGTGTACAACGTTAGATCTGGCATTTTTTATGTAGACTTCCTGAGTGGACGTTTGACTAAATTCCCTAAAAGATCAGCTATGTGGTGGATGAATTTCCTGAAAAAGCCTAATAAGGTAACAGGATGTCAAGACTAAGAAGAACGATGTGGTACTGTGAAAAGGTCAAGATGCGACGATGTAAAAAATTAACAATTACTGCTTCCTTTAATTTATTTAGAAAAGTTGTGTTGAATAATGCTGGCATGGATGCATGCTCGATGTTCCTTTAGTTTTGTCATTAATTCTCTTGTTGGATGAGAAACAAAGTAATGTTATAATTTGAAGTTATTATGTCGAAATAATTGGAACCCTTCGAGGCTCCAAGTGTAATTCTCGTGCTTCAGTTTGTGTGATAAAAGATTTGAGACCAACTTGCTTCAGTTCTAGTTAATTAGTATATTCTTTTTTTCTTCTTAATTACTGGAAGTTGTAGCAATCCGACTAACCTTTGTGAAATGTATGAATTGAAGTTAAACTTTCTTATCTTTTTAGCATCATTCTCAACCTTTCATAAATGTAGTAGCAAAGAACTTGTTGGTCGGATTCCATCTTAACTAGCGACAAATAGACAGGCACATCCACAATTGAAGAACCAAAATTGAAGAGATGAAACGTTTGGAGGACAAACTGGATCACATTAGAAGTTCAAGGACTAAAATGAATAAACTCAAAAGTTAAAGGATTAAATTAGAAGAAATTTAATAATGTGGTTAAAATCATTTTTGGGGGGGGGGGGGGGGTTCAACTGATGGACAGAATTCATCTATTCGTCCTCCAACCACACACACACACACACACTTGAAAGGCTTGGGACCAGGAGTGCAACAAATGAAATGTTAGAGTAAAAGCTCCAGCAATTTTAAAGTATGGGACATTGGCTGCAATTATCCGATTATGTTATCGTTAGTTTTTAGTAAAATTGAATAGATATTTGACCTATGTTTATCATTATATTAGTTTCTTACTATCCATCAACTTGGTGGAAAATTTGACAATAATAATCAATTTTAATATCTGTGCCAGCTTACTTAGAAATCAAATTTACAACCGTTTAACCAGTATGATATAATGGAATATATTATGGATTATGATCGTTTGATTTCCGGCAAGTGAACGAGATTGTGAATAAGTAATATAGTAGTATATAGAGTGTCGAACTCACGAGAACTAAGTATTCAGTCGAGTTCAAATTAATAGCAACATTAATTGAACAACAAATAGGTTTTGAGTTTTCTATATTAATATCTAAATTATCAATTAAACTAGAAAGCAATTTAATTGGTTTGATTTCAAATATGTGAAAGTATTGCTAAAATGTTGAACCCCCCTTTTTAATTCATTTTTAACACAACGAATTAAAGGTACAATTTGTAATCATTCTTGTTGATTAGTGTTCCTAATTTAATTGAAAACATCTCTCGATAGTTATCAAATTTATTCCCCTCATGTGAACCTTGTATTTCTCGATGAAATATGCAAACATGATAAATGCATTAAACGATCTAGAACATCAATGAAAATCATGTAAAGCATAGAGGTATACATGTATTCTCTATTGAACTATTTCTTCCCAATTTCTTCCAATTCAGCCGCTGCCTCTGGAAGTTTTTTTTTTTGTACGTGTATATATAATTAACTCAGCCCTTGCAGCCGCCCAATGTGTTTTTCTAATTCCAACCCTTCTACCTTCTTTGTTTTCTTGTGCGTCTATATATAATATCCCTTCAATTTCAGCCCCCCTAATTTGTGGTTCATTAATGATTTTTTTTCTCGAAGTCCTCAATTCTTTTAATATAATGCAATTCAATCCTCGAGTCCACTTAATTGTGCAACCAATGCCAATTTAGTCCTCGTACTTTGAATTTTGCTATTTTTTGTCATCTCTTGCTTCTTTCCTTTAATTCCTTTTTCAATCATAGAGTTTCACCTATTAAACATAAATACAACAATTTAGAATATATTTTGTCAAAAAAACTATCAAATGTCGCTATATTAGGCCCCGAATAAGTGATGCAGCATGGTCCGAGTCAGATGTTGAGTTGTCAGATAACACATTAATGGCTCTAAAGTATCACGAGTTGGAAGATCGGCGCAAGGATGGCAAGTGATCGCGTAATTTTGATAATTGAGACGTGTTTCTGTAATTTGGCTATAACTTTGGCTACGGTTGTTAGAATCGTGCCCATGACTCCAATCCGAAAAGCTTGTTTTAGCGCACACGATGTGGTCACAAAGCTTTGCTCATTATGTGCCGTTTTTGACCTCAGATTCTGTTGTTTTCCCTTCTGAAATGCTATTTTTAGTTAATAATTCGATTGGTAATTTTTAACCCGATTTGGGTTAGTTTTTTTTGCAGTCTACTATTTTATTCCTTATTTTAATTAGGCGCGATTTTTTGAAATTTTGCCATTTTTGGTAAAATTTGGATTTTTGGCTATAAAGTTTGGATTGTGGATTTATTTTGATTATTGCTACAATAAAGTTCTTTAAACTCCAGAGGCATTTTCTCTGTGTTTTCGACGTTACTCTTGTGTTTTTCCCTGTGAATTTACTGATAGAACTAGCTTGCAGAATAATCACTATTATGTCCGGCATCAATAAGTGTATAAATAGACCACTATAGTCATATTAGATTTACTCATAAATTCCATATTGAAGAATATTTGGACAATTATATTATATTGATACTACACGTGCATGGTATTGAACATCAAGACATTATCGGGCAAACAAGTATTTATTACAACATGCGCATGATATTAAACATTGAGACATAATGGGATGGAGAAGTTTTTGAAGCAAAATAATTACAATAAATGTATAGAGCAGGGTTTGATTTTCCCTAAAACCAAAAATAATCTACTGCACATGCCTAGACATCATGATTCCATTTTTAGTCTCTTTACTCCAATTCTTATTCTAATATTTACCTTGTTTGTTTCCATTCAGTGAATCGCTTTTCAATTCTTCCACCGTTTTCTTTAACTTTACATACAAGTAAAACGTAGACTCATGTACATCCAATATTTCTCGCTCAACTAATGACCAAATGCATTCAAATACATTTCATCTGTCCTTTTTTAAGAACTCAATTCAATTTTAATTGAATTTTAAAAATAAAAATCATTTTTTAAAATAAAATTAATCATTGATATGAAATTTAAAATACTACTTTCAATTTGAACTGAGCTCTCGACTACCTAAATACAATTTTATTTAATTAAACTAGAACACTTAATTCTTTTTTGTTGAAATTCTACTTTTACCAATCCATCATATTGAGGCTCACTACCTACCATAGATAAGTATTTGTAATTCAGTAGGCAACTTTACAATTCAAGCTCCAAATTATCATATTTAATGTATTCACTCGTGCTTGGGAATATCAATGAATACAACTAGAAACCATCAAAGGGATGTCTCATACGAATTAATAAATATTCTCTTACACAGTCAAAAAGTTTAACAATTAGTCTTACTAATAAACACAAAATTATAATTAATTAACTCAAGATGCCTAACATGCAGAATCCAAGAAAGGTCTTGAAAAGTAATGAGAAGGAACTTAAAGCAGCAGAGATTTTTTTTCCATGTACTCACGTTTACTTTATGTAGAACAAAGAAAAGTACTTACGTCTTGCCAAATAAATTATACTTACTTGATAATTGTTGTCTAATTATAGCATGAGGTCAAACACTCCAATTTTCCCAAGGATTTTATATTCGGTGCTATAGCATTAACTTATCAAGTGTGTAACTCTAATAAGTACATGTTTCAAATGGCGAGTGAAACAATATTGAATGGAAGGTGGACATGATTTTTTCTTATATTACAATTCTGCATCTTTTGAAATAGCCAATTCAACAATTCTGCATCTTTTGAAATAGCCAATTCAACAGTCAAGGGATCTGATTGAATTCGAATTTGTTGAAACACTGAAATGATTTTGTCTTCTACCAGGTAAGCACCTAATATTTTATCCTTGACTGTAAACTAACTTTTCGTTCATTTGATTTGCTACCAATTGCGAGTCACTTTTTAACTTATTTTTTTCAGCCTACATTTCCATTGTCAGCCGTGCGCCAGAGCAGGACCCGAGGAGAGGCCCAAGAGGCTTCCGCCTCAGGCCGAGCATTTTTGGGGGCCCATTTTTTCTCCTTTTTTTTTTTAAACCTAAAACTTCATTGATGCATGAATTATGTTTTCGTTCAGAAATTTGTTTGAGATTTTTGTGTGTTTTGACGGGTTTCCAGGCGCAGGATTTTAGGAAACAGGGGACCAAGATTAGGCGAAAAATTGATGTTTAATTTGATTTCGAGGCACCAGTTTGGACGATCTTCTTTATGTTATCCTTTCTTTTGCAGTTGAAGGTATAATCAAATCGAATGTGCTGTACAAGTGCAGGAGTGGTATTGAGAAACTCTAATTTCTCTGTATCTTTATTGAATTTGCCTATGTCATCCTTCTGTTAGCTTCTAGATCCAAACCAATAGAATGAAGATTTCATTGTCACTTAATCAGTTGTCGTGCTACCATTTCGGCATTTAGATTTATTGGGACAATGATGAAAGTCTTAACTCTGCCATATATTTTTGGCTGTCCTTCGGTCAGTCCGTGTGGTTAAAAAGCTAGTGTTTCTGAACTTTTAGCAAAATTTTATGCTCGAGTAACTTCAGTTTGTGTCAAGTTGGTTGCTGAAGTTAAACTTTTTACCATTTGAGAGCACCGGACATAAAGTTTATTACAATTTGGCCATTTTGTCTGTCCGTTAGTTAGACTAATGAAAAAACTGACGTTACATTCTAGATTGCAGCCAACTTAGCAATTAGAATGCCACAGAACAATTTCTGTTTATAGACAGTCTTGTGGAATTTTTTATTAGTTAGGTTAGGTATTCCAATCCTAAAAAGGGTTAAAAAATATTGTAAGCCCGTTCTTGAACTAGTGAAACTGTTATGTATCCTTATTTTTCTAAGTGGATTAGGGGACACCATGATTTACCTGTGAGACTTAACCAGTGGTGCAATGTTGTTAGACGGGAGTTTAGCAATCCTAATCCATTTATCAGGTGCTTTTCAGGGAGCTTGTCTTTTAGTTAGTTTTGTGCTTTCTTGGCAGGACAGGTTCAGTAGTCTTGTTTTGACGTATACTCTCCTTCACCTGCTCATAATATATTACAATGCATCCCTGCCTCTTAGCTAATCAGTGCCGGATATCTGTATTTCCAGATGTGCAGATGTTGCTACCAATATATTATTTATTCTTTACAAATGGTCCGGTTTCTAGTATTCTATTCCTCATTACCAATTTCTACTGTCACTATGTTATTTAGCTTAATATTGAAGATTATCTTTGTAAATAGTTGCTTGTTCAAAAATCTACTTTTCTATCGTACCGGAGCTTCTTATATTGACTTGGTAATTTCTTGGTTATAGACTGCTGCTTCTAGAAGTAGTTTTCTCCTTCACGTAAGCATTCCAATAATTTAAATCTCACGTATGATATGTTGAAGATTAAATGGCGTGGAAACATCAATTCTGCTTTTATAAGCAGTATTGATTATTTTTTTTAGCACCCTTGACTTTTTTAACAGTGTTTTGGTTCATAGTGGTGGTGTGCATGGTGGACGTTATTATGCTTTCATCAGGCCAACACTCTTCTGGGTATCAACACCCTACCCCCCCGGCCCCACCTCTCACACTCTCCCATTTGTGTTTCTGCACTCTCTCTTGGAGAAAGGAGAAGGATGTGTTTTCAAATGAAGTTTCCAAATAATTGATTTATCCTGTTGGTGGATGTGGGCATGCATTTTTAAATATCATTCATTAGTTTAATCAATCTTGCTTTACTTCTATGCGTGTTTATGCTTTTATCTGTTACATCAAGGGAGTTTAAGTGATAGTTGATGTTTCATCATTTTATTTGACACATGACATTTGCCTTGCGGATTTGTGATTCCCATCTTTAGGTACAAATTTGATGATGAGAGGGTCACT
>OU503039.1:5216821-5232821 GCA_912172775.2 Fraxinus pennsylvanica | reverse complement strand
AATGCTCGGGACTGAAGAAATACACGTCAGATTTTCCAAGCAATTTCAAAGTTTCTTCTCGCACCTTGAAAATTGTAATACCATTTTCCCCTTTTTGAGGATAAAATATCATCAGTTTCAATTCACATGTTTGCACCATAAAAAGTAAACGAAAACATCATAAAACCTTTCAAGGTTTCCTAGGATTGTTTCATCAAACTTTAGATTTATTATTATAAGAAAAAACAGATTGATTTTTAGAAGTAGCTCCCTTACACTACCTTCTTTATCTTGCAAACCTCCAGCCCTACGCCACCAAAGAATAGTTAAAGTCTTTATTTTGGAAGACGGACCCCGTTGATCAGAAATTCTTATGCAAGTCAAACTCTCTTTATAGCAAGAACGAAACCCACAAACCTTGGCTACAGATACATGGATTTGATACCAAGATGCCGTGTAATGCAAAGTGGCAGTGATGTTCAATATAAATCCTCCACTAGATGAGTCCCTTCCAGGTCCAACTTTCTCAAGATACTTGAGTGCTTCATGACACATTGTAAATCCCCCCAAAACGCTTGACAGTTGCATCCACTACTCTTTTTGCATCCTCCCGTTTTCGAACATCTCCTTCAATTGGTTAATTACTACTGCTCAGAATATAACACATAAATAGCATTATTTCAACAAGCACTGCCATTTTCCCTCACAATTGGCTTAAATTAAATTAAAACAAGAAACAATAATTTGTTTTATTGAGGATAAACCCACCCCCTTCACACAAGATCTTATTCCACATCTTCACTTCACCCATAGCTTGCATTTTATTTCAATCATATTGCAACTCAATATCAATAATTATCTCACATTACAATCATAGTTTAAATTGTATAAATCATAAGATATAATCGCAAACTGAAATTAAAAAAAAAAAAAAAAAGGAAACAAAAAAAATCTACCAGAGATTCAAGGTGTTTTTCTATAGAGGCTCTCGGATCTTGAGCAACGCATCGGCTGCTGCAATGAACGCGCGATAATTCCCCACAGCCACCTCCTGCATCTGCCTCCAAATTCTCTTCGCATCTACCCTCAATAGCTCTCGCTTCTACAATAGTCAAACCAAAAAATCGGAAATACAATACATAAACAAAAAATTATATAAAAATGTGTTTGTTTGTGAGTTGAATAACATTGGCACAGGTTGAGGATAATGCTTGGGTTCCAGCAGAGGCTCCGGCTCCAGCTCAAGCTGTGGCTGCGATGGTTATAGCCTCGAATCCGACTATGGCCATGGGTTAGGTACCTAGAATTGACCTTGGCCTTGAGGTCCTCCATTTCGTGCTCGAGCTCTTCCTCCGCAACGTCGGCCATTGGATCCTTCTTCTTCGCCTTCACCTGTGTGTTGGAGAAAAAGGGGACAAGACGGCACGGATGGGGATGGGTATTGCGTGATTAGGTTTTTTATTTGGGTTAGTCGGGTGGAATTGAACGGGTTAGACCCAAATTGCTATAACAATTAATGAAAAGATGCAATGAACATTGCGAGAAGATTAATGACAACGTTCAAAAGCGCGTTGCTAAAAAGAATTAACGACAACGTCAATGAACGCTGCGAAAAGGTTAATGACAACGTTCAATGCGCATTGCTAAAACATTCAATGGCAAAGCGCATTGCCTGTTGCTAAAAGCAATTAACAGCAACTCGCAATGCACGTTGCTAAAACATTAACAGCAACGTGCATTGCACGTTGCAAAATGAAAATTAACAGGAACGGATTTTGAACGTTGCAAAAGGGTGTATTAGCAACATTCTTTAAAAAAACGTTGCTAAAACTCAATTTAGTCAACCAATAGCAACATACACTTGTTGAATGTTGCCATAGACCCCTTTTAGCAACATGCAATTGATGATACAACAGAAAACGTTGTTGCAAAATGCTTTTTTTCTTGTAGTGCATATCTCTTAAATTTGAAATGGGTGAAACTTAAACTCTTAGTTATAAAATTTTCCCTTAGTTCCAATGAGGTTTATCTTCTTATTGTGAAACTCATCCTTCTATCAACCCAATAGTGTGGCTTCATCGAAGTCAACACAATTCAAGCTCCAAATCATCAAATTTAAACTCCGGCTCCAATATCAATTTCAAAAACTACACCAATAAATGACTAAAATTGCATTCCATTCGTGCACGTTTAATTCAATAATTACGTATCCAATTTACGTCTCAGGAATTGGAACAAAAATTTGACGTTAATTGGCACCCCTTTGTGATACCAATGAAATTTGATAAAAAGTTGTTCCATAATTTAGTTTTTATTTTGTCCTTTACAAACTTAAGAGTTTTTCTTACTAATAGTAACCCATATAGAAAAATGTATGTGCATAAAAATTGTAATTATCTCCGGAGGTTAGTTCATGCGAAACCCGCAAGCGTATGAGATCGTTTACATGTAATAGATTTAGTGAATTGAGAATATCATCCCACTGGGAATAAATTCAATTCAAGTTGACTAGTTCGTATGGAATTCGAATTATTTAACACAAGTGAATTTTTGATTTAATTTATAATAAGTTAATCTAAGAAAGCTATAAAAATTCTATTTTTATCAAATTATGGATGATTGTATTGGATTTCGAATTTGCCTATTACTATCTACTTCAACTCTTGATTTGTAGTCTAGTTCTTTTTATACATTCTTGACAATCGATAAAGTTAATGTATTTAATTTTCTTTTTCAAGACAAATTTAATCTATCATAACCACTATCAGAATCTATTTCTAGCTCAAATTAGAATTATTAGAATGCATTAAAGTTTAGATTATCTATATGATTGCACACGTGATAAATATTATTCCTAACATTTATTATACATATGATACTTTTGACGCGTTCTAAATTTATTGTAAGTTTCCCAACATTACAATAAGCAACTAATTATCTAATTTGTGGCCAATCAATTAAACAATGCAATGGATATGCAAAATTAATCAAGAAACGCAAGGAATAATAAACTATTAGTTTTGAATTAGAAATAAATAACGAATATGGTTCATCTTCATCCGATAAAAAATGATCTAGTTTATCATTTTTTAAATAGTTTACAATAAAAATAATTGAAAAATATCATTCCGATCATGAAATAATTGAAAAGATGTTGATCTTCAAGTCCAAAGTTGAATTCTTCAAAGTCTTGATGTAATTGGCCTTCAATTCCTTGCTAGTTCTTGATCTTCTCTGTCAAAATATAGCAATTAGATCCTTTGTTCTTGATTATGTTATCATGTATAAAGAGATAAGAGTGTTTTCCAATATGTAGCCCTTGTTTTGTACTTATGAGCACCGAAATATGTCAAAACCGCGTTCAATTTGGGTTCCAAAAGGGTTTGAATCGCAAAAAAAAAAAAAAAAAAAAAAAAAAAAAACTGTCAATTCATCTATGAAAAAGCCCATGAGCGCACGCATGCATGACTACCAGGCGCAAGCCAAAATGGCCATGCGCATAGGTTTGTGTCTTTTCATATCTACACAACTTTCAGTATTTTAATCATAACTTTCTCTCCCGATGCCTAATTGAGATGATTCAAATCGTGTTTCAATGCTAACTCAAAAGGGATACAATTATTATAGACAAACAATGTTTCAAATTTTAACATTTGTTATTCAAAAGATGGGTCTCAAGTTGAGGTTAAAAGTCAAGAGCATAATTTTTTCGGTTAGAAATTGATTTGGGAAAATACTTCGACTAAATTTAACTCATTTGACCTCCAATTGCGTACAATTGATCATATGTGATTTTCAATCATCATTTTTTTAAGAATCAACTAATTGAATGTTTACATTTTGGTCCCCAAATTCTAGATTTATTTTATTTTTCCCTTTTTCATCAATTTCTTCCAATTCCACCAATTTGCACATCGAGTTCAACATAACAAACATAATTAATGAATAATTAAGTTATAACACATTCAAATTACTAATAAATACTATAATTTAATAGCTAAATAAGTGTACAAAATACGTTTATCAAACATTCCCAAACTTGAATATTTATTTGTGATCAAACAAAATTATAACCCTACTTAAACAAAAATTGTAAACACACATGGTTAGATAATTTCCCTTTGGTCTCAAGATTGTAATATATGTATTAAAATTATGAACTGTTACAAAATTACAATGCTAAAATTAATTTCTACTTATCCAATGCAAAACTGACGTGTGAGTGAAAATTCATGTCAAGTATCATAAATTCATAAGATGATTCAAATCTCAACCCTCAATGGTCAATAGTTATCCTTCTCCTGTGAGATTCACACCCCGAAAACTCATTTTTTTTAACTCCTAAAGTTTGATCGATGGTTGAATTTATATACTAATCATCACCCTTTCTAGTTTGGGTAGATCTTACAAATCGCAGCTCAACATATCAACAAATGAGGATGCTCCTTATTTTTTACAACTTCAACCTCCAATAATCAACTAAGTTAACAATTCATTGTCAAATGTTTAAATTCTCCCAAATAAATGTTTGTGGCTTAATCAAAGGACGTAATAATCGTTTTTTTCGTCTTTTCCTTTTTTCTCATATTGTGTGTGGACTTCTCTCCATTAAACTTTCTAAATGATCCTTGAAGCGCGCTTTTGATTGACAACTCTCAAGACAGATGACTATAGGGTATCAAGTTTTATATATCCTTACAGGCTTAATCACTTGAGTCATAAGGGCTAAGAACAAAAGTTTCGCTATGAGACGATTTTTTTTCTTTCTTTCTTTCTTTCTTTCTTTCATGCAACGACTAGTGCAATACCTCTTATTAAACACTAATTCTCAAAAATAAACATTTACCTTAAGATTTTTATCTAATTTTCGTCTTATTGTCCTTAAACAATCCATACAAAATTTTGCGCACATGGAATCTACATTAATCTCAATGTCTCCCTACGACAACCCAATCATCCCCAAACTATCTTAGAGTTGGTTTAAAAATGTATAATTTAGTGGTTACTGAATTTAGTAACTATGATCAACTAATTAAACTTTTTTTAACATATTCAAAATTTGAATCAAACTATTCTTTATGATACAAAATATAAATCTTTTGCTCAAAAATATCAAGTTTCACATCAATAAACATAAATCAACCTTAACATGTAACTTATTCACAATTTATAATTTAATATAAAAATGGATATACCCTAGCATGTATTTAAATAAATTACAAGAATAATAGAAAAGTATCATCAGGAACAAGAAATAATTCAAAAGATGTCGATTTTCAAGCCCAATGTTGAAATCTTCAAAATCTTGATTTAACTGACTTTCAATTCCTTACTAGTGATTGATCTTCTCTATCAAGATATAGCAATTGGTCGTGTATGAAGATGTACAAGAGGGATTTCCTGTAGCCCTTGTTTTGTATTTGTAAGAGTTAAAAAATATGTCAAAATTGCGTCTAATTTTGGTTTCAAAAGAAGTTGAATCGCAAAAGAAAACTGTTGATTCATCTGTGGAAAAAGCCAACATGTACACACATGCATAACTATCACGTGCATGCCATTAAGTCAAATGGCTCTCGGGTCATGAAGTTAGTGTATCAAGCATGCACGGGTTTGCGTCATTTCTTCTATGCACAACCTTCGATTTTTTCGTCATAACTTTTTCTCTCGACATCAGATTGAGATAATTCAAAGTGAATTTGAAAGCTTACTCAAAGAGTTACAATTATTCTTAGAAATACAATTTTTCCAATTCGAACACTTGCGACGCAAAAATAGGTTTCAAGTTGAGGCAAAAAATCCGAAGCATAAATTATTGAGCTGAAAATTGATTTGTGTAAATATTTCAACCTTATTTCACTCATTTGACCTCCAATTGATTATATGTGATCTTCAATCATAATTTTATGGTTCAAATCATATATTGCATGTTTACACTTTGGTCCTCAAACTTTGAATTTCTTTCGTTTTTGGCTTGTTTCTTTCTTTTCTTTCAATTCCACCAATTTACATTCAGTTCAACTTAACAAATTTAATTAAAATATAATTAAGCTATACCCATCCAAATCCCTAAAAAATATTGTAATTTAAGGGCCTAGATAAGTGTACAAAATACACTTTAATCGCTAAAATTATATACCGTTAGTGCACATGTCTCATTCAAGTAATAAAGTGGAATTTTTTAGTCTGTGTTGTCGATCCCTTGATAAATGATTACTTTTGATTACACAACTTTAATCAATTAAATTTTAACAATAAAAATAAACACACAATAAAATTTGATGTTGGAAAATAAGGAAATTTAACTAAAATCTACAAAATAAGAAGACATAAACACTAGGAAATTTTGAAGGAAAAACGTGGTTGAGATTCAATAACTAAAATCTACAAAATAAGAAGACCTAAACACTAGGAAATTTTGGAGGAAAAACGTGGTTGAGATTCATGATTTCGTTTAACTATCGCCTAATTAACTTCTCCACAAGCCAATTAATAAATTGCTCATTTAATTGTTAGACTCGATTTTCCAATTTTAGTTAGTTACCCATATCGAGTGAAATTGACCCTAATTTGTTAGTTAACCTATTATATCTCTATGTCGATTAAACCAAAACAACCATATTAAATATTTGTGAAAATAGCTCAAGGGTCAGGGTCACTTAGGGTTAGGGGTAAATCTCTATCCCCACATAAACCTAGAGTATTTACTATTTGATCTAAAATGTATAATCTTCTTTCGAACGATGTACAAATCACTAAAATTAGTCATTTAATGGCCAATTAAATGAAATCATTCAAAACAATAATAAATGCACATGAAAATAAGTACTATAACGTTAAAAGGCAAATATTAAAATTAATTAAAGCTAGTTAAATTTCAACCATAAATCCCAACACAAATAATTTAGCCCATTTTATATTTGTGATAATAAAGGAGAATATTCATACAATATATCAATTGAAGAAAACAATGAAGAAACAACAAGATTATAGATAAAACCCTTGTTTGGCTTGATTTTGAAGAAAATGGCTAGCTCATGATTTCCCAAAAAATTCTCCAACTCCTTAGATGTATTCTCACTGTGCTCTTGATTTTGCCACCAAAATTACGAGTAAAATGGAAAGAAAAAGAAAGAAAATAAAAAAAAATGAGAAGGAAAACAGAAAAGAAGAACACGGTAGAAAGCAAGAATATCCCCAGCTCCCTGATTTCACACAAACAAAACAATTCAAGATTTGCAACCTAAGTACCTAGACTTTCACAAAATAATACAAATGGTCCCCAAATTTTTGAATTAAAACTCTCCATGTCCAAAGCCATTTTTTTGTTTTAATTTTGTAGCCAACCCCTAGGTAATGGCACACCAAGTCCCTCAACTTTTATCTTGTACAATTTGGTCCTTAAATTTTGACTTTTATATCAATTATACCCTTCATAAGTTGCATCCAAGATCCTTTAACTTTTTGCTTCGCTCACTTTGGTCCACACATTCACAATTTTGCACACTTTTAATCCATTTATCCTCATTTTGTCTTGTTCTTTTTTTGTTGGGTGATTTTTACCTACAAATGCAAGAAATTCGCTCATTTTATCAATAACAAGCATATTTAGGTATTAAATAAGTGTGCAAAAATACACTTATCAAATATCCCCAAACTTAAGTTCCTGCTCGTCCCCATCAAGATTATCTATTAACACAATTGAGTAATACATGATAAAGATTAACATTATTAGACAGCTTGCCATAATAGTCAACAAGTGTAAAATTGTATAATCAATTCACAAATATGTTCCAAATAATGCTAGCAAAAATAATTTAAGCTTATCCAATGTTCAATCGATGCGCGTGTGCATAGCCACTTTCAATCATTATATACATTATGAAAATGTTGTCAAGATGAAAAATTTTCAAATTGACTTCAACCCAACCCTTTATGGTCATATATTTCTTTTTCCTCTCGTGAGATTCACACTCCTATTGGGTCTAACCAACAATGTCAAAAATCTATTGATTTGATGATTCTCCACTAGATAAGTGCTTAGGCATTTAAACTTATACTAAATAATTCAAACCCACTGGTTATCTAACCCCAAATATCGAAAACAATTGCACCAAATCAATTTTTTTAAATTAAGGCTTTTAATTGACCTCGCACTATTAAGCTTTCTTTTTAACCCTTGTAGCGAAGTTTAGGTTGATAGCTCCCGAGTTGTTTAAACCTAAGGGTACCAGGTTTCGAGATACCTCAACAGATTAATAACTCGAGTCAAAAAGGCTACAAAGTGAGGCCCAAGATTCAACAAGTCCAAAATCGTTCTTTTAAGCACCAAAAAACTAATGGGGCTTAGCTCCCTAGCATATGGTCATTACCTAGTTTATACTTGACAAAAGACACTCAACAACAATTTTTTTTATTCCTTTCAACATGTATGGAATCAACACACTTCCAAATAAAAGATTAAAAGTTAGAAAATTGGACGGCCTTCCAATAAGCGCTTTTTTTATAGTCTTGAGCTCGACTTTAACAATTGACTCATAGAAATCTAAAGAAAGCACTGGATGCCTTGCCCATTTTTCTTCGCTTGGCTTTGTTCCACTTTTCATTCGATTTCAAAACTCAACATTGCCCATTTCTATATAATAGGAATTATCTATTCCATCCAATTCAAATTCAACTATGAAGATTTCTACTTTCACATCAGGTTTAATCACAAAATCAATATCTTAGCAATCAAATAAGTCGGAAGATTGTAAGTTGATTTTCTCCTCATTGGCTGCCACATTTTCGTTTAGCCCCTTTGTAATTAATTTGTCATTCTCTTCAAGTTCTTCAATAGTTGACTCATTTTCGGATTGAATGACAGGTTTGCCATTGAACTCGACGGGCAATGGCAAGTCTTTCCTATTAACTTCGTCGAGTGGATTATACCCCCATTTTTGAAATCCATTCCAATATTCGTAATCTCCCGCAAACATGTCGTCTACATCCAACTTGGTTAAGTTCATGGTAATACTTTGCAAGTACCTTCTCGTTCAAAAATATAGGACCATTTCCCAAAAATTCAATGTCGTCCCAATTGTCGGGTACATATTTTCCCGCAAGTATGTAACTATCATTGCAATTGTCTAGTGCTTGTTTTCTACATTTCAAATATTGCCTAAACCATAGAAATTTCAACATTGAAGTATCAGTGCACGAATACAAGCATTGTCTTGTACAATGCATCGTTTGACAAATTTCACATCTTGAACCTCCAAGCATATTTTCATAGTCAACGTAGCGATTAAACATTGTAAACACGTTGTTACTTTGCCAATATTGGAATAATGTAACTATAGCTGAAAAGTACAATGAGAGAATACAAATACATGATATATTAAAAATATGGGGGTTTAGCTTTATTTTAAAATTTTGGATCTTTTTGTTCACGTTTAGCTTTATTTTACATGGAAATTGTCCATTAAAGTGAAATTTATTTTGCAATTTGTTATGAAATTTGTTACCATTTCCAAAAAGTAAAAAAAAAAAATTGCTCGAATACCATTTTCTCACCATTTTTTCATCAAAGTTTAGTTTTCGTTTGATTTCGTTTTAAATGGAAATTGTCCATTAAAGTGAAATTCATTTTACAATTGGTTATGAAATTTATTTCCATTGCAAAATAATAAAAAAAAAAAATTGGAANTAGTGTTCGTTTGATTTCGTTTTACATGGAAATTGTCCATTTTTTTTTTATTTGAAGAAAATGGAATTTTATTAAGAGTCCCTCACTTGTGGCGGAGGAATACCATGATACAAGGAATAAATCATTTACATCTGATATTCGGTAGACTCCACGAGTCAGTCCTTAAAATTCCCCTAAGGCCAAGAGGGACATTATCCCCTTCTTGAATGGTGAAAGAATTGCCAGTAGCCCCAATTTTTGCCAAATAGTCTGCTGCCATATTTCCTTCCATTTAGATATGTATTATCTTAGCCCAGGTGGTTTCAATCAAGGCATAAATATCCTCCCATAAATCCTTCAAATACCATAGAGTGCATCTTCCCTCCTGTGCCCATTTTACCATCGGCATGGAATCTGATTCTACCACAAAATCCACCCATCTTCATTCCTTGCACATAGCCAATCCGTCTCTAAGGCACGCCATAAAAGTGAGCGAAACCATGACTCAATCTACCTCTGCCATCCCTAATCAGTCCGCCTCTCCCTGCAACAACTGGATTCCCATTTCATCCCCCATCAACATTCAATTTCATTGTACTACTACCAGCTGAGGAACAGCCATAGAAATAGGTGCAATTGGGACACTTAATCTATCCAGAATTTCCCTGTCAGGCACTTTTATTTTTCGGAACTTCTTGAAGGAGCTCACAATTGTGATCAACATCGTCTTAATCTGTCTAACAACATATCTCGAAGAGATATTTGCCTCCTCCATTCTGACTGTACATCTAGCTCTCCAAAAGTACCAAGTGATAAGTAAAGCGATGATTCTACGTAACACCCCCACCTATGTATTTTGTGATGCTTTTGTCCACCATGATACCATTTTACCTTGCCAGCAACTAGTCTCCGAGAACGGAATAATGCAAGCTCCTACGAAATATCTCCACACCTCTTTAGTCAAATCACCCGTGCTTAAGACATGATCTTCCGTTTCATAAGATGGTTCCGTACAACAATTACATCTGGATGCCAAAATTGACACCCAATGCTTGGATATTAATGTCAACAGGTAACTTAGATCCAAGAGCTCGCCAACTTACAAAAGAAATTTTCTTGGGCACCATTAGAGACCAAAGCCATTTTTTCCATTCACATTTATCACCTCTAGCCCGAATGAGTTCACAAGCTGATTTAGAAGTGAAACAACCATCATTGGTTGGCTGCCAGACTAGAACATCTCTTCTAGGGTGAAGTACAATATTAGCATCAATGATTTGTTTGACACCATCATTATCAAGAAGATTTCGAAGCTTATCCATATCCCTCCCTGTGTCCGATAGCAAGTCTTTAACTTGGAGTTTTTGGTCGTTGTACTGATTTTCTTCTGATAAAGGACCTGACCCTAACCAATTGTCAAACTAGAAACTAGCTTCTCCATTGCATATAACCATTTTTGCATGTTTTAACACCAACAGAGCAACGTGCAACGGGGACTTCCAAAATCTAGAGCCATGGTTACTATGTAGGACAGTAGTAATGTGATTATTCGCCAGATATTTTCTTCTGAAGAAATCTGCACATAGGCTGCTCTCTTTTAATAATTTCCGGACAAATTTCATTAAAAGAGATGTTTGCACTTCCATGAGGTTTCGGAATCCTAGACCCCCTTCTTCCACCGGTAGATAGATATTCTTCCATGCAATCCATTTTCTCTTGTAGCTCCTAGGTGACGAGCCCCAAAGAAAATTCGAGAACATTCTATTTAGTTTCTTAAAAGTCCCTTTAGGAACTTGTAAGACAGATACGATGTGGATGGGCATGCTATTAAGGACATGTTTGATTAGAGTAATTTTGCCTCCAAAAGATAACAGTCTACCTTTCCATCCGGCCATTTTTTTCTGAATCTTTGCTAACATCGGTTCTAGCATATCCATAGTAAGTCTTCCGATGTGAAGAGGCACCCCTAGGTAGGTGCATGGCCATGAGCCCTCCCCGAAGCTTGATAGTTTCAACAAACCATTCCTCCGTGTTTGCCTGATGTGCTTGGAGAAAAATATCACAGATTTGGCTGAACTCACCCGTTGTCCCGAAATATTTTCATATGTATTCAGCAATTGCAATAAATTCCAAACTGATCTCTTGTCACCATTGGAGAAAATTAATATGTCATCTGCATATAAAAGATGCGAGACCATTACACCTCCACCAATGTTATAAGGTTTTATCTTTCCCAAATCATAAGAAAGCTTAAGCAATCTAGAGATGACCTCATCTATTATGATAAACAAGTAAGGGGATGGAGGATCCCCTTGTCGTAGACCATGAGATGCTTGAAAGAATCTTTAGCCGACCCATTCGGAATAGCAGAGAACCATGGAAGGAAATACAATTAAAAATTAAATTTCTCCATTGTTGGGAGAATCCAAACCGCTTTAGCACCTCCAACAAGAAACCCCAATTCACTCTGTCATATGCCTTTGTCATATCCAGTTTTACAATAATGTTTCCACCCGTCACCTTTTTATTTAATGATGATGCCATTTCTTGAGCCACCGCCACGTTTTCAAAAATACTTCTCCCAGGTATAAATGAACTTTGTTCCTTGGAGATAAGAGACCGAAGCAGCGGATACAAACGCATAACAAAATTTTTGAAAGGATCTTGTAGGGAACCGAACATAGGCTGATGGGGCAAAATTGTGCAAAACTTCCAGTATTATCCACTTTAGGGATCAAGACCGGATTTGTCGCTCCAAGCAAAGTAGTCAGTGGTCGTCCCTTGAAGAATTGTAAAGCCATATCCAGCAAATCCTTCTTTACCACATCCCATGCAAATTTGAAAAAACTAGCTGTATATCCATCCGGCCCAGGACAATTGTCCATAGGCATCGATCAAAGTACTGTTTGAACCTCATCCATGGTAGGTAGTCAACACAGCATTTCATTTTCTGTTTATCCAATACATGGCTGAATGAGATGCTTCATGGTATCTAGTGGTTGCAGAGACCATAAGTAAATTTTGGAAAAAATGTATAGCCTCTGTATGTACAGAATCCGCTGATGCAAGTATGCGGCCATTCTCTAAAATCATACTTTGAACAGATTTCTTGGAGGTTTTACTCTTTACACATGCGTGGAAAAATCTAGTGTTGTCACCTTTTGGCACCATAAAACCTCCTCCCATTGCACCAACTCGCTATGAAGCTTGCTACAGTTGATAAGCTGAGCTTCCACTTCCTCTGCATATTCTTGTATAACTGTATTTTCAAGCATCATCATTTGATTCTCCCGTTTGGTCATTTCTTGATCCACCCGACCAAACACCTCCACATGCCATCTTTTAAGTACCTTTTCCAAAGTCTTAAGTTTGTACCCCAGGCGGACCATTGGACACCAAATGACCTTCTTTTCCCAATATTGTTTAATAAGAGGTAGTAGCCCCTCATACGAACACCACATGCTTTGAAATCTAAAAGGTGTTGAGACATATTCATGAGCTCTATTATTCAGCTAGATCACCATTGGGCAATGGTCAGATGATGAGCGAGCCATATTGATCAGCTTTGATTAACTAAATCATTCTAAGAAATGGGGTTTACCAATACTCTATGTAGCCGAGCCCAAATTCTTCTTCTACCTGCTCTTCCATTACACCACATTAGGCGACTACCTTCAAAAGGTAAATCTACAAGACCACATTCCTAAATACATAGGTTAAATTCCTGCTTTGGACGTCTATCAGAAAATAGTCCTTCCACGTTTTCCTCATTCGCACGAACAACATTAAAATCACCACCAATAAGCCATGGCTCTGTATCACTTGACATATTTCATATTTTCTCCCGAAGTTCTCTACGCTTGTTCCAGAAACAACTAGCACACACAAATGTTACAAACATTTTTTTTCCATCTTTAAGAAAGAGGCCTGAAATAGCCTGATCAGATGCCACCAACAGATCAAAATGCAATTCTTTACTCCAAAATAACCAGATTTTCCCACCTTCCATGACATTAGAACAGCAATTCTCCATCCGTAATTTACGTCTCCAATTATGAATTCGGTCTACTCGTACAAACAGTTCTATAAGAGCTACAACTTCTGGTTTAAATTTTTTATTTATCTACATAAGATGACTTTTCGATGACACCACTCCTCTAATATGCCAAATTAGCACATTCATAGTTAATAAGGTTTTTGGGACCTAGTAATCTTAGGGAAGATTGCCTTTATGGATTTTGTTTTGGTTCTCCTGCGCTTCAAAAATGAAACGTTGTTCTCACCATCAGTCTCTTATTGTTTTGGAGCTAGTTCCTCTAATTCATCACCATCTTCTTCTTCTTCTGAAAAAGCTTGAAAATTAACATTGTGCAGGGAACCATATATCTGCTCCTCCAAATTGTTATTAAAGTAACACGTCTCATTTTCAAAACTAGCATCAATGATCTTTAGATTTTCTTGTGGGGACAAAGCACCATCCTCCAGCACTACTTTTAGTTCTTGTCGCTCAAACGGTAAGGAGTTTGTCTGTTCATTATCAACATATGGCCCTGTGGATTTAGTGATGTCTATCATTTCTTCTAGATTTTCCAGTTGTATAGGTTTGTATGAGCTACTTCCAGGCGTCTTTTGATCAAATTGTGCCACAGAAATTAATTCACTGACCATGTTACTATATGTTCGTGAGATTTCGCAAGTGCACGGATCGTGACAAGTAAGAAAGTGGATTTTTTTGTAAGTCCGAATATCGTCCCACAGAGACTATTATTTGCTATAAAGTTTTAAATTAATCTAGTTTCGATTTAAGTTAAAATGGTAACTAATGATCAAATCAAATCAAGTTATGTTTTCTAAATGAAATTCTAATCAACAAAATAATGAACTATTTAACAAATTAAAGGACTCAAATTAAATCTGGAGAAAAGATTATGTGATTAGATAGTTTAGAATTTCCGATTTCACTTAGGTTATTTATTATACATTTAATTCCAATTTATTCAGCCATTTTTCATACATGCCAACGATCGAACTAACCTGATGTAGTTAGTGATCTCTCTCGAGCAACACTAATCCTATTCATTGTCAAGGATATTGAATAAGATTACAGAGATCATCAAAGATTGCGATTATATTTACTTTCCTTTTAGTGTAGGTTTACTTTCCTTAGTAGTTGATTATGTAATCTTTCCTTTTATGTTTTTTTCCTTCTACAGTTATTTGTAACCCTATAAATAGGGTCTTCTACATTGTAATATTAACAAGACAATATAATACAATTTATATTTCTTGACATGGTATCAAAGCCAATTCCTTAAAATTTTCTCTTGTTTTTTTGATAAGGTTTTCTCACGACGGAAGGAGCTTTCTTTTGCTCCTCCCGCCCGATCTCGATAGGGTTTTCGTTCATTCTGTCAATTTAATTGCCCAATCTTGAGTTTTTGTTTTCGTTTATTTTTTTTTCTTTTCTGGGTCGATGGGGTTTTTGTCAACAGATTCATCAGTTGGCATCTTCATCAGTTTGGGCTTGCATAGTAAACATTCTGGTGATTTTTTTTATTTGAAGCTCAGTTCAGATCCGAGGTCCAATTTCTGAACTTGTACATGAAGAAAGAATTGCATTTCGAGTTTCCAATAATTGCGGTGGGTTTGATTTCAGTTCGGAACCCGTGGTTTTTCTCTATCAGCAGGTCAGTAACACCGATGAAGGCGGCGATGATCTGTTTATGCATCAGTTTAGTTTTCGCCTGGTATTTTAGGTAATGGGTGGACCGTGTGTTTGTAGCTCATTGGGTTTCTTGGCAGTTTTGGCACTGGCCTCCTTCAACTTTGTGAGGCTCTAGAATCTGTTTTCCCCCTTCTTCCTATTCTGGCTATTTAGTTAAATATAACAGCAGCATTCAAGCTTCAATTCAACTTGACGACAGCCATTTGTTGTAACTGCACGGGCTTTTCAAGATTTGGATAACCCGATTTATAAAATCTTGGAATTCAGTGACTTTCGTGTCATTCTCATGAAACATTCATGCCCAGAGGACTTAGGTGGAAATCAATTTTTATTATGGGTGGTCGGAGTTGAATCTGATATTCTTCCACGTTTCTGTGAGTGCGGCTTCTTTATGGGCGGTGTTGCTGTGTGTGCAATCAGTGGAGATCAGGCTGTGGTTATTGGCGGCTCCATCTCTGTGTGTGATCGACGGCGAGTTGAGTCTCCGACGATCGAAATCTTTGAGGCTGTGTGTGTGTTTGGCTGTGGGTTCGGCCTCGACGTGTGACGTATGCTCTGTGTGAGAACTGAGGCGCTGTGTGTGGGTTGCGGTGGTTTCTTTGAAGTAGGCCTATATTTTTTGGTTTGAAGTC
>OU503039.1:5195713-5208667 GCA_912172775.2 Fraxinus pennsylvanica | reverse complement strand
GAGGTCCGATTGCATAAGGAGCTTGCCGGGATTGAACAAAGGATCGCAACATTGATGGAAAGGAGATTATGGAGAGAGTCGACGGGAGTAGCTGAGTCAGAAGCTGAGAGGTGTAAAGAAGAGGAGAAATGGAGGTAATGGGGTAGACAGGAAGCTTGTGGGAGGGGGGGTTGGGAGTGACCGTCGCCGCCGCCGCCGTAGAGCAAGAGACGAGAGAAGAGGGATGAGAGTTGAGAATTGATTTTAGGGTTTGATTGGGTAGATAGGGTAGGGAAGTATATATAATTAAAAATTAAAAATAAAAAAATGTTTTAAAATTTTTAATTAAAACCTGATTTTTGCATAATGAAACTTGATTCAAGATTTATGAAAATGGAATGTTAAAACCAGGTCTAGGTGTAATTTCCTCAAATAAAAATCCATCATCTTAAGTTGCCACAGGTCAAGTATTTCTAGGCAACTTTACAATTCAAGCTCAAGTAAGTGAGTAACCGTATTTAAGTATGTATTCTGGAGGGTGTGTGCTTTTTCCTCTCTCCTGAAACCTTTCCTCTCCCTTCTCTCCTGAAACTTCCCACTCCGTGAGCGCTCATTGGGGGTGGGAGCTTCGGCTCCCCCTCCCTCTCTTCTTCTTTTTTTCCCCTCCTTTTCTTTTGTCGGTGTGTTTGTGTTGTCCTTGCCAGCGTTTTTGGGTGGTGAGTCGGCTCTTCTCTCCGAGACGGTGCAGGCGAAGAAGTCAGTCGAGGTATGGCCGGATTCCGTACGGCTGGCCATTGCTGTGGGGATTGTGTTTCTGTACGCGAGCTGGGTCCTCGGCTCGGCTGGTTTCGGGCTGCAATTTGCCGGCGGGGGGAGTACCGTCGTGCCTCTGCCGGCGGTTTTGATGCTGTTGTTGTTCTTGTTTGTTTTTAGTGCTGTTTTGGTGTTTGGTTGGTGTTGTGTGGTTTGTTTTAGTTTGTGTTGTTTAGTTTTGTTTGTTGTGGGTTGGCTTTTGGACTTTTGGTCCATTGTGGAGACTCAAGCTTTTGAGTTCTCTCCATCTTTTCAAAAAGGTGTAGAAGTTTAGACAATGTCTTTATGTGCGGGGGTGTTCAAGCGCAGATTACGTAGTTTGGCTTTGAGTCGAGTTTTTCCTGTATTGTAGAGTCACAGATGTATTTCGATTTGACGAATGAAAGCCCATTTCAAAAAAAAAAAGAAAAAGTAACCGTATTTAAAAATGGACTCAAATATAAATTTTAAAAAACAGCTCCACTGAGTGGATGCAATTACACTCCATGATTGCACGTTTACTTCGATAATTAATTCAATTTACGTCTCACCAATTAAATTGATAACAAGTTGTTCCAGTAATTTAATTAGTTTTACTTTATTCTTACACCTTACTACTTTCACAATGATATTCTCGAATAGTGTATACAAATTTAATTTATTCACTCGTGCATGGAAATATCTATGAATAAAGAGACGTCTCATACAATTTTTATATATAGGATTTTATAGTTTAATAATATTCTATTGCGCAGTCAAAAAGTTTAGCTTAGAGTTAGTTTGTAGTTACGAAATAGAAAAATATCTATACGCATCACACAATTATAATTAACTCAAGTTGCCTAACATGGAGAATTGAAGAAAGGACTTGAAAAGTATGAGAAGGAAGTGAAGAATGACTAAAAGCTGTATATATATTTTGTCCATGTACTTATATTTACTTTTAAGTTGAACAAAAGAAGTACTTATACCTTGCCTCAACAAATAGCGTGTTTCGTATAGCGTGTGAAGCATGAAAGATGGACAAGATTTTAGCTTTTTTTAACATTGTTATATTTGTCCATTACTATTACACACCTTATCAAACATACCAATAATGCTTAAAATTAATGAATATTCGCTAAAACCATAATGAAAATTAATGATTACATATAAGTTGTCATTATATTCAGATGCATCCAACCCAAATTAATATCAAAGAGTATAATTTTCCATTGATTTTATCTTTGGTTCTACAACATCGACATATCAAGTGCGTCATTAGTATGTTGTATCATGCAATATTGGATGGAAAAATGGACAATACTTAAGCTTATTATTACTTATCTAATATTGTCCAATAAAATAATATACAACTTATCAAACATTTCACTAATGTCTGATAATAATGAAGATTCACTAAAAGCAAGATTTAAAGTAAGACTAAGAATATAATAGTTAACATTAGAAAACATAGAGACAAGGTTAGAGAGAGATGCTCTCAAGTCTAGTGAGAGAAATTCTCACTGGATTGCCTTGATTTCTCTTGTTCTTTCTGGTGTTTGATTCGATGACTACCCCCATTTGGTGAAATTGATTCTTACATTTTGTTTTAAGTTTGGATTTTACTTTATCTTGGTAAAATTTAAACTTGGTGTTCATTATGGTTACTTCGTAAGTCCAGTTTGTGCTATTGCTTGAAGTTCTGAAGATTACTGGCTTATTAGCTGGGAGTGTTATTGTGACCATTTTCTACGGTGGTCTTGGCTGCAGCTTCTTCTTACTTCCTGGTCTTCTCTCCCTCTTCCTCTTCTCTCTGGTCTTCTATTTCAGGCTTCTTTCTCCCCTCTGGTCTTCTTGGCTTCTTGGAGGTGTTTGGTTGTTTTCTGGTGGTGGACCTTTCTGTGTTTCCAGGTGGGTCTGGTAGTTCGAGACAGTTTTGTGCTCGATTGTACCTGGGTTTTGCTCGATTCATTGCTGCTGCTCAGATTTTCGTCCAGATGGTTTGTGCATGTTAAGTAAAGTAACTAACTTAACTACCTTATCCTCAACCATCTCCACATCAGCTGTAATCTGCCAAGTCATTAACCAGCTGGAGCAATACATCAGCAGCCAGATTCTTGCGATTTTTCAGTATAGTGCTAGCACTAAGTTGTTGTAAATTATTCTAGACAAGATCCATGATTTTAGGAACCAATTAACAGTTGTCCTTCTAGATCATTCCTTTTATATGCCATTGTATTATTTAACCTTTTAGCAATGAAGTAATTAAAACGGTTGATCACATATTCTATCCTTCTTTAATTTTAACTTGGTATCAGAGATTTGAAATGGCAAACGCCAATGATTTTAATTCACCCCAGAATGCTGATCCTATTCCTGTACCAGCCTCGGTGTCCAGTAGCACATCTACTCCTCTGATAAACAATGGCAACATTACACCTTTTGGAGTTAACCTTACTCAAGTTGTTTCAGTCAAGTTGGACAAAAACAACTTCTTACCATGGAAGAATATGATACTTCCTATTATACGAGGACATAACCTTGAGGGTTATAGCTTAGGGACAAAGATGTGTCCCCAAGAATTTATTGGCAGTCAAGTTATAGGTGACACTGGTACCAACATTGAAATGGTGAAGAACCCTGAGTTTGGGCAATGGATGTCAACATACCAGTTGCTTATGGGCTGGCTCTACTCTTCCATGACTCTTGACATTGCAATGAGGGTCATGGGGGCAACCAATTCGAAGGAGTTATGGACAGCAATTAAAGAGAGCTATGGGGTACATAACAGGTCCAGAATTATTTTCCTCACCAGTGAGTTGCAAAAATCAAGGAAGGGAAACCTGAATATTGATCAGTACTTAAACAAAGTGAAACAACTTGCTGATAACCTTGAAATTGCTGGTAAAACCGTGGTTCATACAGACCTTGTCACTCAAGTCTTGGCTGGACTAGATGAGGATTATACTCCTGCGGTGAGCTCCAATCTACACTCATGACATATGAAAGCAGATTGGAACATCTCAACTCCCTGTGAAGTGACATAGTTGAATTCAACATAAATCATACCTCAGCCAACTTCTCCCAAAGATCTAGTAACTATCATGGTAGCAGATCTTACATACCAAGTTTTGGTAGAAGATTATCTAATTTCAATAATTTTAGAGGAAGGAGAAGGGGCAGAAACAGAGGAGGCAGTCCATATGGTGGCAATGACAGACAAATAATATGTTAAGTTTGTGGGAAAATTGGTCACAAAGCTAACATATGTAACTATAGATATGATGACAGATATGCTAGTGCTCTTCTGAACCATAGGACCAACTTTAACACTTCACCTACAGCTCTGATTGCAGGTCCCAGCACTGTAAACGATCCAGCATGGTATGTAGATACTGGAGCAAGCAATCACATCACCTCAAACAAGGAAAACCTCGTTTCAGTCAATGAATATGCTGGTAAAGAAAAAGTGATGGTAAGAAATGGAAGTAAGTTGAATATCTCTCATTTTGGCACTTCATACTTTCCAGCATCAAATGATAAAACTCTTGTTCTGAACAAGCTTCTTCTTGTGCCTGAAATTAAGAAGAATCTTATCAGTGTTTCCAAGCTTACTTCAGATAATAATGTTTACATGGAGTTTTATTCTGATTGCTGTTTCGTCAAGGATCAGTCAACGAAGGAGGTGATAATGCAAGGGAAGCTTAATTAGGGGTTATATCAGCTCAACCTTCCTCACCAAATTACCAAGAACTTCACTCAAGAGTCAGTCCACAAAAATGAATCATCCTGTAACCTTTCTTCTGTCATTCCCAGTCGTGAGTCTTTTATTTCAACAAGTGATGTATGGTATAAGAGGCTTGGTCATCCTTCTAGCCAAGTGATTAATCAAGTGCTCAAATCTTGTAACATCAAAGTTAAAGAAAATGATATCAGAACTTTTTGCAATGCTTGTCAACTGGGCAAGGCTCATCTGTTACCATTTCCTTTATCTCCATCACAGGCTAGAGTCCCACTTGAATTAGTCTTCACTGATATATGGGGACAAGCCCCTATTCTGTCCACATCATGATTCAAGTATTATATCTCTTTCCTTGATGACTGTAGCAGGTTTACTTGGATTTATCCATTGAAACAAAAATCTGAAGCCTTAAATGTGTACATTCAATTCAAAAAATTAGTTGAAAATAAATTGGGATGTAGGATAAAAACTCTACAGGCAGACTGGGGTGGTGAGTATAGGACTTTCTCAAAATTCTTAAGCCAAAAGGGAGTAGAGTTTAGGCATTCGTGTCCATATACTTCAGCCCAAAATGGAAGAATAGAAAGAAAACATAGACACGTTACAGAAACGGGCTTAACACTCTTAGCTCAATCAAAACTACCTTTGAAATACTAGTGGGAAGCCTTTCAAGCTGCAACATACCTTATCTATAGGTTGCCAACACCTACTCTTCAAAAACAATCACCCTATCAAACTCTATACAATAAGCAACCCGATTATCAGACCTTAAAAATATTCGGTTGTGCTTGCTACCCCTGTCTAAGACCCTATCAAAACCATAAATTCAGCTTTCATTCCACCAAGTGCTCCTTCCTTGGTTATAGTGATTCTCATAAAGGCTACAAATGCCTAAGCTCCACAGGAAGGTTGTACATCTCAAGTCATGTTATATTCAATGAAATGGAATTCCCATTCGAGTCATTAACTTCCACCAAAAATCATTCATAACCATCTGTGATAGAAACTATAGTATCCCACTTTCATTTTCCTTATGACTTAAATCAAACAGAATTCAATCCTGGTCCTGCTGATATTACTCATCCTGAAGCTACTCGTGCAGAACATCACTTGCCCTCGACTCAATTGACAACATAGTACATGGAAATAATCTTGATGAGCTTGAAAAAAATGCTGAAGATGAGAGGCCAGAATCACAGATTAATGAAGCTCCCTTGCAGCTGAATAACAATGATAGTGAAGATTTGCCTCAACACAGGGCAGGAAGTCGTAATCCCCTGATAACTAGAGCAAAGGTTAGGGTGTTCAAACCAAAATTCTACCTTGGAAAGTTAACTGAAAAACCATCAGAACCTCAAAGTATAACTGAAGCCTTGATGAGTACTGATTGGAAGAAGGCAATGGAAGAAGAATTCAATGCCTTAACAAAGACAAAAACTAGGGAACTTGTGCCTCCTTCAGCAACATATAACATTGTTGGAAATAAATGGGTTTTCAGACTCAAGCAAAATACAGACGGCTCAGTGCAGAGATTCAAGGCCAGACTTGCGGCAAAAGGCTTTCATCAAACACCAGACATTGATTTTATGAAACATTCAGTCTTGTCATTAAGCCATCAACCCTCAGAATAATCCTTACCTTGGCAGTCACAAATGAATGAACAATTAGACAGGTAGACATCAATAACGCCTTCCTTAATGGAGTGCTGGATGAGACTGTCTTTATGAGTCAACTTGAGGGATTTGTTGATCAGTTAAAGCCCAATCATGTATGCAAATTGAACAAGGCACTCTATGGGTTGAAACAAGCACCTAGAGCCTGGAATGAGAAACTAAAAGCCACATTTCTAGGCTAGAAATTCAAGCAATTAGTGTCTAATACTTCACTCTTTTATTTCAAAAACGAAAATCAAATAATTTTTACACTTATCTATGTTGATGACATTGTGGTAACAGGTAATGACAAATGGCTACTGGAGGAGTTCATAAAAAATCTAAACAAAAAATTTGCTTTGAAAGATATGGGAAGGTTGCACCACTTTCTTGGAGTTGAGGTGCTGTGGCATGAATTTGGTATCTATCTTACTCAGACCAAATAAATTACTGATTTACTTGAGAGGTTCGATTTGCAAAATGTAAAGCCTTGCATTACCCTTACTCCTGCTGGAAAATCAATGTCAAAAATCGAAGGAGAAGTACTGAAGAATCCTACCGTCTACAGAAGCGCAGTTGGTGGGGGAAGGGATTGCAGTACCTCCAGTACACCAGGCCAGATATCACTTTTGCTGTAAATAAGTTAAGCCAATTCTTACAAACTCCAACTTCATCACACTGGCAAGCGCCGAAGAGGGCGTTCAAGTATCTAAAAGGAACAATAGACCATGGACTTTGGATTCAAAGAAGTGACAGACTTACTTTGAATGGATATTCAGACGCGGATTGGGCGTCCTGTCCTGATGACCGAAGATCAACCACCGACTACTATGTTTATTTGGGTGACAACCTGCTAAGTTGGTCCTCCGAGAAGCAACATGTTGTAGCACGTTCAAGTACTGAGTCAGAGTATAGAGCACTTGCATCAATTGCCTCAGAAATAGCCTGGGTTCAGTCACTCTTTCAAGAACTGCAGTTGCCTTTAGCTGAGATTCAAATTGTCTGGTGTGATAATATGAGTGCTGGAGCATTGGCAACCAACCCCGTATATCATGCCAGGATAAAACATATTGAACTAGATGTGTATTTCATCAGAGATAAAGTCATTGCCAAAGAATTGGAAGTAAAGTATATTCCCACTTCAGACCAGATTGTTGATTTGCTAACTAAATGATTGAATCATTCAAGGTTCCTATTTTTGAAGGACAAGTTTGGAGTTATTTTTCACCTCCTAGCTTGAGGGAGGGTGTTAAGTGAAGTAACTAACTTAACTATCTTATCCTCAACCATCTCCATATGAGCTGTAATCTGCCAAGTCATTAACCAGCTGGAGCAATACATCAGCAGCCAGATTCTTGCTATTTCTTAGTATAGTGCTAACACTAAGTTGTTGTAAATTATTCTAGACAAAATCCATGATTTTAGGAACCATTTAAAAGCTGTCCTTCTAGATCATTCCTTGTATATGCCATTGTATTATTTAACCTTTTAGCAATGAAGTAATTCAAACGGTTGATCACATTCTACCCTTCTTTAATTTTAACTGTGCAGATTGTTCCAGCGATAGGGGTATGATTCTGGATCGATCATAGTTCAGCTATTTGTTTTGGCCTGCTCCTCGTTTTTCTTCAGTTTCGAGTTCTAGGTATGGTCCCCTTGATGCACCTTCTTTTTCTGGGTTCGTCGTTCATGTTCATCCTATGAAGGTATATGTATCGACGTGGATTTTTTTTTCTTGATTCAAATTTCATGTTTGAGTTGGGTTATTCACATAACTTGACCAACCACACTTTCAGCCTATTTTCGACATTACATTTTGTTCTTGCCTGCAAATTTTCATGCTCTTGGCCAGTTTGTAGTTTTGTCTCCTCTTGAGTCAGCACATGTCATGTAGCTGGTTTCCTGGGATTCTTCACGTGATTTCCAGATTACTCTCTGCTTTGGGACTTCTTGGGTCGATCAGAGTGGGCCTTTGGGCCAGCTAGGCCCCCTTCTTTTACTTTGCGGAATGGGCCTCTTATTCTCTGGTATTTTGGTTTTTGTTGGGCCTTCGAGTTGGGCTTTTCTTTAAATTGTCTGGGCTGCTCTCTTCCCTTTGGTTGGGTTTGCTTTTATTCGAACTGGTTCTGTTTAGTGGACTTGGCTGTACGCTTTTTCTCTCTCTCTCTCTCTCTCCTGTTTAGTAGACTTGGCTGGATTCGGATGATTCAGTAAAGAAACCTCAAGCTGAAAACAAAGATGCTAAATGTGACTACAATAGTGGTGTTAAGGCCCCTTGGGTCAATCTTTTAAAAAATAATCGTGCTTGTGATGACAACCTCAAATTGGACCGCTTGTTTCGTCGGAGGAGGGGGATCATTAATGATTAAAATTTGGATAATATTGAGGAAGCTTGTGGTTATGGCCTTGTTGGATACTTTGTTGGGGGATTCTCAGCGAAGTAGCTAGGGGCGAACGCAGAACTTTAAATTTAGGGCGGCACAATCGAACTTGCAAAGAAGTTGAGAAAAATTTTACGATCGAATATTTACGTCCAAAAAAATCATATTCCATATAATTTTAGGATAAAGCTATACGCACTACACACCGTCCCGAAATCTTTACTTCCTGCTGACATGGACTTGGTGTAGTAAAAAATGACGGCAGCTGGGGGAAGGGAAAAATCACGTGATAATCTTAGCTGGCAAATTGTTTTGAATAACCCCCAAAATCACCCCATCCCCTTGCACTCCTCTATCACGATCCTGTGAAATCGCGGATCGAAGTCGAACTAGTGAAATCAAACCTCCGACGAATTTATTGCGGGTCGCCTGAGATCTTGCTGGTACTGTGAAATCACCGGCACATTTTTTGTGAAATCAACATTGAGTTGCGAGGGATTTCACCTACATCGATGATATTGTGAAGGGTTGTTTAGCAGCATTAGACACCGCTGAGAAGAGTACTGGTAGCGGGGGCAAGAAGAAAGGGCCAGCTCAATTACGGCTGTACAATTTGGGCAACACATCCCCTGTTCCTGTTTCAAATCTTGTGAGCATTTTGGAGAGATTACTCAAGGTGAAAGCAAAGAGGTTGATTATGAAGTTGCCAAGGAATGGGGATGTGCAGTTTACTCACGCGAACATAAGCTTGGCTCAGACTGAGCTTAGCTACAAACCCACAACAGATCTACAGACGGGGTTGAAGAAATTCGTTCAGTGGTATCTCAGTTACTACGACAATGGGAAGAAAAGCTCACAATGATACAATTTATTCATCGTGCAGTAGGATCAGTTTCTTGGTGTTCATTTTGATTCTTATGATTTTTTAATGTAATACTCGTCCAATTACCTTGTTTTATCTTGATGATTTTATAAGAGGGAATTCACGATCCCGCGAGGAGGAAGTTTTTGTAATCAGTGGGCAATGCTTGCCAGAACATTCTTATCTGAAAGACAAAACCAACAAGTGTTATCCTTGTATCTTTATGATGAACATAATTAATTTGCTCATTGATGGATCTGTTCTTTGTGTTTTTTTTACTATAACAACACAAAATCAAAATCATTCTTTTATAGCCAAACATTGAACAACAAGAAGAAAAAAACTATGGCCTATATTCTGCCAAATCTTTCTCCAACCCTGCTTCATCTAAAGAAAAATCCTCGGCTATTGTTTTTCACCAACATATGTTCTTCTTCTCCTCTTAGTTCCCCATCCCCACTGTTAAGTTCTTCTGTTAATACTCAAACCAAGCTTGAGCCGCCTCCAGACAAATAGACAGAGAGATCAGTTTATGGTGTGTATATTAGTGACCTGTGAGGCAATAAATAAACTGAACTTGCACACCATAATCAGCTGAGGCAACAAGCCATAATCAACAAATTAAGTTGTCTTACACACCATAATGAACGTAGGCAACAAGCCATAATCAACAATATAAACTGAAATATTTGTCTTACAACACCAACATAAACTGAGCTTACACCATAATGAACGTAGGCAACAAGCCATAATCAACAACCCCATCTTATGTTGCTTTCACAGATACTGAGAGGCTAATAGGCGACGTGGCCAAGAATCAGGTGGCAATGAACCCACAAAACACAGTTTTTAATGCGGATTATAAACGAGCCGACTGCGGCAGCAATTGCATATGGTTTGGACAAGAAAGCTTCAAGAACTGGTGAAAAGAATGTGTTGATCTTTGATGTTGGTCCGGATTATAAACCCCAGCGTGCATCATCCCAATTTGACAATTATAAGTCAAGGCAGTTGGCTCCACCTCTCTCTCAAGCATTTCATCAAACACCTGTCTAGCTCTATCCCACTCACCCTTCTCAAGCCACATTTTGACCATAATATTATACGAAACAGAGTTCAATTTAAAACCCAATTTATAACCATCCCTAAAGAGCTCGGTTGCATCAATAACCCGATCATTACCAACCAAAACATTTAGTATTGTATTAAAACTCTTAACTGCTCGAACACAGTTATACAACCTACCCATATCACGAAACAGCTCAACAGCCTTATCTATCAACTCGGCCTTGCCAAAATGCTGAATCAAAGTAATAAAAAAAGCGACATTTTATATCATATTTTTGGATAAAATCCCAAACGGCGCAGTTGTCGGCGTGGGAGTTGCCGGCTTCCCCTTCATCTCCGTCAAATCGGGGGAAAATTAACGGGTTCGTCGAGGTGTGGTCGCCGTCGTCCAAGTCGCCGGCGACGCCGACTGAGTATTCAGGCTGCTCCATTTTCGCCTGGAGCTTTTTCACTGCGGATGAGGCGAATGACGGGAGTTTTTAAGACAAAGAAAATGCCGCCTTTTAATTGGGTTTTTTTTTTAATTGCTGTGTTGAATATTCAAAGCACATCCACGTCAGCAAGGAGTAAAGGATGTAGTAACTCATGAAGTACATCTAGCACGAAAATTCGAAATTTTGCTACGTTATATTTCATATAAAATTTCCTAATAAAATGATGAAAATTACATTGAGAAATTTGTATCGCAAAAATAATAAATGTTAATGAAATAATTGATTTTTTTTTTAAAAAAAGTGAGTTATATGTCTTTCTTTAAAACTTATGTTTAACGTATTTTTAACTATTTTCGAAATTTGTTTGGACTATTCGATATACCCATAATGTAGTTCTCGAAATAAACTTTGAGGTGGCATAAACAATTTGTAGATTCGATTAGCATACGATCGTCGGAGAATTTTTAAAATTATTATATTATAGAAATTCAAATTTATTGTGATTTTGCCCTATTTTGTGGGGATTAAAATCAAATTTTTAATAAATTTTGATAAAAGTTAAACAATTATGGATTCCATGAAATATGTTATTAAAATTAATTGTTAATTTTGATTTAAATTAAAATTTTAATTTCAATCGATACCAAACATGATTTTATATATTTAAAAAATCTCAAAAGTTGGGGGGCACGTGCCCCCGAGGACCCCCCCGGGTCAGCCATTGAAAGTAGCACTAAAATTATGTGATTCTTGGAAAGTCGAGTACCAATATTGTGTCCACTCTAGTGGATGGTTGGTGTTTAAGTTTGAAACGAATGCGGAAAGGCTAAGTGTGTTACATGGAGGATAGTATTTTGTTTATGGGAGACCATCGATGCTCAAAGTCATGCCAAAACTTTTTGAATTTGATGACACGGAAGTGAGTATGCTGCCTGCATGGATTAATCTTCCAGGGCTGCCTTTCTAGGCAAACCTCTTTGCATTGACAAAGTTACCTCATCTAGAGGTAGATTATCTTTTGCTAGAGCTCTAGTGGAAATTGATGCGTCGAAGGAGCTGGTGAAAGCAGTCAAGCTCAAGTTCCCAAATGGAAAAACTAGGGAGCAAGAAGTTATTTTCGAACATGAGCCCAAATTTTGTAGTAACTATAAATTTTTTGGACATACAAATCTTGGATGTAATCATAAGAATTCGCAAGTGGGAGAAACAGGTAAGAATGTAAAGCAAGGGCAGATTATTGTAGAGAAAGTAACTAATGTGACTGAGAATCCCAGTCAGCCTACCACCACTAAGGCAGTTCATGGGCGGGCAGCCAAAAGCAAGGCAGACGGTGCTTGGCATAGCCAGGATGCTTGTGATGAAAACAAAGATTGCACATATGAAAGAAGCGAACATGCTGTTGCCTTACGGCTAACCCAGATTGAGGGGAGCGAACATGGCATACAAAACGATGGAGGGGACAAGAATTTCATCGAAGTGGTAAATAAGAAAAAAAGCCTCGAAAAAGAAGAATAGCACATTGGTGGCTATCGAGGGTAACTATTCCTCTAGTGCCCACAAATTGTAATCTTCATCAGGGGCGAATCCAGCCTTGAAGTTCAGCACGGCGGCCGACAATCATTGACTGTTGACCGCAACGATGGGAATGACGATATTGATTATTAATTTTTAATTAAATAATATTAAAAATTGTTCGATTAATATATAAATACACTAAAACGTAGAAATGATATAATATGAAAATATAATCTAATACAACCCAAAAGAAAAATAAGTAATACAACTTCACTTCGTAACTGTATGCTCAGATAATTGGAATTTCTTTGGTATCATATTTTGAAAGCACTACAAGATTGTCTCATTATCAATTTTTTAAAAAACGTATTGCTTAATGTACACTACCAAATTGTCATTCAACCAAGTCATCCCCCATTTTGTTGCGCAAGAACAAATTCCCAAAATTTTCAATTCACAAATTCCCCAATTAACAAATTTTCAATTCCCTAAATTTACCAATTAACTAATTCACAATTTCCCTAATTCAAAAATTCACAAAATTTTC
>OU503039.1:5182961-5195360 GCA_912172775.2 Fraxinus pennsylvanica | reverse complement strand
AAAAAAAAAAAAAAAAAAATTTGCTCCAGCGGATCCAGCACCGGCGGCCGTGGGGGCTGGCTAGGTGCTGGATCCGCCCCTGATCTGCATGCACAGAACAGGCCATGTGCACACAACTCCAGCAAACATGCACGCAATTGCCTGTGTGTCCACAGAAACAGACCGCTAGCACACAGCAGGTCGTGTGCACATAGCAACTGCCCACTGCACGGTCTATACAGATTATAGGGAAGGCATCCAATAGCCAGACAGCTACAAAAGAACAAAATGCAATGGAAAATGAATGTGGGGAAGGGGGCATTCAGCTCAATCTAGAAAAGAAGGGTCAGATTATCTCCAATCTCACCCTACCGCTACATGGAATGGGAACTCAAAAGTGAAGCTTGGAAAGCACAGTGTGAAAACTTCAAAAAATGAGGTCAATAGGGGTAACTCTCTTGCTATCTCATCATGAATATAGCATCATGGAACATTAGGGGATTGAACCCACCCCTTAAGCAAAATGGGGTTCGAAGCTTCATTTACCAAAATGATATTGATGTGATGGGAATTTTGGAGACTAAGCTAGACCAACATAATCTTCACCGTGTGATGAGGAATAAATTTGGGGGTTTCCCAGAGATCAACAACTTTCATACTCATCAAGTTGGCCGAATCTTGATTTTATGGAATCCCAGAAAAGTCCAAGTGAAAGCCGTGTAGATTACTTCTCAAATTATACATTGATCTGTCACTTGAAAGGTTAGCTTGCTTACAACCTTTGTTAGCTTTGTTTATGGTTTTCATAGTATCATCAACCTTAGGCCCTTGTTGAACAACATCTTGGAGTTTGGAACTTGATACTCTTCACCGTGGTTGATTTTGGGTGACTTTAATAGTGTGCTCAACTTTAATGAGAAAAGTAATGGGGTGGGTTGAAAATCTAGGAGTATTCGGAAAAGAAATTTGGGAGTATTCGGAAAAGAAAGATGACTCTCCTCTAATTAAAAAGTTGTTGAAAATTGCTGGGTAGATTGCACAGCCTTAGGTTTAGCTGGCAGGTGGGAATGCAGACACATGAATGGAGGAAGCTATTGGATATAATTCGCAGCCTCAGGCAGAAGGGAACCTGGACACAAGCACCGGGCCCGAAGCATGCCTTCATCTTCTAGCTTGGAACTAAGTCCAAATTGCTTACCAAGGACAAGCTTATGCATATGAAGATTGACCAAGTTTACTGTTTTGTTGGCAAGAATAATGAGAAAGTACGACATCTCTTTTTCACCTTTTATTTTATCGCTTTCGTTTGGCAACATATTAGAGTTTGGCTTGGAATTAAGAGATCTATGTCTACATTACCAAGTGCACTGAAATAGATTAAGAAGGAGGCTCGAGGTACAACTTAGCAAAGTGAGGTGAAGCAGATTGCACTTGCTAGTATCGTTTACCATTTATGGACGGTATGGAACCGAATTTTTTTTTTGAGGATCTTAGACTGCAATTTGATTCCATAGTTAGACGAATCAAAACACACATATACAAAGTTATGTTTTCTTTGTATCCGAATGTTTTGATTCAATATGAGTCTATGGCAATTGGCAGCTAGATCTTATCGTTTGTACATCTTTTCATTTCATTTGCCCGAGAATGCCCGGAGTACTTTTATGTGTTATTCATTTGTGATTTTGCCCGAGAATGCTTGGAGTACTTGTATAACGTATGTCATTTGTGATTTGCCCGGGAATGCCCAGAGTACTTGTACATGGTTTTGATCAATATAATTTATTTTTACCTGTTAGGTTTTAGTTTATTTTGTAATTGGCAAATTCTGTGAAAAAAAGACTTAATTTGATAGATTGTAATAGTTTAGGGAGTAATGTGCAATTTGTTTAAAAGTTAGTTAAATAGGTATAGGGTTTCAAGTTTGGAACAAGGAGGAAAACGGCGCAAATTTTCACTGGACGTCACCAAAGGTTGACTCGTGCTACAAAAGCAGAAACATCATCGCTAGACAGTCATCTTTTCTTCGCTCAAGCGATGCTTTATACGAAAATTTTTTATTTCGCATTTTAAAGGCTTTTTTCTCAGTCTATTATTTTTTTGGCCTATCTATATATACCAGAAAACGAGCAGAACGTTTTTCTTAAGGTTATTAATTGAAAGAGCTTCATCTGTGAGAGATCTAATCATTCCATCATTCAACCTTCATATTGTGTGAGTGTTTTTGGTCAGAAAAACATGAGATTCAACATCAAAAAACGAAAAACCAAAATTCCTACATATCTATCAGAGGTGCTGAAGATCGAGGAAGGCGATTGGAGTTCCAGTTTGTGAAAAATAGGTTGTTCTTCGCGATCCACATGAGATAAGTGATTCTACCAAGCTAGGGACTGTTGTATGATAGCGGAGTTTCAGAAGAGCCTTGGTTATTGCAGCTGGAATTGGTGCAAGGGAGCACATAATTCAGGAGAGCTATCAGAATTGCAGTCAGGTGATCAGATAGTTCGTGTCATCGTCTAGTCTGGTAGACTATAAGTACATAATGGTTTATAGTGGATTGACTGGCAAAATGCTCGGAGTTTTTCCCAGTTGGGTTTCTCCGTGAACAATTCTTTTGTTCTTTACTTCCTTATTATTTATTGTTTATGATATGCAAACTGCGTTAATTCAACATAGGATAATTTGACTTGCATCATTAACCATCTAGATAAGAATTAAAAGTGACTTGTTGCTGTTTAATTCGTAATTATTTTTAATTCCGCATAAAATACTTATTCACCCTCTCTAGGTATTGTTAGGGTCAAACTTGCATTTTTTAATTGGTATCAGAGCCTTAAATCAATTCTTGGCCCTTTTTGTTAATTCTAGAAGAGTCGGTCCTTGTTTGTGCTTCCGTTTTTCGATGGAAGCAATTATGCCTATTGGAAAATTTGAATGAGAGCTCTTCTAAAGGCTTTGGATGAACGTATTTGGATAAATGTGAAAAATGGGCTGGGTCTGCCGACAACTACTGTTGAAGGTGTTGTCACACCTACTGACATCTCCCTCTGGTCGAAAACCAATCTTGATGACTATAATTGGAATAGTAAGGGCCTTCATGCCCTGTTCATGGCTGTGTTTGCTAAAGAGTTTAGCTGTGTATCGATGTGTGAAATTTTTAAGGAAGTTTGGGATATTCTAGAAACCACACACAAGGGAAATAAAACTGTTAAGAACTAAAAATTGTAGATGTTAACTACTAGGTTTGAAGAGATAAGGATGGCTGATGATGAGAAATTTGATAATTTCTATGCTAAACTGAATGGCATAGTCAATTCGAGTTTTTATTTAGATGAGAGGATTCCCGAGTCAAAAATTGTTAGAAAAGTCCTTAGATCACCACCCAAGAGGTTCAGACCTAGAGTTACTGCAATTGAAGAGACTAAGGACTTGGATGCTGTTAAAATTAAAGAACTCTTCAAACTTACAAATTCACTGTTTCACAACCTAAAAGGGTTAAATCCATTGCCATAAACAATGTTAGAGAAGCTGAGAGTGAGTCCACTAACACTAAGACCCTTAGGAACTACGCAATTGCTTATTTCATTAAAAAATTCCAGAAGGTGATGAGGAATATGAGAAAGCCTCAAGAGTGGAATAGTGATGTCCCTAGTAAACTTTCGAAAGGTAGTCGTGATAAGAACACCTATCGGACTCCCATTAAAAAATCTCAATATGTCCAATACCATGAGTGCAAGGGGTTTGGTCACATTAGGAGTGAATGTCCTAATTTGAAGAGAAGTTCGGGTAGAGAATGTCGTAAGGCTTTAGCTGTGACCATGAGTGATGAAGAGTCGGGTTCCAGTTCTCATGATGAGACATCTAGTGGTGAAGATGAACAAAATTACATGGCCTTCAGCTCGATTATTGTAATCGAATCTGACCATAAGATTGAGAAGGGGGAATGGAGGATGAGAATGAACAACCTGATGAAGAGTCCTTAAGTGAGGAAGATATCCAAGATGCTTATGATAAGATGTATGAAGAGAGTTTTAAGATTCTTACTAAAAATGAAGCCTTGAGTGCGAAGAATAAGGAACTTGAATTAGAAAATGAGAATTTAGTAGCGCACATTAAGGAATCTACCTCGATTCTGAGTGAACTGAAATCCATGAATGAAACTTCAGAGACTCAGGTTAAGAACCTCACCAGTAAGCTTCAGAAGTCCATTAAGAGAGTTAATGAGTTGACCATTGAGAGAGAGACTTTAGAAATTCAGGTTAAGAACTTCTGAGCGATCTAGAGTACTCTAAGTCTCAACTGCTTGCCTTCTCTAGTGGTTCTGAAAATTTGGATAATATTTTAGAAATAGGCAAGCCGGCTGGAAATAAGGAAGGGCTAGGTTTTAAGGATCAGAGTGTAAAACCACATTTGTCTTTGCCACTGTCTAGTCTAAATATGTGCCTAACCCCGATCTTAAGGATAAGTGATTTGTTAGACAGAGACCTACTTGACAACGTAGGACTCGTCGACCTAGGAATAGACGTCAGCGTCCACATAACATTGGTCCTAGGTTTATCCCCGCATGTTTTCACTGTGGTAAGTTATGACACATTAGACCTAGATGTCATCAATTCCTGAATAGACAAAGAATCAAGAGCTTTGATAAGAATAGAAATCAGGAGTTTGTTGGTCAGATTGAATTCCTTACTAATCAAGTGAGTCATTTGACCAAGTTGGTGACACACTTGTCTGGGAATGTTCCTTTTACTAGGCAAGTTTGGGTGAAGAAAAGTGATTTGGAAAATCTTGATATAGATTATGGTGCTCTTAAAAGTAAGAGCATTTACATATCTCACTAATTAGGTATTTTTATGCATGCTCATGCTTTATCTTCATGTGACATTGAGTTATGCATGCATCATGTTTATGGAATTATTTGTTCTCATAAATTTCTATTTTCTGTTTTTGTGTTTTATTTGTGTGAGTTTTCTTTTCCTTCGTGCATTCACGTTTTAATTGAAACAAAAAAACAAACAAAAACAATTTTTCATTGTAACGATTTTACAAGTTTTTTTGGATTTTTTTAAAAACAAAGGAGAACAAAAAATTTTTGTTGCAGGACATTGTTTTACAGCATGAGTTTTAAGATTCTTACTAAACATAAAGCCTTGAATGCCTATGGTCATCTGCGTTGGGTCAACCGATCTAAGGCTCGTTACATGGGTCATAGTAGTCGTTTAATGAAAAGGAGTCTACACTTAAGATAAATAAAAATATGTGAGCATTCTTTTTGAAAGTTGTGACAAAAGAAACATATTTATACTGTAAGTCAGGGGGAGACAAAACATTCTTCAAAAGACATTGTTCATTAGAAATGAGCTTTCATATATAGGTTCTAATGTGCTATATGATTTGACTTTCATAAGTAGAGGAATATACTTATTAGCAGTGATGTTTAGCATATCATTTCTCACAAATTTAAGGCTTGGAGTCCTATTGCAAGAGGATTAGTAACACTTAACGCATCTGAGTCACTTATATCATTTACTCCATGGGTGCTTTAAGTTGGAATTGTAGGAAAATTTATTGTTCACTGCATATACTTATGATTGATTATACCTACATTATTGAGATGTTGTGTGATTTTACTTTGTCCCTTGTCATTTTGTGAAAAAAGGGGGGAGAAAAAATTGAGTTGCAAAAGTGATTTGTTATAATATTTTATGATTTGCATTGTATGTCTTGAAGGGGGGCCATTGGGGTGAGGCATAGATACATTTTGACATTTGACTTGATAGATATTGCATCGACTTTTTGACTTATGTCTTATGTCTTGAGTGGTCGTTGGGGTGAGACAGAGATACATTTACCTACTGCTTAAACACATTGAGAGTTTGCAGTAAGGGGAAGCACGTGCATATTGTTTGAGTCCAGTTTCGCTAAATTAAGTTTTTGATGTTTTTTACAGTGTCAATGTTTTATTTTGATATGTTAGGTTGCATTGATACCGTGTCTTAGTTTAGCTTCTAATTGAAAATTGAAAAATATGTTATGTGAGTTATAATTGCTTACGATTGCTTAAATGACACCTACAATTGAGCTGTTTAAACTGTGATTATCCTTGATCCCGTTTTCCATACATTTTATACTGGTATTTGAGTTGTCTATTAGTGTAGAGTTTGTTCAAGACAGTTAGTAGTTTAGGGTGTGTCATTATTTTGAGTCTGTAACTTTTATTTTATTACTGCCTTAGCATAGATTAGTGTTTTGTCACAGAATATCAAAGGGGGAGTTTGTTAGGTTTTAGCTAATTTTGTAATTGGTAAATTCTGTGATCAAAAGGACTTAATTTGATAGATTGTAGTAGTTCAGATAGTAATGTGCAATTTGCTTAAAAGTTAGTTAAATTGATCTAGGGTTTCGAGTTTGGAACATGAGGAAAACGGCTCGGATTTTCGTTGGACTGTCGTCAATGGTTGGCTCGAGCTACAAAAGCAGAAACATCATCGCTAGACCGTCTCCCCTCTTTCACTCGAGTGACACCATGTCGCTCGACTGTCGCTGGCACTTCGTTCGAGCGATAGCTTTATACGAGAAATTTTTTCTTCGCGTTTTAAAGATTTTTTTCTAGGTCCATTGTTTTTTTACCTATCTATATATACTAGAACATGTACAGAATGTTTTTCCTAAGGTTGTTAATTGAGAGAGCTTCATCTGAGAGAGATCTATTTATTCCATCATTCAACCTTCATATTGTGTAAGTGTTTTGGTCAGAAAAATATCAAATTCAATATCCAAATACCAAAAACCAAACTTCCTACATATCTATTGGAAGTGCTGAAGATCGAGGAAGGCGATTGGAGTTCCAGTCTGGGAAGAACGGGTTGTTCTTCGTGATCTATAGGAGATAAGCAATTCTACTAAACTAGAGACTGCTGCATGATAGCGGAGTTCCAGGAGAGCGTTGGTTGTTGCAGCTGGAATTGGTGCAGGGGAGCATAGAACTTAGGAGAGCTGTTAGAATTGCAGTCAGGAGATTAGATAGTACGTGTCATCATCTAGTCTGGTAGACTGTAAGTAAAGAATCGTTTATAGTGAATTAACTAGCAAAATGCACGGAGTTTTTCACAGTTGGGTTTTTCCATGAACAATTCTTGTGTTCTTTACTGTTTTATTATTTATTTGCCCGGAGTTTTTCCCAGTTGGATTTCTCTGTGATCATTCTTGTGTTCTTTACTGCTTTATTATTTATGGTATGCAAACTGCAGTAATTCAACATAGGATAATTTGACTTCCATGATTAACCATCTAGATAAGAATTAAAAGTGATTTGTTGCTGTTTCATTCGTAATTATTTTTAATTCCGCATAAAATACCTATTCACCCCCCCTAGGTATTGTTAGGGTCAAACTTGCGTTTTTTATTACCGATAAAAAAAAGGAATATGATAGACAACATGGAGAGATATGTATAAATTGAACCAAATCTTGTTATAGGCATAGGAGAATCATTAGCTGTCGTGACACAAAAGACTTGGGAAATAACGAAATAAAATATGACAAATTAGGTGATGTGTGATGGGAAGTGCCAATATTTACAATCCATGAAGGGGTTGGTATACCTAAAGAATTGTAAGAAGATTGATGTTATATGTACTGGGGAGGAATATTATTTTTATTTTTATTTTTTTTGGAATAGATGTATTACAATTGTATAGATGTATAGTAATTATGAATTAATTTAATAAAGACAATTTCTTGAAACCCTTGGTATTTCTAGCTAGTTTTCCCACTTTAGGTGGGATTAGAACGTGGTGGTACAAAAGATTGGCATCCACATTAAATAGTATTTTTAAGACAATGGCATACAATCATGTATTATTTATTATGTTTTGGCCAAAATTTTCAATTGTTTAGATTGAACGGTAATAAAAATTTTTTGGGACTTCTGTTTCGTAAGAGAACTATGGTTGTCATTAGTGACTATGAGTGTGTTTGGTAAAGATTTTTGAAGGAAGAATTGATTTTTGAATAGTGATATGAAGGGAAATGTATGGTTGAAAAAGAAGAAAAAATTATTGATGTGATGGAAAATATTATTTTATTGAAGAATATGTGGTTGAAAATGAGAATTGATTTATTGTAAAAAATAAAAATCCATACTAAACGGGCTCTATATATCCTTTGTTCATCCAATCATGCTTCTACCACTTTATATTTTCTAGGTAGAGAATTGATTTTCTATTTGGTAAGGAATGCTACAAAAGATCTAGTAGAATATCTTAGAATTGACATCTAAGTTTACACTTCCTTGAACATGCGACCTAATTTATAACGAGCTTAGTCCTCTAAACTAGATCTCATGTGGAGTTCAGCTCATAGCGACATCCTTTTTCAAGCTTAGTACATGTGAATTCTATAAATCGAGGAAGAAATCACAAAGGCAAAGAAAAGTCATGGAAAAGATACACAACGATATAGATTACATATGATTTGGTGATTGTACAGTTGACATGGAGGTCACTCCACCATCTGCATCCAGCTGGTCTAGTATAGAGGCCTGAAGGGCGGCAATCACAAGTTACAAGTTCTAGAAAGATGCGACACCTATCTACTTGAGATTTGTGGTGGACTTATCCCAACATAAAAAATCAATCTCTTAAAATGATTAATTATATATGATAATTAATAATCAATATTTTGAACATCAAATTAAATTTGTGCTATAAAATCGGACATTCTTATGTCATTTATTCTGAATATATGATGAGAGTGTTGGATGATTATGAGGCTTAGACCACTCATGTGGTGGTCGTATTTTAAGAAAGTGGAGCGAGGCAAATTTGTCGTAATTGATTACTGTGTACCCTATCTTCTAGTGCCCCGCCAGTTCACTGGGCTGTTGGCCTACCAAGGTACTGGTAGTGAGATGTACATTCTTTTCTCTTGTGCATGGCTTGTGGGATTGTAGACTTTTCATGTTCTTTACTTTTTCTGTTACACCACACTCATTTATAGTTAAAATTAATAATTATTTAGTCAAAATCAAAGTCAAAGGTTTGATTAGTCAAAGTTAAAGTTAATTAGGGACTTAAATGGAATGAATTATTTTATTGGGGATTTACTTTACAATTGACAATACTTGAGGGTTTAAGATGAATAAAACTTAAAGTTGGGGATAACATAACATAACATAAGATAACATTTATGAAAATTATTATTTGGAGAGGTGAGTATAAGTATGTTGAATTATTATATTTTGGGGTTTATGAAAATTTTGCTTTAATATAAAGTTAATTAAGAATTAAGTGATATTGATATGTATTTGAAGTTGTAATTTGGAATAGAGCAAAGAAATGTATACTTGGAAATTTGTGATGAAGAAAGTGGAATTTTGAATGGGTTTGTGAGATAAAGATGTATTTTTTGAATTTTCTTGTGATTATATGATATCAAACATTAAATTTAAGAATTTGAGGTTGATTTCCTTGTTAAACAAATATTATAAGTAATTTTCGGTAAAAAATCTATGCGGTTACTATTTCTAAAATTATTTCCAGAAAGTGTCATTTCTATCGATTGTTTCGGTGACTATTTTCAACATACAGAAACGGGTGCCAAAATTCAATATTATGGAATTTTAGTGCTGTTTTTGTCAAATCTTTGATTTTCAGGTTTTAAAGGTTGAATGGAGATATATAATAAATATTGAAGTTTGGAGGTTGTATATGAATAAGGTAGTGATTTTATGAAATTACAGTGAACTAATGGATTTCATCAAGTGTGGTGATTTGTTGATAAATAATTTAAGAGAGGAAAAGTTGTGAATAGAGATGCAAGAATGAATATAGAAGTTAAGAAATTAAGTGGTGGATTTGCATTAATTTAATTGTCAGGTTTTAATTTGAATAATTATACCTCTATTTCAGGTAGTAACGTTAAAGTTTGGAAATGCTCGTCAATTTAGCAAGATTTCTATCCATAGATTCGTGAGTGGAAAATCTTATTTTTCAGAAATAAATATTTATTAAATTTATATCATATCAGAAAGTTAATTATTTTATATACTTGATTTGACAGCATGATTCGCATAATCAAACGGATTTTATAGTCAATTCTTTTAAAGTTAAATTCAGTTCATTTAAATCATTCATCTAGCATGTTATATTCATATTACATGTTTCAGCATATCTAAAATCATTTTAAAAACCACTAGAAAGTATCCAGGTGATTTTATCCCAATCTGCACGGGTGTAAATGTGTTTCCACATTGTANGATTTTCAGGTTTTAAAGGTTGAATGGAGATATATAATAAATATTGAAGTTTGGAGGTTGTATATGAATAAGGTAGTGATTTTATGAAATTACAGTGAACTAATGGATTTCATCAAGTGTGGTGATTTGTTGATAAATAATTTAAGAGAGGAAAAGTTGTGAATAGAGATGCAAGAATGAATATAGAAGTTAAGAAATTAAGTGGTGGATTTGCATTAATTTAATTGTCAGGTTTTAATTTGAATAATTATACCTCTATTTCAGGTAGTAACGTTAAAGTTTGGAAATGCTCGTCAATTTAGCAAGATTTCTATCCATAGATTCGTGAGTGGAAAATCTTATTTTTCAGAAATAAATATTTATTAAATTTATATCATATCAGAAAGTTAATTATTTTATATACTTGATTTGACAGCATGATTCGCATAATCAAACGGATTTTATAGTCAATTCTTTTAAAGTTAAATTCAGTTCATTTAAATCATTCATCTAGCATGTTATATTCATATTACATGTTTCAGCATATCTAAAATCATTTTAAAAACCACTAGAAAGTATCCAGGTGATTTTATCCCAATCTGCACGGGTGTAAATGTGTTTCCACATTGTATGACATTATATGGTTATTTTACCCGATCTGTACTGATATGAATGTGTTTCCACAGTGTATGACCAGATTATCAGAGATCTTTGGGACATACTCTCGTACACACATAGGCTTTGGACCGTGTACAAGGGTGATTAGCCTTTGAAGCAGCTTTGCGTATGTATGACCAGATTATCAGATTTGGATGGCTTTACCTTGTACATCGAGATTACTCTGTACCTGAGTAAGACTATTCATCGGAAGTCCATCGTTAGAAACTCCACAGTTAAACATGCTTGGCTTGGAGCAATTCTATAATGGGTGATCCCCTGGGAAGTTTTCTCGGAGAACGTGCGAGTGAGGACAAAGCATGTTGAAAATACTCATGTTGGTACAGTGGGACAGTACGTCGTCGATCTAACGGCCGGGACAACCCGTTAAGTGGGACCCAGATCGTTACAAATGGGTCGAAATGAGAGAGAGAGAGAGAGAGATTGTTTTATTTTATTTTAATTTTGATTTTGATTTTAGAAAATTAACCCCTAGCTCCTAAGTTTAAAATTTGTTTTATTTCAGTCCCTATGATTTAGTTTTAATTATGTTTTGATTTTAATTTGATTTTAGAAATTATAGCCCTAGCTCCACGTTTTAAAATTGTTTTATTCAAGTCCAAAATTTTTAAGTATTTTAATTTCAGTTCTGTAATTTTATTTTCAGTGTTAGAAAATGTTCAATTTAGTCCCTTGTTTATAAAAAATGTCAATTTCAGCCCTTTAGTTTTAATTTCAGTTTTAATATATTTACAGTTCAGTCCCTAACTTGTAAAATTTATCATTTCAGCCCCTAAATCTTTATTTTCAGTTTTAACAGATTTACAGATTAGTCCTTAACTTATAAAGTTCAATTTCAGCACTTAAACTTTTATTTTCAATTTCAATAGTTTTCAATTAAGTCCCTAGAATTCCTATTTTCACATTTAGCCCAATACTTTGGAAATAGTATTTTTAGCCCTTAAATTTGTCAATTTCAATTTTAATAAATATCCAATTAGGTACCTAAACTTTATTTCATCGCTTTAAGACTTTAGAATTTTGAAATACTAATTCAAACCTTACTTTCTATTTTGGCTAGACGATACGTAGGAACAATTAGGAGATTGAGATTTCATCCCGCTCCACTTTTCACGCAATTCGAGATATTTGAGGTAGACTCGCCACCATTAATTAGTTTAAATTCTAATTGCATGTCTTATGTGGATTTATGTGAATTATATGCTTTAATGCATGAGAAGAGAATATGTCATATGAGATATATGATATTGTTATGTTTGCCGTAACTTATATGCTTCATTGCATGAGAAAGAAGAGAATCTCTTATGAGATAAGTTGAGAATGTTATGCATAACTTATGTGCTTTAAATGCACGAGAAAGACTATCCACAGCTTATGATTTTAAAGAGCCTATGATTTTCAAGAAAATGAACCAAAGATGATGATTTCACGTTGTATATTGCATAAGTGTGTATTCAATTATTCTATAAATTAATTATCGGCGACGAGTCTACTGAGTATTTCTTT
>OU503039.1:5155513-5173917 GCA_912172775.2 Fraxinus pennsylvanica | reverse complement strand
TTTCTGATTTCTTCCCATACCCTCAACATGGAACACCTCTTTGTGTTCAGACCTTAATCCCAGCTCTCTGGTCAGCAGAGAACTATGAATTATTTCAATGGTAAGTTCACTCCTACCATATTCCAGGGCATTTCTTATGTCTCTATACTTATCTCCTAGAGCATTAAGAAGCCCAACTACCTTCTGATCATCAGAAAGCTTCTCCCCACAGTTTGTCAAGTCTTGTGTGATCCTATTGAATCTATCCATATTTTCTTCTATATCAAGACTAGGATCAAACTTAAAACTAAAAAAGAGTCTCCAGAGAAAACATTTGTTAGGTAAGGACACGTTGAGATACTGTTTTTCTAAGGCAGTCCAAAGTTCTATAGAAATCTTAGTTTTTCCTACTTTCCTAATCACATAATCAGATAAGTGCAGAAATATAGTGCTCCAGGCCAATTCATCTTGTTCAGTTTTCCTATCTTGAGATAAGGTTGCTGGCCAATATTCATCAATGGCCTTTGCACACTTTAACTGTAACATAAGAGCTTTAATTTTCTGGCGCCAAAGACTGAAGTCTCCTTTGCCATCCCATATTTGAACATCAACCTTAGAAGTCATGGTGTACAGTAGTGTGATCAGTGTACAGATATGATATATCCAAAAATATATCACAGTCAACAATGTCAGATAATTCAATTTTATAAAGCAGTAACATGCAAGAATAATCTACAGATAGCTCAATAAAATTGAATACAATATATACAGTTATGCTCACACACAATAAACAACAGAGAGTTTTTAAAGAATGTACCTCCAGCGAAGAACAATTCAAAAACACAGTATTATCATCCCCTGAGCAGATCAGTTTCAAGTATCAGTATACATCAATAGTATAAACTGCAATTCAATGACAGGATTAAAGAAATCTTGATAGTTCTTTAAAGATTTACATAGTAGCAGAAGCAGTCATGTATATATTTATATGTATTTAAGAAATCTATTTTGAAAAAAAACGAGTTTCTTGAATCGAAACCCTAGTCCCCTCAAATTCTAGGGTTCTCTTAGGGACCCCTAGACAAAGGTGGATATAGAGGAGATTCAGAGAAACTACAGATTTTAAACAGAAAAGTTTATACCAAAAACTTTGAATAATTTTCAATTATATGTTGTGATACTTGACAACAAAAGGTGCTCGTGTTTGAGAAAAATAATTTCAGAAACTAAACGAGCCAGACTTAGTGTGCCTTAGTGTGGACTCGGTGTGACTCAGTGAGCTCAGTGTGAAAACAGCATATCGAAGCGAGTCAAAAACCGAGTTAACGAGTTCTGGTAGATAAAAGAAAGTTCCAAAAATCCACAAAAAATTTAGAAAAGGACGAAGAGCCAGAAGAACACTTGTTTACAGATCTAAACCGAAACCGAACGAATCAGTAACAAAATTGATAAATTTTTTTTCTCCTAGGCTCTGATACCACTGTAGGTCCCAAAAGAAACTTAAAACCATCGATTTGTAAACAAGAACAAAAATCAACCCAAGAACACAAGAATTTTTGGCACAACGGCCTCGAGGTTCTGCGCCCGCTTTTAACGCCTAATCCCCGTTGAGCATCCGTTAAGGATTAAGCTCACTCCGCTAGAACCGCCCAAAAATAGGCAAAAGATTACAAATCCAGAATACACAGTTCGATCGACACAGCTTGCACAAGATCTTCCCACAACCATATGAACTCACACAAGAGTTCATATACACCACTCTCTCATATACAGAATCACACAANCCAAAGGCCCCGAGGTTCGGCGATTGATTTTAACGCCTACTCCTCGTTGAGCATCCGTTAAGGATTAAGCTCAATCCACTAGAACCGCCTAAAAATAGGCAAAAGATTACAAATCCAGAATATACAGTTCGATCGACACAGCTTGCACAAGATCTTCCCACAACCATATGAACTCACACAAGAGTTCATATACACCACTCTCTCATATACAGAATCACACAAGATTCACAAACATAGAAAATATACAGAGAGAAAACAAAGAGTTCTTTTTGGAAGAAAGAAGCTGCTCGAGAAAGTCAAGATCTGAAGAAATGAAGCCCTAGAGTCGTTCCCTTCCTTTTATATGAGAGAGCCAATCAGTTTGATCTAACTGTTCACAGATAACCACTTGTCATCCATCAACTGAAGCCCCTTGTATTCCAAAAAACGCCTTCACACAAAAACACGTATTTTTACCAATTCCAGATCTTTCCAAATGTTGGGCTAGTAAGTGAGGCTAAAGGTTTTAGGCATGTGAGTTGGATCTGTAAATGGGCTGCCTTAAAATCAGCAAATACTTTACAGTTTACTCTTTTATCTGATACCTTTGGAATAATTTAGCCACCAATGCACGTCAAAAGACATCCCACAGGCTATAGTTGTGTTTACTGCTTCACAATTTGAATATCATTCCCAAGGGTCGTAATTTTTCTTTACACCGTTCAAGAAGTTTAAAAGCTAAGACAGTTGAGATTACCAATTTAAAATAGATAATCAAACTACTCTATAATTTTCTATTAGGGCTCTTCCTCATTTTTCACGACTGGAAGAATTGGAAAAAGGTGTCCAAAAGACACGCTAGCGTAGAGGACAGTATAAGGAATCAATTAGTTCCACCGATTGGCAAGACGCCTTCCGGAACACCATGTTGTGATTCATTCTAGCCAGCCCTTTATCACAAAGGCTATTTTGTCTCAAATCATTTCTTTGGATTGTACAAGAAATGGTAATATAAATGGATATAGATTCATATCGATGGTGGATGAGGCCCATGGTTGCACAGTATCAAACTATGCCACTTTGGGATTATAATGTACAATGTTTTATACTACATCTCAAGGTTGTGCTATTTCTTTCATTTCTAGTATTCTTGTTCATGTACTCTCATATCCTCCCTTCTATATGTTTTCTTTTGTGTAGATCACTATAAAATGTCTCCTTAAGAATTTGAAAGTTAATGTTTTGTTATGGACAATGCAGAGGTGTATATATGAACTTTTCATCCTACTTTAACATGCAGAATGTGAATATTCGGTCCTGTTATATTATACTTTTCTATACATTTCTTTGGAGTTTTTATCGGATTAGAAATCACTTTTCAACTTCATGGGTTCCTAATAATCATTTTGATTTTCTGCTCTGTTCTGAAATTTATATTTCCCTTCTATCTTATGTATACGTTTTTGCAATCAATAATCCATATTCAATAACTTACATTAATTTGATTGGATGTCTAGACTGAATTATATTTTTGATGTTTGTTTGTTAGATGTGTAAATCAACACGTATGTCTTGTGGGATTAATATTTCATGGGTAATTTATGCATGAGATGCAATTGTGTTATATTGTGTGATGCACTATTACTTTTCACATGTAGTTATTCACTTTTAATGTTAAGGTCTGAGCATAACCACGTTTTCCCCTAATCTATTTTCAATACATCAAGATACCAATGTCCGACAAAGCTAACATTCAAATATAGAATTTTAGTTTACTCATTCAAATTTTTATGGTTTCTGTAAGTAGATGCCAAATGAATTGTAGTCAGTATACACAAGAGTTGATAGATCATTTGGTTTGATCCCCTTTTTTAAACACTAGTCTTTTACCCATGCGACGTACAAATTATAAATTAATACTATTTTGGATCATCTTATAAGTCACACTGACAATTATCAGTACAAACTCTACAAATATTTAACGGGGACGTAGGAAATATTCATTGAAAGCAACATCGACTACAATTTTTTGTCAGTATCCACACATCTTGTCCGAGGAAATTGATTATATTGGTTGTCCTAAAATGAAGCATTCTATGTACTTCAGCACAAAAACTCCACAATTAGGCATGAAACAACATAGTATTAGACTATATTAGTATTGTCAGTATGAAAGTAAATTGAACAATAAATTTAATACCATGTAATTAGTATGTTAAATGCTTACCCACTATTTGTGCAAGGCAGATAAGGCATAATGTCCATCTCCATTTTTTTATTTTTATATTTTCTTAACTCATGTCTGGCAGACAATAAATTAGAATACATCAATAACCCTTGAACTAAATTGAATGTTGCTTTTGCATGTAGTTTTAATTCGTCTGGTGTGCGGATACTGTGGCTACAATCATATATTTGAAATTTCCATTCACGTATATCCACGAGATAAAGATACTAATTGTTGACCGGCATTGAACATGGTATCAGTAGATAAATGCATGTTATCCATGGAATTCTAATCACAGGTAATATACCACTTACGTATTGTTGGAAAACATGAAAGTTTGACGGATTCCCACTTGAAATTTCTTGATTCACACTGTCTTACCATATCATATGATGCGCACATTCATCTTCGAATGAAAAATCTAGGATTGCATACTCTTTAGAGACACGAGGGGATCCATTATGAATAAGTCGTCTCAACAACATTAACTCCGTGTTAATAATCTAATGAAATAGATAGAGTCAATTAGATACGTTAACTATGGACCGTAATTATTATTATCATTCGTAAATTTAACTAACCGTGGATATTTTCGGATGTATCCTATATAGCTTTTAACATATCTCGTCCATACATGTTTGCAATTCTATCGTTCCAAAGCTGACTGCAAAACGAAAGGTGAATTAATTTGAATAAGATGGAGTGAAAATTGTAATATGTGAATGAATAAAGTGGAAATGGATTTCTTACTCAGATTGATGCTTCTGTATCCAAACTGTAATAGCTATGTATCTATCCATGGGATAGTCTTTTAAGGATCTTTGGACGATGTCGAAGTTTCGCTGTTTTTCCCTTTATTTTCTTTGTATGTGGTTAATTGTGGAATTTGATGAACTTGTTAAGAGCTTGATGGATGATTAGGTTGATCACCATGAACTGGACTCTTATGGATAGGAACATCTTGTTGTAGAGAGCTTATAATAACTTCCATATTGGATTTCCAACCAGAAAATTGATCCAGGACGTTCTTGTTCTGTTCATGAATATAATATTTGATTGAATCTATGCTGGTATCTACATAGGATCGCATGGATTGGATGTCTTCATGGTAATTATGGTGCTATTGTCGTTGTTGTTCAAATAGTTGTTGCTGGTTGTCGAGAATTTTTTGGTATCTAGCTTCGTGCTTTCCTGATTCTTCAACCATGCGTGTCTTTAAATTATCGTACAAAGTAGACACATTTGATACTAAATGCTGCTTATAGATGCTAAAAAGTTCATCATGTGTTCTTTAGTGACATAACCAGAGTGAGAAGAAGAAGATCCTGGTTGAAATTCAAACGAAGTACCTGGAACATTTGTATGATGTTCATGTATGGTATCAAGTGAGATTTCTGTTGCTACATTGTGGAATTCCCCACTGATAATAGAATCTAATACATGTTGTTGATTACTTGGTAGAAGCGAGAGTGTTGTGTACCCCATTGTTTCTAATTCTTCTTCTGTGGGCGTTAGTACTGCACCTACTTCAATCTATAATCACAATGAAACATTGGAATTTATACTGTCATGTTTTAAAAAAAATTAATAAATAAATATTATTAAAGAATTAAATGTATATTGGACTATGAAATACCTCTTCAGTGGTCAAAAAAGTTAAAAATTCTCTGACTGTTTTTTCAATTAAGAATTTGTTTGGTTTCCATTTATACATTCTTGGGCATTGTAATGTTCTGTGTCTACGACGGCCAAATTTTTGTTCAATCATTAGAAATGCTTCATATATCTAACACTGCAAGATAATTGAGAATAAATATTAGATAAAAAAATCTATTTAGTAGATAAATCATAATTAAAATATATAAATAAAATACCTAGAATGCAAGTGGAAAGCTATGTAATGAATATTTTCGTTTTGTTTGTTGGTTTTGCTGTATTCTGTGTAATCGTTGCAACGAATTCAACAAAATAAAATATGATATGTGGTCCCATGGATACATAAGAAATTGTTCAAGGTGTTCAACCATACCAAATGTTCTGTGATCAATGTACCTTCCAACTGGTTTTAAAATACACTCCACCAACATGACCAATCCTAATTTAAATCTATCATCCGCATTTTCACACATATGAAATGCTTCGAAAAGTATTACTATAGTGATTCTTCTCATTCCGTTAAAATAAATACTTCTAAGTCGTTCGTCACTAGAGTCAAGTTCGGCAGACACTTCATGACAAGGTAATCCAATGACGAGACAGAATTCTTGCATACCGAATCTGGTAAAATGATCACCTAATCTTACCCATATTTCATTTATTTTTCCAGAGTCAACAATTCTCAATATAAATTCGTGTAAATATAAATATGGGAAAAAAGAAAGGTACCAAAAAATGCTGGAGCCTATTAGTGCGGATAGAAATCAGTGATGGATAAAATTATTTGACCGACTAAAAACATCTGTCAAACTGCACAAAACCTGTATCAAAAACCAAATATTAGGTTCAATAACGTTAATAGTGTTTATGATAATAGAGGATGATGTATGTCATGGTTGAATTACTAAAAAAACTGTGCTATCTCTTTCTCTCTTTTTTCCCCTAAAAATTATAGAAACGCAATCAAGAATTCAGTGAACCGATGGCTAAATCTTTTTTCCCAGTTTTTTCTGGTAGAATGGATTTGATACGACTCCGCATGCGGAGGCTGGTCGGAGCCTTCGGGGATGCCTTCAGTCTGCTACAGAATTGGTAGATCTGTGCGCATGCAGAGTTTTGCCTTTAATTTAAAAATACATACCTTGTTTGGTTAAATTAGTGTTGTGGCTTGCAAACAATGAAGATAAGTGTAGAGATTGGAGAAATTGTATTTTGCAAGAAGGAAGGTAAGAGTGTTACAGGAAAGATGCAATCTTGATATATATTTATGTTAATTGCACAAATAGTCATCATCTAATTACTTAAGTAGAAAATGGGTACTGAACTCACAAGATTTACAAAATGGTCACGATAATTGATTTTATTAAGCAACTCAATGTAAAAAATTAGAAATAAAGTTTATTTAGTTTACATTTTGGTTGCTTAAGTTGCACATTAAAATTAGCTTATTATATGTTGAATTCAAATAATTTCGTAAAGAAAGGATAGCATAGGAAAACAAAGTATGCGAGGGATCTACACACAGACAGAGAGAAGGCTCTACAAAGACGGAGTTAAACAATAAGAAGGTAGTCTCAGGTTTTGAAAGTGAGATAACACTGCGCCGGGCGCCACAAAATTGGTCAAAATAAGTTTCAAACTATGTGAGCATTATTTTTGGGAGCCAGCCAATAAATGCACAATTTGATTTTTAAAAAAATACAAAAGTGGGACCCACTACAATTCAAAAGCTGCGGCTCTTAAGTACTTCATCACTGTAGATGATTTTTTTTTATGTGGGTCCTTGACTGATTGACAATGAATGGGGGCGTGACTTGTTTCAATTTTGTACTCCATTTTACCAGCTTTCTTGGTAGAGATTTTCTTTTCTTTACTTTTTCTTTATTTTTTTCCCTTCCCTTGGGTGGGAAAATGGGGCAGCATTTTAGGCAAGAATACTGTTGCAGCTATCCTTCTTTAATATTGTATAAGATTCTATAGTCAGAAAAAATCTAGCGCCACCCAATATTACGCTATACATTTTATATGCATCTCATGCAATGTTAATATCTTGTTCTGTAATCTAATATATATTTGTATTTTAAATATTGAATTTTAGTCTAATGATTTACCACATCTAAATGTGTGAATTTGTATCTCGTGCATCTGGTTAACGTTCTCTATGTATGTGCATCTCATGGATTTCCATCCAATATTATGTCACATGTGTTATATGCATCTCGTAGAATGTTCATTACAAGTGCAAAATTACATAATCATATTACTACATAATATCGGGTTTCTGGATGCTTTTCGCGATGAAACAACTGCGTAAGAAAGTCGGGCTACTACCATAGTTGTTTAAATGTCTCGATGCTCTTCGAGCATCCTACATCATGTTGTTTTCTTTTTTTTTACTCTTTTCTAATGTTTATGCATCGGTAGGAGTGGGGGATAAACTCCAAAAAAGATGGTGATGAAAATGTAGAGCCTGGCCTTAGCCAAATCTACACTCGTTCACAGGTTATTGATCTGGAGTTCTAGAGGTTTTAGAAAAGTTCATAGCCTGACCTCAGCCAAATATACACTCGTTCTCAGGTTATTGATCTAGAGTTCTAGACGTTTTAGAAAAGTGCATATTTATTTCCTCAATTGATTCACCTTGAAAGAAATTGCTCAGTGGAGGACCATTTGTCTTAGCTACCCTAATTAGCAATGAATTAAGAGAACTCATATTTTCTAATATATAACTGATCTAACTTTGGTATATGATGACTTTGATTCAGCCACTCAAAATTGCCATTACGAGGAAGTGCACTTCGTTTATAAGTATATTTTGCCCTTTTCTCCTCAAGGACGACTCATGCGGCTGAGACAAAAGTCTACAAAGACCTAAAAAAGTTTCAGATGCAACATCAACATAACATGTTAGAAGATATGGAGAAAGACCAAAATTAATATGACCAATTTAGTTGTATTGGATCTTTCGGCTGACATTGCAATGTAGCAACGAACTTAATAAGATAACGAAAAATTATTTATATAATCTACCTGAAATTTATGGATAAAATAGTTTATGGTATCCAAATTAATTGGAAAATATGCTTGTTCCAGGATATTGTCCATGTCTAACATTAGACGACGTAGTCAAAAAATTAAATGAAAATTTTGAATTTCCCCGTGGTTCGCTTGATAAAGTTAAAAAATGTAACAATGTTGTGCTAAAAGAAAAAGGTGAATTCATTGAAGTTGTGCCAAATATTGAATAACAAAAATGTTCTCATTGACCATTGTTCATGGTAAGCCACCATACCAACCTCATGCTTTATTTAATGGGCAATTTTGAGCTCTATTCTACAACCTGTGACATTCATATGGGAATATTTTCTTGTCAAACTGTCGAGGAAGCTCGCTCTAAGGATCGTCAAAATGGTGTTTTCCAAGGCTCAGTTTCACGACCTTTCTCTACCAAACAATCAATCAAAACGGCTCCAACCCACAACCAATATATTCATCTTGGTTACTCCTCAATCTCACCCACAAAGAACAAGATAATTGTGATGATTTGTAGCTACAAAGGCACGACGAAAAAAAAAAAAAACAACGGAAGAAGGCAAGAGAAGAGACCAAAATACACAAAGGAAAGGCACCGATTTTTCTCCTCCAACAGGTAGCCGATTTTCAGCAATAGGAGCATCCATCTTTTTCCCCTAATGTTTCTCACAAATCACACACTTTACGGCTAGGGTAAAGACATCATATAAATATAGGTTAGGTTAGGTTAGGTTAGGTTACGCTTTAGTTGGACCAATAAAAGACTTAAATGGGCCAGATTCAAAGTTATCCAAGAGACAATTTATATGGGCCATGAGTAACATTAATTATTTAAGTTACTTCCAATGGCCCATGTTGTTTTTAGGTCAAACCTTTGGACTTAGTTATTGGTAACAATTTAATTCAACGTTTACATCATAACTTGAGATTTATTGGGTATCAATACCAACAAATCTCACCTTGATACTTAATAAACCTGCAAGTAATCAAAATATAAAATTGCATAATCAAGTAAGCAAGAAAATTAGAATAAAAGTCCTTACTTCGTGTTTCTGACCAAAACACATACCATACCTGCTCCACATACTCACTAGGGCTAAGGTAACAAAAAATTACCCAAGTAGATTTTGATAATCACAATGAACAATTAAGAACAAATAATAATGCGATGAAGATATAACATAATCTTTTAAAAAAATATGCTCACATAGAACAATATATGAACACTAAGTTAATGAATCAAATAGTCAAAACACATATAACAAATGCATAAATGACCTCATGAAAAGATCTCACCACACTTATCATATACCATTTCGTGTTGCTCACACTTCCAGAACACATATCTCCTTTCATCGCCCACCATGCTCACTAAATTAATCAATCAACTTATGTCTGACTAGTAAATCTATATAGATCCTTAGTCTACAAGATAGTGATCTATCACCACATCACTTATCCCAACCTAAGTGGATAATGGGTCTCCACATAACAAAAGAAATAGATGTGTCTCTCTCACACTCCACCTGATCAGGGTGTTCACATATAAAAGATTCTAACATTTAATCACATTTCCACTTGTGATTCAAATGTCATACTCCATATTTTTGATACATACTATTAATGTACCCCTAGGCATCTATACTCCACATCATCAATAGACACACACCAGACTTACTGTTAACGCATCATAACCCATTATGCATGCAATCAATAACATAAAGTAATCAGATAGCTCTCAAATTCGTGCAAATGTACATATCAAATACATTGAAATACAACATATAATCATGCAATCGAATTAAGCAATCATACGCATGCAACAAGGATTACAAACAAATGCACAAGCAGTAACTAGGTTTACCCTCAATAAACCTCACTAGGGTTACCTATAGCTACATTCATATTACATTTTATCTTACCTTTCTACTTATCCTTCTTCTTAGGAAAATTCTTCACAAAATGTCCAAACTTACCACAGTTGTAACACCGCTAACCACCGATTTGTCTCAAACCTTACCCTTCTTCTTACCACCTTCATCACTCGAATCATTACTGTCTTGAGTTCTACCCAAATTCTTCACAAAATGTCCAAACATACCATAGTTGTAACACCGCTGACCACCAGTTTGTCTTAACCCTTACCCTTCTCCTTACCACCTTCATAACTCGAATCATTACTGTCTTGAGCTCTACCCAAATTCATCTGCTTAAAATTCACTCTGCTCTTCGTCATATGTAACTCACTACTCCAACCTTAATTTTCAACTCATTACTCTTAAGGGATTCTATGACAATCTTGGATGTTAAGATGTCCCTACAATACTTAATTGCATTCATAACCTTTCTATATGAATCATGCATAGAATTAAGCAAAATAATGGCCTTATATGTTTTAGACACATTTTCATCATAGTTAGCAATATCTGAGTGAATTGCCCAAATAGTCATTGAACTTTACGCCATGCTTCCAAGGGGTCACTGAACTTTAAAATACCAAAGTCATCCCTGAACTTTGCAAAAGGTTTCCACGAGGTCATTGAACTTTAAAAATCACATCATTCATCACTAAACTTTGCAAAAGGTTTCTACGGGATCACTAAACTTTACAAAATGTTTCCTAGGAGATCACTGAATTAGTTACCCATGGGAAACCTTTTACAAAGTTCAGTGATGAATGTGGTGATTTTTAAAGTTCAGTGATGGATGGGGTTGCAGTTTCGAAAGTACAGTGAGTAACCACGTAGTTTTTAAAGTTCAGTGACCTAGTGGAAACTTTCAATAAAGTTCAGTTTCAGTGATGACTTGGGTGATTTTAAAAGTTCAGTGACCTCTTGTAAGCATGGTGTAAAGTTTAGTGACTATTTGGGCAATTCACTCGCAATATCTTGAACAAAATTGTTAAAAACATCCAAATTGTCATCAAAGTCCTTTGAAATATCCATTTTAAAACTAAAAAATCTTTCAAGCAAACATAACTTATTAGGAGTAGAATTACGCAAGTATAAATCTTCCAACTTTTCTCAAAAATTTTTTTTATATCAATATCAATTTTTCTCAAAACAGTGTCTAACATTTCAATTTCGAAATCTGAAAATATTTTGAAAAACGGAACAGCCAAAGTGCAAAAATAGGTCACTCAAAGTATTCATAAGACGATAGTATACACCGTTCTAGATTTTAAGGGTTTCATGAAACTCAAAATCTCTACATCAAGGGAATGTGCTAACAAAATAGTAATGCAACTCGAATGTCTGCCAACAAAAAATTAAAATTTTCATGCAATGCAATCTCATATAGTGACTAAACAACAGTTGATGAATAAAAGCAATTACCAACTTGCAGTCAAAATTCAACACTTCAAATATATCAAATAATTCCTAAATTTTAGCATAATCAATGTTATCCCACACTGTAACTTCAATCATAATGTCTCCACACGATAACGTACTAAAACTAAAATTTAAATTGGAATAAGTCAACATACTAGAGCGAACAATCTTAGTCCGTAAATACCAAGAGATGCGAATTTATCACTTTAGGGCCACCACTATTCACCCTAAAGTCTCCAACAATTGCATGATCAATTAACCACGATGAAATCCCAAATGCGCAAAGAAAAATGTCGTTCAGACTTCACTGTATAACCTGAAATAGAAAACTAATACCAAAATGTCTAAAATGATGTTAGTAACAAACTTTTTGAAGACACCACTGCCAAAATCCTATGTACGCACCCTTACGCGCCCCAACTCTCTCTACGCGTGGTCACACACGCCAACCACCCTAATGAGCTTCCACCTTCATGTCAAGCCAGTGGTTTCCCTTTCAGCAAACTCCTTCTGGATTGGTCGAAAATTACGATAACATCCTCAAATTTTGGGCAGTTTTCTGTACAGTTTTTCAATCTGTTTTATGCTTCATTTCAGCTGGTTTTTGGACAGTTTTTGGTTAGCTTTTCAAGTCAAATCCACCAGATTGAAGCTCTGATACCAATTGCTGCAGAAACTCGCTTCAAGGATAATCAAAACAGTATATTTCGGGCTCAATTTCACGTTACATTTATCTACCTAACAACTAATCCAAATGGCTCCAACCCATAACCAATATTCACCTCGATTATTTCTCAATCTCACCTACGAAGGATAATATAATGATGATGATTTGTAGCAACAAAATACACAAAGGAAAGACATGAGCAACTTTAATTTTGTGTGAGCAACATTAATTCTTTAAGCTACTTCTAACAGCCCATATTGTTTTCGGGTTGAGTCTTTGAACTTGGTTGTTGTTAACAATTTTATCCAATGTTACATAATAGCCCAGGATTTATTAAGCATAAAAGTCCAACAAAAACTATTCAATGATGTGAACCAGGTACCAAACAAAGGCTGTCAGCTTGTTATGTATTCATATGACCATGACTGTCTATAGGAGACACTCATAATATTTTCTTTATTCTTGTCCCACTCTCCAACTAACATCAATCGATGAATACTGATTTATGGGATGTGTGTATGGTACATTAGACAATATTGTTTATTGTCACATATAATACTATCGTATCAAACATGCCCTTATAATACCAGACACCTTACATTCCTATAAAAGGAACAAAAAATTGAAGAACTTGATAAGATTGTATAAATAGTATTCAGCCAGGATTTTACTCTATTCTCTATGAAATGTATAGTTACAGAATGTATAGCCAGGGAAAAGGCAGTGCAAGGCAATATGTAGATTTCGCTATATCTTTCGCTTCTCTCTCTCTCTCTCTCTCTCTCTCTCTCATATTTCAGTTCGAGGCTACTTGTACAACTATTTTCATTATAGGGGATTGTTCAATCTGGGATTTCATTGGGAGAAATTGGATATATGGGAAACACTTCAAGCTGGCAATGTACTTTCATATTATGTGCTGACGGAGGGGGTACAGTTTTTGCTTGCAGTATATTCTCAAATAAAGTTCAAATTTACCCAAGGTTTGTGGGGATAATATTATTAGAATATTGAGATATTTAAAAAATATTCAACTTGTTATACTAGATTATGTGCTTAATGTTTCAATAATGTAACTTTGGATATTCAGCCTATGTTTGAGTCACATTAAATTTTTCATTCTCATTCTTCTACTCATTTTCAACAACACATTCTTCAATAAAATAACATTTTCCATCACATTAATAACTTTTCTTTATTTTTCAACCATACATTCTCCATAAATCTACTATTCCAAAATACATTCTTCCAAAATAATGTGTCTCAAACATACTATTAGAAAGGATATTGGGTCCAACTCAACCTAACAAAACCGGCTTGTTAGGGGAGGATTGCCCTCACCTTATTAAGTGGATCATGTAAATATCACCAGTCAATGTGGGACTCTAATACGCCCCCTTACGCACAGTACCAACCAATGTGGGATTCTAATAAGTCCTCTCACGCACAGCGTGGACCATGCCGAACAATTCTGAACAAATCGATATTAGGTGCACCCAACATTGCAAAACTGGGCCTGCTCTAATACCATATTAGAAAGGATATTAGGCTTAACTCAACCTAACAAAACCGGCTTATTAGGGGAGGATTGCCCTCATCTTATTAAGTGGATCATGTAAATATCACCAGCCAATGTGGGATTTTAATACACACCGTTCATTACCTTTTGTTTCAAAATCAACTCATATATTTGTTTTACTATGACTAGTATAATTGTGTTAGAAATTCTCGAGATACATTGTATATCGGAAGATCGATTTAGAAGTTCATATAAAGCTAGTAACCAGCACGAGGCTTTAACTGAGAGTATTTCTTAATTGGTTGCAGATTATATTTAAAAAGACATGTGGTATGTTTTATAATAGGTAGACTCCACATATACATCAAATAAGAATCTTGAAAGTTCGTTAACAAAAGGTTTAAATATACTACATATGGAGGGGAATATGGTTAAATCTCACTACGTGAAGATCTTTAAAATGGTAACACTATCTTGATTACTGGAAATCTCCCATATGTTTGTTTCATAGGACAACGAAGTTATGATGATTCAATGAACACTTGAAAGTGAACTCATACCCATTTCTATTATAAGACAAGTATTATCTACAGATTATTTCAAACAAGTTAGCCTTCGATATTATGAGCTTTAATAAATCAACTGGGGCACAACTGATACGCTTAAAAGGAAATCACGTTTGAAATGGGGCCACTTCTTTAGGCTTGAATTTTCTAAGGTACTTACGAAAAATTATAAGAAGTTTCGATTTGGATGAAATTGCCTTCGATAGGGATGAAGGCAATAAAATGTGAACAACGGCATTTGCAGGAATTCTAGAAGATTCCTAACTCTAAACCACCATTTTAAAGGCTAGAAATATGTGGATAATTTAGGGGCTGATTTGGGAAGGCCAAGGTTTTTTTGAGGTGCAGGTGTTCTATTGATTTTAAAAAGCTAAAAACGCCTATAGTGATCAGATTACTTTAAATCTGGCCATTGAATCAAATAGATCTTTAACCTTTTCATTAGAATTGTATCTTCATGTACTTTATGTATAAATAGTTTTGTGTAGTTCATTATGAAAAAAATATAAGAATAATGCTAATTGTACATAATGAAGTTATGTAACGGATTACATAAAGATGATGTGTCAAAACAAAAGTGGTAATTTTTTTTTGATTTGATTGAAGAAATTCTAACTTAGTCATATCCTACCGCACAATGTGTATGTAAATTATTATTTACATATAGCACAACTGAAAATATAATGAAAGTCAGAAAACAAGTGTGATTGTAAGAATTTCTCTTCAAATTATAAAAGAAAGTTCTCCCTATATCCCAATTTCTATTCTTCTAATTCTGTCCTTTTTCCCTCAAGATTTCAAGTGCAATGACTTAACCTCAAAGGTTAAATCTGCGATTGTATTTAAAAGCTGACTTAACGAGTTTCCTATAAGAAGCAGAAACTTTGAATCGTTAAGATCGCAAAAACTTAATCCCTTGATAGACGGTAACAATAATGAAAAGGAATAATGATTCCACAAAATGTGTTGATTATAAGTGAATAGTAGCTGTGAATGTAGTCAAATTGACTTCAAATTATAATGACTTTTAAATTTCCCAACGTACAGTAGTAAAATTATAAAACTATTTAGTATATGAAAATTTAAAATGCGCTAAAAAATTATAAAACTATATATTATTTGAAAATTAAAAATACAACTAACAAAAAACTAGATAAATAATGTCATACAATTTTATATGGTTACAATAACTAGATAAGTAGTGCCACATTGGTTCTTTCTAGCTTCTCATGGGCACCAAAAAATGGAATTCGGCCCTTTCCAACCAAGTAACATACAAGAACACTCTATTTTTCTCTTTGTTAGAGGTGTTCCAATAGTGTCTGAGGTCGAGTAAATAGCCAATAACACTTCATTCTCATAGCCAACCAGCTAGCCTAAGTTTCATGAGTTGCCTTTCTTCTTGGCACAAAAAGGAACATCATGCGGCAGTAGTTTACTCTACTAGACTACATTTCGCCTTCTCTTGATTGTTTCGGGACAAAAGAAAATTTGATTACAATTTGTAGAAAGCTTACAACATAAAATTAAAACGCGTTGAAAGTAGCTTGATTATTGATTGGTTGAAAGCTAGAAATTACAATTGCTAAAAATAGAAAATTATAATGGCTAGTGCAGGTGGCAAACACTAGAAAGGTTGAAAGATATTTTGTAGCACCCCGAAAATTTTAGAATATAATTATTTATTCAATTTTATAATTTTGAAAGTTGAGGGACTAAAATAAAGTTTTAAAAATTCGTCTGTTTTAAATGAGCCAAATATTTAACTTTTTATAGAGTGACCAAAAGTATATCAACATTGAGCTCATTTTGTGGCGCGCATCAAAAAACTTAGATTGGGCTCGAGAAAATGTAAGTTCAGGTAAGTTAAGTCCAAGAATTTTCAATTCAAAGAAGCATGATTAATATGTATTATTTTGTTACTTAATAATGGTCCTTTTAGGATAATTAGCAAAATAGTATAATATTTAATTTCATAATCACGTTTATCTTTAAAATAAAGGGATTAACCATTATGTTATTCCATTCTAGTTTTGCACGTGTATAGTAATATTATATTATACTCTAACTTTGAATGTCACTTCACCTATATTACATTAACCATATTTTAATATTAATCCAAATTATTGGAGAACCGATAGTTTTATTTATGTAATTATATTTAAAGAATTTGGCTTATCAGAAATATCATATCGATTTATGTGTGCATTGTGTGAAAAAGATAAATTTAATTTTCTAATTCATGATTGGCTCGTTGACTGTATTGATAACCTTTCAAAGTAATATTATATTGTGCAATAATTTATTCTTATTTATCTTATCAAATCTGTTTGAAGATTTCCAATATGAGATTATGTTTTCGCATGGAATTTGAAAGTTTTAGTTATGTTTGGTCAAAAGTCTTTAATAGATAAAAGTCTTCAAGTGGATTATATTCATTGGGATACGTTTCTAAACTCTTAGTACACTAGGATTCTACTTTTTGCCCTATAAATATCTATGCATGGTCACATTATTTTACACACCAAAAGAAGAATAGAGGGTAAAGAAAAGAGAGAAAAGAGAGATTAATTATTCACGTGAAAGAAAGAAAGAAGAAAAAAACTTGGAAAAGTCAAACGTGCATACATCATTGTCATACATTTACTTTTACGAAAGTAAGGAAAAGTTCTGGAACATGTGATTTTAATTTCTTCAGAAGTTTGTTTGATCCATCTACGAAGTAAGATACTTTTTGTGCAAAGTTGTTTGTTTCCTTATACTTTTATTTTCAGTAATTTATGCATGAATTGTCAATGGGCCTTCGGGTTCTTTAGAAAGAGATAAGAGATCCTTCGGGAATTTAAGATGACCTAAATGGGTGTTTCGCTTGGTCACCGAGATGCTACATAAGAGAAGAGTGGTATGAAGTGTTATTTTATTGCATATAATTGCGTATGGAAACTGTACGTATCTTACTGAGTGTTTTCAAAATACTCACTCTTACAAATTTTTACAGGCTAGTACGGGTCGATTGGAGATGTGGCGGGATGGTGCAGCGGACTACTAAAGGATTTCACCCTATGAGAATATTAAGTTTTACTGCTTTTTAAATTTATTAGTTTGATTGAGAATGTTTAAATTAATTTCCGACACGATTTGTGATTCAAATTTAAATTTATGAACGTTTTGTTTATTTAGAAAAATAGAATTTTACAGTTCCGCATTTTAAGTACATGAAAATAATTGTTGGTAACACCTCAAGATGTATGAAATTTTGGGGCGTTACAGTTTGGTATCAGAGCAAATGTTTTATTTTCCTGTAGACTCTTTAAAAAACATAAATTTTTTTTGAACAGTATGAACACTGCTCATGTGAACAGTAAATTGATTTTTTTTAGAAGACCTTCTTATTTGTTATGATATATATAAAAAAAAATACCAATAAATAAAGTATATGAATAGTGACAGAAGTTACTGTTCACGTGAACAGTGACACTGTTCACGTGGACTGGAAATTGATGACTACTTTTTCAAATTTAATTTTTTTTTTTATGAGTAGTATATTTTTAATGGTTTATTTCCTTTTCTTTTGTAAGGGATAATGATAATGTAGAATTTAAAATGTTATGGTTTAATGCTCAGTTTAAGTTTTACACATGAATTTTTTTTTTTTTTTTTTT
>OU503039.1:5137268-5151833 GCA_912172775.2 Fraxinus pennsylvanica | reverse complement strand
TTTTTTTTCAAAAACTTGTTTGATCAATCAAGGTAAGATACTTTTCGTGCAAGTTGTTCGTTTCCTTATGCTTTTATGTTCAATAATTTATGCATGAATTGACGTAGACCTTCGGGTTCGACCTAACGGAATGTGAACTCTTTTATGTTCTTAATAATGAAATGTGAAATCCTTCGGGAATTCAAAATGAGCAATGATGGGTTTCTCGTTTGGTCACCGATATACTCCATAAAGAGAAATGTGGTATGAATTGTCTATTTTATTGTTATATAATTGTGTATAAAAAGTGTACGTATCTTATTGGGTGTTTTTAAAATACTCACTCCTACAAATTTTTACAAGCTAGATCAGGTCAATTGGAGCTGTGGTGAGATGGTGCAGCGGACTGCCAAGAGATTTCGACATACGAAAATATTAAGTTTACTGCTTTTAAATTTAATAGTTTGTTTTGTTCAATAACATTAATATTGAATTTATTAGTTGAGAATTATTAAATATTTTTTTAAGACACGATTTTATGATTTAAATTTAAATTTATGGATGTTCCAATATTGTGTTTGTTAAAGAATTTTATCGTTCCGTATTTGAAGTAAATGAAATTAATTTTTGGTAACACCTCAAGATGTATGAAATTTTGGGGTGTGAAAGACTAATACTCCATATAATAGCATTCGAAACAAAAACTCGAGTGACGGGAGCAGACGTTTAAATGCCAAAGAATCATATTAAACTTTTCTGATTTCTACCTATTTTACAATTTAAATAAGCTATTACAATGGAAAGGAAATTACAACTCAAACTTGAACTAATATTTACAATGTGCGGCCAATATTGGGTAAACTGCGACTGCGATAGGGTCAAGGGATTTAAGTAAAGCTGCCGTCCTTGACATTCTCAGAGCATTTGTTTTAGCGACATCCTCAGAGCCTCAGTGAATGGTATGCTTCAATTAATGGTTTGAAGACTTCAAGGTCTTTCTCACTTTTTCAATTATTTTCTTCGCTGCTGCATCCGTTCTATTTGACCAAGTACTTTTGATGATATTTCCTAGAAGCTCGAGTAGTTCGATGGTCAAGAATCTCTTCAGCAACCTTTTTTCCGGCTCTTTTCAATTCAAACACAGGTTACTTTGGTTTATTTTTGGATACATCCTCCTTGTTGGCAAATTGTGGCTTGAGTACGCCAACATGAAGGACCTTGTGGGTTTTGCACAATGAAGGGAGTGCAACTCTATATGCGACTTTTTCAATCCTCTTCATGATAGGTAACGGTCTAATATATTTTGGCACCAATCTTGAGTCTTTCCCTCTATCAGTTTATAACAGTTTCTATCAGTGAGTTCAACCATTACTAGATNGGCATCAATCTTGAATCCTTCCCTCTTGTCAGTTTATAGCAGTTTCTGTCAGGGAGTTGCACCATTACCAGATCTCCAACATCAAATTCAACGAAACGGAGCTTAAGATCTGCAGACTGCTTGTACCGTTTCTGAGCTTTCTCAAGATAGCTCTTAGTAATTTAGTATTTCGTTTTCACTCTTGAGAGAAGATTTTTGCTTGAGGGGACTTGGTACTTTATTCGATATCCACAGTATGAGTGAGTAACGGTTGCTGGCCAGTAGCAATCTTAAAAGGACTCTTATTACTAGAAGAGATCTTTTGGGCATTGAAACACACCTGAGTCGCATCCAAAAGTTTCACCCAATTTTTCTACGAAATAAAGATAAAGTGTCGAAAATATTCTTCCAGCATAGAATTGAAGCGCTCCGTTTATCCGTCAGATTGTGGGTGAAAACTAGAACTCATGCTCAAAGTTGAACCAAGAAGTTTGAACAACTCAATCCAAAATATGCCAGTAAATTGAGGATCCCGATCAATGACGATGTCCTTAGGTAGTCCCCAGTATTTGACAATATGTTTGAAGAAAAGGTGAGCTGTCTGTTCGACTGATACATTCTAGGACCCTGTGATAAAAGTTGCATACTTTGATAGACAGTCTATCACGACGATGATGGTGCTACAATCTCCGACCTTTGGCAATCCAACAATGTAGTCCATCTACATACTTTCGAATGTTCTAGTTAGGACGGAAATGTGGTCCTGCAAGCTTGCCTTTTTCTGAAGGTCTGACTTATCTCACTGACAAACAAGGCAAGTTTTTACATAAGTTGCAATATTGTCCCGTATTTGAGGCTAGTAGTATGCACGTTGTAGCAGTGCAAAAGTGTGTTCCTCTCTAAGATGCCCTGCCCAAATCATGTTGTGGCATTCCGTGATTAGTGATTTTCTCAAATCTCTGCCTTTAGGAACATAAAGGTGGTCTCCCTTAGTCTTCACTAGGTCTTCATCGAGCTATAATTGACGAGTTTTGCCCTGCTTAATGAGGTTGACCAAATATTGAGTAGCTGGGTCCTTATCTAAAAGTGCCAGAATTTGGTCCATTGTGTTTGTGGTAACTGTGCTCCCCGAAAGAGCAGCCATAGAGCCAATGGTGGCCAAGTAGGCACGGAGACTGAGAACATCGGCAACATGATTGCTAGATCCGGGATGATACTCTAGCATAAAATTGAACTCTGAAAAAGGTTCCTGCCAACGAGCCTGTTTGCTTGATAGCTTTGGTTGGGACATGAAGTAACTAAATGTAGTGTTATCTATCTTCACTATAATGGAGATCGAAGAAAATAGTGATGCCATCCCCTAAGATAATGGACTACCTCCAACAACTCATTTTCATGCGCCGAGTAACGACATTCAGCCTGATTCAGCTTCCAACTCTCATTCCCTATCGGATGTCCTTCTTGCATAATGACTCCACCAAGTGCAAAGTCCGAAGCATCGGTATGCACTTCGAAAGGTTTTGTCATATCTGGTAAGGCTAACACCAAGTTCGTCCATATAGATTTCTTCAACCTTTCGAAAGCATTTTGGCATTGGGATGACCAGCCCTAATCCTTATCTGTCTTCGTCAATTATGTAAGTGGCAATGCAATTTCTGAATACCCTTTCACAAATCTTCAATAGTAATTGCATAAATCGAGAAATGAATGCACATCGTGCACATTCTTTGGTGGTTGCCAATCTTTGATGGCTGTAACCTTCTTCACATCCATGCGTATTTTGCCTTTTTCGATGATGTGACCTAAGAAGCTAATAGACGACTGAGTGATTGAGCATTTAGATGGATTAGCATAGAGTTCATTCTCTCATAGCCGATTGAAAACCTACCTCACATTTTGTACGCGTTCTTCCAATATTGCACATCGTGCACATTCTTTGGTGGTTGCCAATCTTTGATGGCTGTAACCTTCTTCACATCCATGCGTATTTTGCCTTTTTCGATGATGTGACCTAAGAAGCTAATAGATGTCTGAGTGAATGAGCATTTAGATGGATTAGCATAGAGTTCATTCTCTCATAGCCGATTGAAAACCTACCTCACATTTTGTACGCGTTCTTCCAATATCTCATTATAGATGACTATGTCATCTAGGTACACCACCACAAAATTGTCCAAGAACTCGTGAAGTACCTGATTCATCATCGTGCAAAATGTGACTGGATCGTTTGTCAAGCCAAAATGTATCACCTTAAATTCGAATGCTCTATATCTTGTTACCACTGTAGTTTTTGCTTCATCTCCCTCCTTGATCTGAACTTGCCATATCCAGACCTGAGATCAATCTTTGTATAGTACTTAGCCCGGCTTAATCAATCGAAGCAACTGGCGACTAGTGGAATAGGATAACTATTCTTCACAGTGATCTTATTCAGGGCTCGATAGTTGCTGCACATTCTAAGAGATCTATCGGCTTTTTTGTAAAATAACATAGGAGCTCCATATCTTGATTTTGCAGGTACGATAATCCCACTTTCTAGCATTTCTCCTAACTATTTTTGAAACTCTTCAATCTTCGGTCGAGACATGCAGTATAGTGCCCTGGCAGGAGGTTTAACACCCATAATAAGTTCAATCTCAAAGCAATTGCCCTCCTTGGTGGCAATTTTTTTCGTAACTTATCCGGCATGATGTCCTCGAATTCCTTAATAAACATTCTAACAGGTTTTAGAATAGGACTAGTTGCCTCTTCGATCTCATCTAATAAAAGAGTACTAAAAAATGAGGATTCATTTCTTTTGAAACCCTTGCCAAATTGCATAGTTGAGATACTCTTCTCGCCTACCTTTCCATTTGTATGGTGATGATGCACAGTTTACTACACATCATCATTAACGAGTCGGAATATGACAACACTACTGTCTTAGTATCCCGAAGAAATTCCAATCTCAGAATGAGCTTGAAATCATCCATCTGAACTGCCGACAAATTTGTCCTTCATTCGAAAGGACCTGTTTTGATTGACACGGATTTTGCTACTCCAGCTATTGGTTGAGTAGCAGAGCTAATTGCCTTGACATTTCCACTACCTTTCTCCAGAACAAGTCTGAACTGCTCTACTTTGTTACTTGCGAGATAGTTTTAGGTAGCGCTAGTATCCACCATAGCCTTGATTGTCTTTCCATTGATCTTCACATCAATGTATATTAGGCCTTTCGCACAACAAATGCGAGCCTTCGATTCTTCCCTCTTTGGCTCTTTCGAGGGAACATCATCCCTTTTAGTAGCTCAGTACAATAGTGTATTACACCAATGTGAGAATGTATCAACTACATTCTCATCCTTTTTGGAGTCAGTCTCATCATGACAGCTAGCTTGTGGGGCATTTTCCTTTGAACTTGTTCCGCCATTTGTTAGTTGATAATATGCATTCACCATCCAATTCTAAGGACATTTCGCAACCCGATGGGGTCCTTCACATAAAAAGTACATCAATTTAGGAGCAGCATCAAATCTGCCCTCAGTTGCTTTTCCTTTGTTCCATTGTTACTGTTGTTACCGTTATAGTTTTCTTTGATGTTACTTTGATGGGTACCTTGATAGGCTCCTCCTTTGTTCGGAGAGTAACGCTCTCTCCCATTTAAGTTCGAGCTGGGTCTATAAGGTCTATTTCCACCTCCAACAGATTGACTATTTCCCGATGGTCGATCTTTCCTCGATTCTGGATGATAGTCACTTAGCCATTCAGCAGCTACCATAGCTGCACTCAATCAACAGATTGACTATTTTTCGAAGGTCGATCTTTTCTCAATTCCGGTTGATAGTCACTTAGACATTCGACGGCTCTCGTAGTCGCGCTCAAATCAATAACCTTCTGTCTTTGAAGCTTTGTGCATGTCCACGGTTTCAACCCTTCCATGAAGGTGAATAACTTCTCCTTTTTCAATATATCTCGAATATTCAGTATATGTCCTGAAAAGACTTTCACGTACTCACTGATGGAGCTCGTATGCTTCAGTTCTCATAGTGCTCATCGTGCCTTATATTCCACATTTTAAGGAAAAAAACTGAGATTTGATCACTTCCTTGAGAAGATCCCAGGAATCTATTCGGACCCTGGTAGCCTGAATATCAGCATACTTTTTTTACCACCATATTTTTGCATCCCCACCAAGATACATGGTAGTTGTTGTAACCTTTCTCACTTCATCTTTGATCGAAGCTGCAGGAAAGTATTGTTCCATATCGAACAAGTTCCCAACTTCTTTTGCATAGCATGCCCCTCTGTAGGCACATGGTTCTGGAATTCTGAGCCTATGAATATGCTCTTGTGCTCTAGCTTGCCCATTGCTAACCGCACTTTGAAGTGCTAGTAATTGAGTTCTCAATGCTTCCATTTCATCCTACAGATCAGGTATGATAGAATCAACTTTAGTCATTGCTGTGTTAGCCTTTTGTCTTTCATCTAGTTAGATGTGTAATTCCCGAATTTTCATCTCTGCCACCTCGAATTTTTCCTCAGGGCCCTCCTCGGCATAGTCCAACTTAGTAGTTGTCTCATCAAACGCATCCACGCACTGTTTCGTAGTCCTCTTTTGAACATCTACTACTTCTATGGTGTTCGAGAAAATTGGATCCATATCTTTCTTATCGAGGCTTTTAAATCTCATCTCTGATAAAACTCTCACGGGTTGCATTTATTGTTGACATAGAAAGGGACACCATGCGGCAGTAGTCTGCTCAGCTAGCCTACCTTCCGCCTTTTCTCGATCGTTTCGGAACGAAAGTAAATTTGNATCATACTAAACTTCTCTAATTTCTAACTATTTTACAATTTAAATAAACTATTACAATGGAAAGGAAATTACAACTCAAACATGAACTAATGTTTACAATGTGAGGCTGCAGTTGGGCAAACTGTGACTGCAATAGGGTCAATGGGCTTAAGTAAAGCTGCAGTCCTTGACACAAGTCTGTAAATCTACTTAAATCAGATCTAACCTGCGAATAACAATGGAGACAATTATAGAAATTAGTGGCAGAAGGATGCAATACGAGATCAACCAGAGTAGTCATTATATAATTGTAACTATAGATCTACCACATATTAAGACATACAGAGGAAGCACATGACCATGATCTGCTCCTGCTTATACTATTGTTGGGACACTATCCCGGACTAACACGCCTGTGTCTAATATATCGATAGTTTACAACTAAAGTTACACTTATTGGCGATGCTGGAGTTCTGGATTGTGAGGGAGGTATGCAAAAATTTCTATGAACAACATAAATCAATATCCCAAATTTGTTTAGGACCTACATCCAAATGAATTGAAGCTAATGTCACATTCCAAAGAAGACACAATACTACCAAAATGGAAGCATTCAATAGGAAAGGAATATGATTTCAATTGATTGGGGACTGGTTTGTGGACAACTGATGACCTACGATAACTGATTACCCAAATCTTAGGAGGGCCATGTCAAAGAGAACCCAAAAGTTAAGTGAATAAAGAGACTTGGCCAGGGCCATGTGGACCCTGGCCATCCAATAGGACAATGTGGCGGCGCCTCCTATTGGCTGGTAGCCACATCAGCCCCTGGATGGCCGGACCGATATGGCCCTGGCCAAGTAGTGCTGTTCAAGTTAAGCTCTCATAACAAGCATTCCATTAGTACTACCACAATGATGCAGCAAATTGACTTATTGTCAAGAATATCAAGGGAAATTTACTTTAAATAGTCCTAGCTTTACATTCATCCATCATTTTTTGCTTCGAGCTTTATGTTAATGTGTATCCACCACACAAAACTTGTTAAAATAAAATTTAACATCTGGCCTTACTGCAGTTACTCATCGACTAAACAGAAAATTGCTTCAAAAATGAGTCACGTGATTGAGCACCACAAATCATCAAGTCCCTAACACACAATCCCTCGACCGGGATGAAATGCCAAATCTAGAAAACAGAAAGGGTATTCTTCTTGATCCTTGTGTCAAAACCCCAAAGTTGGCAAGTACGTTCTCTACAAACCTTGTCCTTCTCCATATACGAAAAGATGAAACAATTGAGAACACAAAAATGGAGTATCCATATTAAAAAATAAAATAAAATAATTATATTAGAGTTATAGCAGTTTAGTGTTATGATGTTATCACTTTTTGTATTTCCTCAAAAAAAAAAAAAAAAACTCTAAAATTGGTATTCCAACCTTTTTAGATGTTCATTTATTAAATAAAATAACAGCCCCTTAGAAACAGAACTGATATCTTGACATATATAAATTTTTGGTTGATAAAATTAAGTAACATAATGGTTATTAACGAGTCTTTGTTACATTAGGAGATCGGATAGTAAAAACAACTTATTACGAATTAAAAAATATCAATAATAAAATAGGAATCTTGATTTGTTGTTTCTTTAAATGCATGTATTTCAATTCAATGCTTTATTTGAATATTTTCATTGTAGAGTATTGATTTGTACTCATGCATGTGACACTAAGTGAACTCATGCCCACACTCTCCATCACTATCCTACTTGGCCTATTTGAGGCCATTAGGTAGTCGAAGTGATTGATTCAACGAAACCCTACTAGACAAGGTGAGACTATACGACATGTTGCAGCACCAATCCAAATCAAATAAGCTTCGAGTAAACATGGAGTCGCCTCCCCTGAAAGATCCCATATACGAGATCTTCTATGATGGATTGATGTGGCCTCTATGCAGCATACATCCTATCAAGTCAACTTGTTGGAGTACTCTTCATATTTTAGACCTTGGTGGTAGGGTAGCTACTTTAATTTAATGCTTATGAACCTAGGATTGCTAGAATGATATCTATGAAAAGGCGCATCGGCTATCAAGATGAAGCCTATCTTCTACTATAAGTGCTCACACTTAGTAATATTGCTATCTCATGATTCTCTCTATATACTCCCAACGCCCATACACTAATGTGTCTCACATCTTTTGTTCATCCCATACCCAAATATATCTATACAAATTTGTATTTAGTATTTGACTATTTTCTTGCTGATTTTTTCTTAGTTGATTGTTTCATAATTTCATTGTTTGCTTCCAGTTCCGGTGACTGTCAGAAGAAGAAGACAAAAAAGAAGAGCTGCAGATTGAAGAAACATAAGTGTCAAAGTAGCAGCCTCCAAGGAGAAGCAGCAGATTTAGGAGAAAAAGCAAGCCCATAAAGAGCAGCTAAAGGAATTGAATTGGTACTTGCTTTTTTTGTGGCAGAAACTAGAAAGTCTTATTCTGCCCATCTTGTGAATGCCCTATTCTGGTAAAGGAATTAGAAATTTGAATTGGTAAATGAATGCCCTATTCTGCCCATCTTGTGATTTAATTGTTCTATAATGCTATTTAACACCCGTCCACGTTTAATGACAAGTCTAATTAAATGTGTTGTCATGAGATTTATTTAATTTGATCTATCATATATTGCCACCTAAACTATATGAATAGCCCTATTCCTAGTTGTTCTATGCTCAGATGTTAAATAAGAATAGGAATATAGGATACAATATAATTTTGGGCAGAAATAGGAATATAGGATACAATAATTATGGGCAGGAATAGTAATGTGTTCTCTATAAATTCTATTATTGTGGGCAGGAATAGGAAAAAGATATTATTTTGATTTTTAAATGTCTCTCGGGAATCTTTTTATTTATTCTTTCCACTATTTCCAGCCTTTACAAATGGAAGCCCAACCTTCATCAAAGAGAATAAAGATGATATTTTCATTCATCAAAGAAAATCGATCTAGATTCTGTTATAAACGAATATTATGTTTCAAATCCTCGTCTGGAACAACTTAAATAAATAATGTTCTTTAATGAATTTTTTTAGTACATGTAAATCTTATTACATTGGTTTTGTTAAGTACTTTCAGCCCCCCTACAAAAAATCCTGGATCTGTCCCTATATTATTTTCTACCAACAGTGGTTTTTTCAATAACCCTTCTCTTGAATTTTTAATGTGGTTGATTATGGTTTTCTCCTTGCCTTGAAAACTAGCCGCTCCTCAAATGTAATAGGTGAAATACCCAAGACAAATGGGTGCTAAAAAATGGATTTCTTAAGAATTCTTCATTTACTGTTCCATAGTTAACGCATAAATTATAAGCTTTAATAGTCTGCATTTTTGTGGGTTCTATTTTTTATGGCTTTTTATTTATCTTTATAACAGTCAATTCGCACGATTGACAGTTTGTTGTCAAATTTGTTGATGGGATTGAATGCCATTTGTTAGAATATGTGAGGGTTATTGTTTTAGTTTTTTTTCTGGTCCTTATTCTTGAGCAATTTGTGTGCCATTCGAGTTTACATTGTGCTTTTCTTTAATATTGTAATTGATGCAAGATTATGTTTCTTCCAGTTGTACTGGAATATCGATTTATTTATTTATTTTTGTGTGTGTATTTTCAGAGAAATGAATAGAGAGGAAAGCCCACATGTTAACAGAAGAACCACAAAATCATCCTCTTTGTTAGAACTTAGAAGACAAAGAGGAGGGAAACTTGATCCAATTCATTCACAAAAATAGGTAGTACACGGCCTCCCTTCATATAGCCTTACATGATGCAAAATAAAATAATATTCTATCCACTTTTCTACCTACTACCACTACACCACACTTTGTCAATTACACCAACTTGTAGTAGGACTAAACTAGTCTAACAAATCACAATAACAAGTGCAAGACCATTACAAAAAACGTGTAACAGTATGGTAGATCAAGATGTGATTCTATATCAACAAAAGTGTCACCAATGTTTTGAAAACCGACCCGGTCATCGACTCAGAAAAGTTGAAGGGTCAAGGGTCAAAAGATTCAACCAGGGTCGAACCGGATACAATAAATACAAACAAAAATAATAAAATACTATGAAAACAATATTATTTTTTTTTAAATTTTCATATTAATAATTCAAAGTAAATCTATCTTTATTAATTAAATTTATTACCCTACAATTAATCTTGTTACTTCAAAAATTAAAAATCAATATGTTAAAACAGTTTACTTTGTTAAATTAAAATAGTTTAAACTTATAGAAAATGATATCTAACATTAATATATTAATAATCGAGTGCAATTTAAATTAAATTTGAAAATTAAATCAATGNATTAAATAAATGAAAGAATGAAGGTAAATATTACAATTTAATTAGTTGTGATTCAAAATCAAATTAGTCAATTAGACATACATTTGAAAATGATTTTGATGGGCATTTTAACATTTTCTTTGTTATGCCACTATCCCACGTTGGAAGATTAACTATTAGAGTTAAGAGCCTATATAAAAGGCACATTCCCACATTGGAAGTCTATGAAACCTTTGGAGAGAAGTGCATCTATAAAATGAGCATGACATCCATTAATTCTTTATGAGCATTTGAATTGTAAATTATAAAGACCATTCATGAATATAAAAAATTTTAATCTAAAAAAAATGAAAACGTGAAAACCGCTAGAAACAGCGACCAGTTCACCGGGTTAGATTGAACCGGCCAGTTCGACGGGTTTTGAACGGTCTTGTCAATAATAAAAAATCAGACATGATTTGGCCCCGTTCCCTGTTTTACCGGTCGAACCGGCCGGGCTCGGCCAGTTTTGACAACATGGAGTGTCACACAAAGTTCATTACTCCTCCTTGACACTTTTTTTGGAAACACCAAGACAATTCTTTAGCGTTTCAAGCCTTTCTTTTGGGAGAGCTTTGGTAAATACATCAGCCACTTGTTCTTTAGAGCTGCAATGCATCGGTCTCTTTTCTTTCTTTGCTTGAGCTTCCCTAATGAAATGATACTTGATACTGATATGCTTGGTTTTGCCATGAAACACTGGATTTCTCACAATGGCAACTGCTGATTGATTATCACACAAAATGGTGGTTGCTTCAGATTGTTGATGCTTCAGATCATTCAGAATTTTCCTCAGCCATATAGCCTGATTAGTTGCTTCAGTTGCAGCTATATACTTTGTTTAGCCATGGATTGAGCCACCGTTTTCTGTTTGATTGAATTCCAACAGACAAGACTTGATCCAGCATTAAAGGCATAACCGGAAGTACTCTTCATATCATTCATTGAACAAGCCCAATCACTATCAGTAAATCCTGTCAACACCAGCTCTTCTGATTTCTTGAAGGTGATTCATAATTTTCAGTCCCTTTGATGTACCTCAGCACTATCGGCAGCTTGGAAATGAATTTAGCTTGGCTTTTGCTTGACTCTAGATAGTAAGTTTATAGCATACATATTGTCTGGCTCTGTAACTGAAAGATACACTAGACATCTAATTAAACTTATATAAAACTTTCCATCGATTTTGCTTGCACCATCACCTTTTATCAGCTTCAAATTCTAGACCAAAGGAGTGTTAACTAGCTTGCAATTTTCTATATCAAACTTCTTCAACACCTCTTTGGCATATCCCTACTGGTAAACAAAAATTCCTCCATCAGATTGATCAACCTCCATTCCAAGAAAGTATTTCATCTTTCCTACATCAGTCATCCCAAAGTCCTTCTTCAACTCATTCTTTATCTCATTGATTAAGCCTTCATTGCTTCTTGTGATCAAGAGATCATCTATATAAAGTGAAAAGATGAGCAGATCCTCCTCCACTAATTTGATGTATAATATTTGCTCATTTACACTTTTCTTGAATCCAAGATCACATAGATGGCTGTCAATTTTGCTGTACCAGCTTCTAGGTGCCTGCCTCAAGCAATACAAGACTTTCTTTAGCAAGTATACCTTATCCTCTTCACCTTTTTTGACAAATCCTTCAGGCTATTCAATAAAAATTTCCTCACTTAACTCCCCATTCAGAAAAAGCAGACTTTACATTTAGCAGATGGATCTTCCAATTAGAATGTGCAGCCAATGCAAACAAAACTCTGGCCATCTCCATTACTGTCCTATTTCTCCTTTCACATACTCCATTTTGTTGAGGAGAATAGGGAATTGTTAATTGATGTTTAATTCCCACTTGTTGAATTGGTTATTAGTATATTCTGTGCCATTATCTGTCCTAATTGCCCTAATTTTAGAGCAGCTTTGATTCTCAACATAGCTCTTAAATTTCTGGAATACTACAGGTACTTCAGATTTTATTTTGAGAAAGTAAACCCAATACATTCTAGTAAATCATCAAAGAATAAGATGAAATGTCTGCTACCATTCAGGGTTGAGATTTTTATAGGACCACAGACATCAGAATATACAAGTTGAAGTTTAGCTTGAGCTCTTTTAGCTTGATTTATGGGGAAAGGAAGTCTAGCCTGTTTTTCCCTTTGACAGATTTCACAAATACACAAGGCATTTCCCATCTTTGGCAAGTTTTCTACAAGTTCTTGTTCACTTAAAAGTGTAAGTGAAGTATAGTTAACATGTCTAAACCGTTTGTGTCACAATTCAGACTCAACTTCAGTGCTAGCTTAAGCTTGAAAATTCACATTTTTCCAATCCAAAGGAAAACTTCCATTTCTCATATCAACTATCACCAGTTCCACATTATCATGATCTAGAATTGTGCAACTATTATCCTTAAATACTAAGGTATAATTCTTCTCAATTAGTTGCCCTACACTTATCAAATTCTGATCAATATTTGGAACATACAAGACATCAGAAATAAGTTTCTTACCTATGAAGTTTGAATAGAAACTTTGCTAATGCCTTTGACTGCCACATATTCTCCATTTCCAACCTTTACTTTTGATCTGTAGTTGTCATTTATCTCAAGAAAAATATCTGCATTCGATGACATGTGATGAGTGCAGCCACTTTCAACTAACCACATCTGATTCTTGCTGTAAACTGTTTGATTAAAGCTGAGAACGGGTGTTCTTCATATTGATCTTCAACAACCTTTACTTGCTGAGTTTCCTTCTTCTCCTTTTGATTTTTACTGACCCTTTCAATGTGTCCAAATTACTTGCATGACATGCATTGAACTCCAGGCCTGAACAAGCAATAGTTGAGAGAGTGACCTTTTAACTTGCAATGTGGACAAGGGGGGTACTTAGAGTTCTTTTGAGTGCCTTTTGCTTCCATTTCCTTCTTTTCATTCCATAGCTTCTTTACACCAGAATGTATTTGAGTCATTTGCTTTCCTTTTGCAAACAAAGCACCCTCAACTTGCTCTTCTTGCCTGAACAACCTTCTCTGTTTAGTGGCTTGGAGAGCATTTACCAACTTAGCCAAGGAAATGATGGACAAATCTCTTGAATTCTCAAGTGAAGATAACTTAGATTTGAACTTTTCTGGTAAGCTGATTAATACTTTCTCCACTACCCACTTGTCTGGAAGATCATCTCCAAGTAATCTAATTTGGTTAACTACCTTCATCGGCCTATCAGCAAACTCCTTCACCATCTCAGAATCCTTCATTTTCAGACTCTCAAACTCTCTCTTGAAGTTCAGAACTTGCATCTGCCTTGTCCTCTCATTGCCCCTGAATTCCTCATTCAACCTATCCTCCCTTTGCAGTTTCACAAGTGATTATCCTTGTGAATATGGCATCTAAGACTGCTGACTGAATGTAAGAAACAACCTTAAATTTCTTGGCTATCTCCTCACTATGTTGCTTCAGCTGGGCTATGGTAGGATTGGCTCTTAGAGGTGGTGGTTCAACTCCAATTTCAGTGATTTCCCAAAAGTCATATGCCTTCAAGTATGCCTTCATTTTTGCAGAACAGAAATCGTAGTGATCTCCTGTGAATGTTGAAGGTAAAGGTGCTGAAAATCCACTCGAAGCCATATCACTTTCTCACTAAATCACTAAGCCTTTTTGAGAAGGATCCTTATTGGTTTTCTCTCTTTTTTACTGATATTTTTCTGGTTTTTCAAAGACCTCAAGGGGCTCTAATACCACTATTAGAACTTCAAAGACAGAGGAGGGAAACTTGATCCAATTCATTCACAAAAAAAGGTAGTACACAACCTCCCTTCATATAGCCTTACATGATGCAAAATAAAATAATATTCCATCTAGTGGTGGCAAATGAGCCGAGCGGCTCGTCGGCTCGCCCGCTCGGCTCGTACTGTTCACGCCCACGAGCCGCTTGGGCTCGTAAAAAAAGAGCCCGAGCACGAGTCGAGCGGGCTCATGGGCTAGACGAGCCGAGCCCGCTCGGCTCGTTACTGTTCACGAGCGGCTCGCCGAGCCGCTCGTGAGACGAGCCCACGAGCCTGGC
>OU503039.1:5121453-5133714 GCA_912172775.2 Fraxinus pennsylvanica | reverse complement strand
AGGGCGAGCCGGCGAGCCGAGCTTAAGCTCGGCTCGCCGAGCCGCCCGCTTTGGGCGAGCTCGGGCGCGAGCCGAGCTCGCCCAAACGGCAACGAGCCGAGCTCGCGCTCGGCTCGTTGCCGACGAGCCACGAGCTCGGCTCGTGCGAACACGAGCCGAGCTCGTTCGTCAATGGGCCGAGCCGGCTCGGCTAGGCCCATTGCCACCACTAATTCCATCCACTTTTCTGCCTACTACCACTACATCATACTTTGTCAATTACACTAACTTGTAGTAGGACTAAACTAGTCTAACAAATCACAATAATAAGTGCAAGACCATTACAAAAAACGTGTGACAATTTGGTTGATCAAAATGTGACTCTATATCAACAAAAGTGTCACACAAAGTTCATCACTCTTCTACTACCCCAAATTCTAAAACTGTAGGCGAGGTTTCAAAAGTCATTAGCAATACACAATCTTTGACTGTAAATGACATTGTGCTCGGTGATGAACCTCTAACTCTCGAAGAGTTGATTAATTCTTTTCCCCATAGGCATGTGCAAATTCTTGAATTGATCAAGCTTTTGTGCCCTTTGAATTTTCCTATGGTTCCATTATTTGTCTATGGAGATGCTTCATCGGGCAAAATAAGCACGATACTTGAGATTTTCAAGCACATGAAGTGCCCATTTATTTATAGCAATTGCATCACCTGCTACAATCCCAGGATACTATTTGAATCTATCTTGAACCAGCTTTTACTTCTTAGGAAGAATGAAAATGATGGATATTCAAGTGCAAAGCGCTGTGAAAAGCCCTCTGATTTTGTAAATCTTTTACATGATGCTATGCGTACTTTTATAGACAGGCTCAAAGGTGATCTGGCGAAATCTAACTCCAAGAAATCGGCTTCGCAAGTTAATGGGAAGATGATTTATTTGATAATTGATAATTTAGAGCACGTTAGAGAATGAGATAAGAGTTCGAATGTGTTGCCCTTTTTATTTAACTTGTATGATATTCCGAAAATACCTGAGGTGGGTTTGATTTTCATAAGTAAAACCTCACTTGTTACGTATCACTCAGACACAGGTTATATTGAGACTCTCCATGTTTATTTTCCTGATTACACTGAAGATGATATGCGCCTGATATTCATGAAAAACCAATCAAATCCCAAGTTATATTCCTTTTTTTCTTGAGTAAGTTCCACACTAGTTTTTCTTTAATTGTTCTCGAACTGTCATTTACCTTTATCATAATGTTCAGTCAAAGCTAACTTTATTTTTATTAGGTTTCCTGTTAAACAGTGTAGTGTTGAGACCTTTCTGTCTAATCACAAGGAGTGTTGATGATGTAACTACTGCTATTTCACTATTATTTAAGAAATATTGTGAACCGCTAGATGATTCGGGGATTACTCCCAATGAAGATATAAAGAGAAAACTACTTGATGCCTCGCCCTTTGATTCAATTGGAGGATTTGGCAATCGGAAAAGAAAGAGAAAGTAAGTTATTAGCAAACTTGGTATATTATCTTATTTTGATACATGTGAGGCTGTAACTTGTGTCTCTTGTTTGTCCCCAAAAAATTATCCTTGTTTTGCTTTTGCAAAATTTTCTTAGATTTATAGCGCTGCCTTTTGCTGCCATTACATTACTGGTATGATATATTATTTGCCTAAAAATTAGAAATAGGGCTGGACATAGTCCGGTTCAGTTCGGTTTTACTGAAGAGAACCGAAACGAACCAAAATTTTTGGGTATTTAATAAATGGAACCGTCGGGTCCAAATATAATTATAGAACTGTCCGTGTTCGGTTTCGTTTAGTTCTGTTTTGTTCTATACCATAATTGATTTTTTAACAATTACAATAACACTACATAAATACAATTAATGATATGTTCATTTGTAGCTTCGATGGACAGCTAGAGATGGGAAGTCAGACTCGGCAATCGACGGCTTCAATTTGGGCCTGTAGATGTAGGCTTTCAATTTATCAAATGATTTGAGGTTAGTGGATCTATGCTTACCGAATGAAAGTATAAAATTGGAAAGAGAAGGGTAAAAATTTAAATAGACTTAGATCTTGGGCTAACAATGAAATTAATAACTGGGCCAAAAAAATTAAAAAAATTGAATTTAGAAATTAGGTTAGGATGGGCTAGCTAGGCATAGACTTGACTTGAGAGTTAGAGCATTAATCACAAAATTGGTTAATTTGCTAATTTATTTAGAAAAATTAAAATAATTTAATAATTCAATATAAAAAATTATTTAATTCGGTTCTTATTTGGATCTTTAGTTCTTAGTCTGAACCGAGAACCAAAGTAAATCCACAGGTTCTCGATTTAAATACACGTTCGGGTATTTAACTTATGAAGAGCCGATCGGTTCGGTTCGGTTCAGTTTGGTTCGGGAGTTTTGTCTAGCTCTAATTAAAAGCAAACGTGACTGAGGCAAAAGCGCGTTAGAAACGAAGATAACATTCAAAGACCCCGTTGATTCTAGGAATACCTGGGAATTCGATAATCCGATGCTCATTGATGTAAGATTGAATACTGAACAATTGATACGAAAATCTCAACAATATTTTTATGAAATTCAAATCAAGCTGATTATTACCATGATTTTGCACTACTTTATATAAGATACAAGCAAAATAAAAGATATGATAAAGCTAAATAAAGGAGGTAATAAAATTAGATAGTGATATAGTTGGGTTTTATTCTTGCTAAAAAACCAGCCACATCCATAGTCGATAATCAGACGTGTAATTTGCTCTTCTATGATGTTGGATGATGGATATTGATACATAAATTGGTTTGCTAGATATTGGTATGCATCAAAAAGTAAGAAAGTAATTTATTATATTTTCTTCTGGTTATGCTACTCAGGAGCTCTGAGAAATCAATGGAGAAGAAGGAAAGTAAAGATCAAGAATCACTAATGAAAGTGCCCGGAACTTTCCCATTAGAAAGGCTTTTAGCATTATTTCAGTGTATCTCTTTTGTTGCAGAATATTCACCCGATGATGAAATACTACAAATTGATGTACTAGGAACCGATGGTTGGGATAGTGGAATGATGGCTGATGTTCTCCTGCAATTATCTAGTCTATGTAGTGCTAATTTCATCACCAAATGAGGTAGCTGCTCATTGGAAAGTGCAATTCGGTATAGATCAGGAGTCTCCGAGGATATGGCTTTAAAGGTAATTTTCCAGTAGGCAGTTGTTATAAGCGTACTTTTCATTTGCTCCTCGTTAACGTGCTATGTGGTGTTGGAAGATGAAGCACAAGCTGGAGAAGGTAAAAGAAAGTGAGCGGCAGCCTTGTCATCTATTCTAGCTTCATGAGCATCAGCTTGGGTTGCTGATTGAGCAATAGAAGATGCTAGAAGATTAGGTGTTCAATAATCCATTTGGCTTGCACATGGATTTGTTAGGAGAATATTCTTTGTTTTAATTTGTAATTAATTCCTCATTTTCCTCCTTTGAAGTGTGTGTGTGTGATATATATATATACCTTGTAAATCTATAAATGATATATGGAATGAGAAAAGAAAATTTACAGCAAGATTGATTGTTCTTAGAATTTTCTTTATCTCCAAATTTACATGGTATCGAAGACTAAATGGCTGAAACAGACAATCAATCCTCAAACCTTCCAGTAAACAACAATCAAACTCAAAATGATAATTCAACAATTCATGATCCAACGCATTTCGGCAACCCTTATTACATTGGCAACAATGATGGAACTAGAGCCATTCTGGTTACCCATGTCCTTGATGCAAACAACTACCATTCCTGGGCCAGGTCGATGAGAAGAGCCCTCAGGATAAAGAACAAGCTTGTGGAAGCATCCATGAGCTTCAGGACCAAATGATCCGTTGATGGAACACTGGCTCAGGTACAATGACATTGTCATGACTCGACTCCAAAACACCATGGCTGTAGACATAAAATGTAGCACTACATACGCTGAGATTGCTCATCAGTTATGGCAGGAGTTGGAGCAACGTTTTGCTCGGCAGAATGCTCCCAGGATCTTTGAGGTCAAGCAAACTATCACTACATTAACCCAAAATTAGGAAGCTGTAAGTGTGTATTTCTCGAAGTTCAAAACCTTGCTTGATGAATTGCTGAATTATGAATCCATTCCTAGTTGCTCATGTTGAGGTCTAAAAGTAGTAGTTGAGAACTAGAATCGTGATTGGGTGATGAAGTTCTTGATGGGATTAGATGAATCCTATAATGCCATTAAAGCTCAAGTTTTCTTGAACAAGCCCTTTCCATCCTTGAATGAAGTCTATGCTATTATCCAACAAGAAGAGAAAAGAAGGGAAATCTCGAATGATGGTTCCATCAACGAGGCAATGGCATTACTAGCAAAGGGAAATTTTAGAGAAAATGACAAACAAAATTCATAGAGAAAGGATAGATATTATTGTACCTATTGTAAGGTTGCAGAGCATTCACTTTAGAGATGCCTCAAGGATCCAAACAAGCCTATATGTTCCCACTACAAAAAGCCAGGACACACTGCTAGTAAGTGCTTCAAGCTACATTGCTACCACTAGACTACAAATATGAAGGAAGAAACAGATTCACGCCAATAGCAAATCAGGCTTCCATTTGTTAGGAACAGCAGATAAACAAGCCAAATGTATCTCTCACTCAAGAGGAAAACTCTCACTTGATGGCCATTCTCAAATCCTCAGCAAATCAAAGCCTAACTCCTTTAACAAGCCAAGTTCAAAGCATTGCTGCTACAGATTTAGACAATGCTCTTCCTAAAATTTCTGGTATATCACATTTCTCATCTACTCTTAATCCTGGAAAAACCAAGAATGCTGCAGCCCCCTGGATTCTGGACACAAGGGTAACATATCATATAATTTGCAACCCAACATATTTCTCTTTTATCCAATCTCAATCCACTTGCTCAGTAAGCTTAGAAAATGGAGCTACTGTCCTTGTAACTAGTATTGGCACTGTACACATCACAGACACTTTGACTCTTCAAGACATTTTGTGTGTCCCTTCATTCTCTTTTAATCTAATATCTATTAAAAGACTCACTCAAGCACTAAATAGCTGTGTTGTTTTTCTTTCTGATGTGTATTTTATACAGGACCTTTCGACTTGGACAACGACTAGAATGGGTGAAGTAAGGTTTGGCCTCTACCATATCCTATCAATAGCAGTCTCTCCTATGGCCCTCCAAGAAAGCTTGAGTCGTTTAGCTAGAGCATTTTCTATTACAACCTCTGCTATTAGTGACAAAGATAAGTTTAATATATGGCATTACAAAATGGGACATCCATCTCATTCTGCCCTTGCTTTTGAACATCAGTTTTGAAAGGGATATCATTCATCAAAACACATGTGTTGAAACCCCTCAACAAAATGCCATTGTTGAGAGAAAGCACTAGTATATACTAAACGTTGCAAGCTCTCTGAGGTTTCAAAGTAGAATTCCATTAAAATATTGGAATGACTGTGTATTAACTGTGTGTATTTAACTAACAGAACTCCGTTAGTAGTTTTAGACCATAAAAGTCCGTTTGATATGCTCTTTCAAACTAAACCTGCATACTCCCATCTTAAAGTCTTTGGATGCCTTGTATATTCCAGAACTCTCATGAATGGAAGGTACAAGTTTGACTCTAGAGCAAGGAAGTACATTTTCTTCGGCTATCCCTTTAATATTAAAGGCTACAAACTTCTTGATTTGGAAACAAATAAGGTATTCATATCAAGAAATGTTACGTTCTATGAGACAGTCTTTCCATATAAAGAGGCTAAAATCACGAATCCAAATCCTATAGATCTATGATTCCCACAAAATCCTATCATTGCTGTCCTAACTGATTTTTTCAAAGAATTAGAAAACCAATCTGATCAATCTCCTGATCCTACAGAACCCATAGAACAAACCCATACTCAAATTGATTCAGCCACATAGCAACCAAGCCAATATAAACCTGATAACAATCAAACCACACTTCATTTACCCAGAAGATCCACCAGAATTAGAAATGCTCCGACAAGACTGCAATATTTTATATGTCAATAGGCCACCTTATTTTCCCCATTGCAGACATTGGACAAGGAAACTACTTCTATCTCTTCAGGTAATCCTTACCCTCTTAACTGCACTATATCATGTGATAAATTGTCTACACTTCATAAAGCGTTTATCTCTTCTATCACCACACATAGTGAACCACAAACATACCAAGAAGCTATCAAGTCCCCTGAATGGCATGAGTCCATGAAGAGTGAGATTATGGCTCTTGAGTTGAATGATACATGGGCTGTAGTTGATTTTCCACCTAACAAGAAAGCAATAGGCTGCATCATGAAACCTTCTCCCCAATGGCAAAACCTGTAACTATTCGGACCTTACTTGCCATTGCAGTCATGGAGGGTTAGTTCATATATCAACTAGATGTGAACAATACCTTCTTGTATGGATATTTAGATGAAGAGGTATTTATGGAGTTGCCACCAGGTTATGATAATGTAGCAGCTTCAAAGGTATGGAGGCTTCACAAAAGCTTGTATGGACTCAAACAAGCTTCGCAACAATGGCATTCGAAGCTATCCAGTTTCATTCTTCAACAAGGCTTCACTCAGTCCAAATCTGATTACAACTTGTTTGTTAAATCCACTCAAGACTCTTTCATAGACGTTTTAGTCTATGTTGATGATATAATTATGGCTAGAAATTGTTTGGAGACCATCAACAATCTCAAAGCATCACTTGATGCACAATTCAAAATCAAAGACTTGTGAAAGCTGAAATATTTCCTAGGTATTGAAGTGGCTAGATCAAAGGAGGGGATACACATTTGTGAAAGAAAATATGCGCTTGATATTCTAGCAGATTCAGGGACCATATGATCAGCTTATGCTAAAGTACGTCTTGATCAAAACCTAAAATTATCCAAAGGGGAAGGTGAGTTACTACATGATCCATCTATCTGTATGCGACTGATAGGGGGCTTATTGTATATGACCATAACTAGGCTAGATATTTCTTACTCGATCCAGCTTCTAAGTCAGTACATGGATCAACCAAGGATACCCCACCTCAATGCAGCACATAAAGTGATAAGATATCTTAAAAGAGCTCAAGGATAGGTATTATCCTACTCATCTACCTCTGAACTGTAGCTAAAGAGATAATCAGATTCAGACTAGGAGAGCTATCCAGATACTAGGAAATTAGTAATAGGCTATTTTGTATTTATCAGGTCATCTCTACTCTCCGGAAGTCAAAGAAGCAAAGTGTCATATCACAGTCATCCTCTAAGGTAGAGTATAGAGTAATGGCAAGTGTTTGTTGTGAATTAACCTGGTCAAGATACCTATTCACAGACTTACATATTGAACACACTCAAGCAGCCAGCCTGTATATTAATAATAAGTCAGCCATCTACATTGCCACAAACCCCATCTTTCACGAGAGAACTAAACATGTAGAGATAGATTGTCATCTCATTAGAGACAAGATACATGCTGGGAAAATTGTCACTGAGTATGTGCAAACTAGTTCTCAAGTTACAGACATTCTAACTAAGGTATTGAATTCTACATGTTTCCATCTTCATATGATCAAGATGGTAGTAGCAAACATCTACTCTCCATCTTGCGGGGGGTTGTTGGAGATGAAGTTCAAGCTGGAGAAGGTAAAAGAAAGTGAGCTGGTAGCCTTGTCATCTATTCCAGCTTCATAAGCATCAGCTTGGGTTGTTGATTGAGCAATAAAAGATGCTAGAAGATTAGGTGCTCAATAATCCGTTTGGCTTGCACATGGATTTTTTAGAAGAATATTCTTTATTTTAATTTGTAACTGAATTTGTCATTTTCCTCCTTTGAAGTGTATATATATGTACCTTGTAAATCTGTAAATGATATATTGAATGAGAGAAGCAAATTTACAGCAAGATTGATTGTTCTTAGAATTTTCTTTATCTCCAAATTTACGTGTGGTGTTTTCAAATGGTTGACCGATAGCAAGGAGTCTGAAGTTTCCTTTGTCAAAATACTTGTATAGTAGATAATCTCTAAGACGCTGAATAATGGCCACAATTCCTGGGCTGTGGTAAAAATCTTGGTTCAGTTTTTGTTGGGAATTTTTTTGCTACTGTACACAGTGTTATAGAGAGGGTGGGAGTTCTCTTTAAGTGTATTGAAGCCTTGTTTTCGCCATTTTGTGGTGTGATGGCATGGATTTCCAACTAGTTTGCCTTATGATTTGGTATTATTTATGTGAAAAGCCTTCACTCCATTCCCATCAATCTTCGATTAATATTCTTTAATCATATTTCAAGGGAATAACTAGTTTTCGGTGACGAAGGGTGATAATTTTTTCATTTGGATAAATATCATAATCTCACCACCAACAAATAAAAAGAAAAAGTATATTTGATTGGAATTTGGAGGTGAAACTAGAAATTTTTGTATATTTAATGGATTTTAAATATTTGATTTTTCAACCTGACCTGATCATAATTTGGAGTAACACAATTTTTCTATTTAAATTTGCAAGTATGCTCTTATTGGTTATTAATAAAATTGATTTGAAGTAGCTAATTATGCACATGTACTTGAATCATGTTATTTATCATGATAATCAATATAGGTGACATTGAACCTCCTAATTTATTGGGTTATGTCACTTTGACAGAAAAATGTTGACAAATGTTTTGACATAATAAGTGTTGGCACTATATGATTGAATGTAAAAGTTGATTGTATTTTACGTGTTTCAATGATAAGATGTTACGTGACATTATGTCATGGATTACGTTAACCATTATGTTGTTGTAGCATGATTCAAATTTATTATTTAAATCGATAATAGATAAACTAGAATCTCTAATTGCAATCATGCACCAATCACATTTCTGTGATAGACAATCTATCTAATAAAGTGATACTTCATCTAATTTATGTTTTTCCATATTGTGATTTTCTAGATTCCTTTGAATGTGCCTCCTCTCCACCCTTGTTATTGCATGACATTTTGTTGACACCTCATAACATTTTATAAGGTTCAGTTCTTTACTTACAGTGTCAAGAACATATTTTATCAACTCCAACTTTTTATCTATAAAAACCTAGGTTGGAACAACACGACCGTGGCACGCCAAGGGCCTGACACGACATGGCTCTATAGACGAACCAACGTTCGAGCCACTTTTACATGTCGTTCCGACGACTAGCTCCACTCCAATAATCTTTTTTTCTAATTAAAATGACAAATTAAAGTTTGGTTGGGAATAGTTGTGGCTTTGCACACAACACAGGGAACAATCATGGACACAAACAACAATGCAAGTAGAAAAGTTTTAGCAAAAAAAACGTTTTTATAAGCTAAAAAGTGCATTACGTGGAACCTCTTTTGTGGTCTTTGCCTGTGACCCCCCACCCCCACCCCTCATATATATAAGCCATGAATTCACCAGTTTCTATTGCACTTGCCAGCTCCAAAACACATTTCTTTTAGTTTCAGTCCCATTATTCTCATTTCTCTTTAAAATATGTCATCTTCTAAACCAATTTTCATTCTTTTTCTTCTTCTGAATGCAAGCACCATATTGTGCCACACTAAAGGTATGAAACCCAAGAGAAATTCTAGGAAGTAGTTATCAGTGAATATGACACAAGCTCATGAAGTGGGTTACTTTTGTTGGTAGCTTAAAGCATTCCCTCTTCAAGATTGCCAAAAATAAAATCTTCCCTTCTTACAATACCTATAGAGGGGTGAATATGTATTATATGTGGAATTAAAATTATTAATTAATTAAATAGTAACAAGTCACCAATTTAATTGAGTACCACAGATTATACATATAATAATGAAAGCAAAAAAACACAAGAAAGATCAAGGAGAAACCCAACTAGGTGGAATTCCAGTCACTTTGCCATCAATCCATGGTCAAACACTTAAATTCTATCAGAATAGACGATGATACATACTATCTGATCTCTTGACTTCAATTCTGATAGCTCTCATGCACCAACCCCTAGCCGCAATCTTCAAAGCTCTCATGGACTCTGTTATTCTGCAGCACTCCTAATCTTGTGGAATCGTCTATCTTCTGAAAATTCACGAAGAACACCATGTTCTCGCCGACTGGAACGCCAGTCAACTTCTCTCAATCTTCAGTAACTTTGACAGATGCGAAGGAAAGAACAGTTTGGTATTTGGATTATGGATGTGATGTTTTTCTCACCAAAAGCCAATCACAAGACGAAGGTTGAAGGATAAAATATGGATGAATCTCACAGTTCCAGCTCTCTTAATGTTCAACCTTATGAAAATACGTTCTGTGGCATTTTGGTATTTATAGGTAGGTTAGGGAAGTAAAGGGCCGTGGAAAAAGCATTTAAAAATCGAAATAATTTTTTTCCAGATAACACTGTCGCTCGAGCATGGGCTCAGCGATAGTTGAATGGCAAGCTATCGCTCGAGTAAATGCGAGGTGACAGTCGAGCGAAGGAGTTTCTATTTTTGATGCTCGAACTAATCCTTGGCAACAGTTTAGCGAAATTTCGCGTCGTATTTTCCTTCTTTTCCTATTCTTGAACCCTAGACCTAAAACCCTAACTTTATCTATTTGCACATTACTTCTTGACTTTTTACAACAATTACAATTAAGTCCCTTTTGTTTATAGAATTGTCAATTACAATTATAAAACCTAACAAGCTCCCCCTTTAACATTTTGTGACAAAACTACTACCTAAGTCAATGCAGTAATCAAATATAAATTACAGACTCAAAAACTGACACAACTAACCAACTTGAACGAATTCTGCATTTCAATCCGTACATGTTACCTAAAACAGACAACTTAACACCAGTGTAAAATGTGTAGAAAATAATATAAGTAAAGCATTTTAAGTATAACGTTGAATTTAGCCAATTTAAGAATAATATTGTACTTTTTCAGTTTCAAACATAAATGCTAAATCAAGACATAGTGACAATACAAACCAACATACCAAGAAGATCGATAATATTAAAACATCAAACTTAATTTAGCATAACTGAAATTAACGTAAAAATTGCCTTTTGAGTCAAAAATCATATATATATATATTTTGAAATCAAACATGTTAATGCAATATACCATATGAGTAGGCAATGAAATTTATGTTGTTTGATAACTCCTTTTTTTCTTACTCCCCTTTTTGGTCACAAAATGATAAGGGATAAAGAATAACATACATTCCAATAATGTGGGTGTAAGCAGACATAAGTATATGCAATGAACAATAAACTTTTCCACAAATTACCCATGGAGTAAATGATATAAGTGACTTATATGTGTTAAGTGTTATTAATCCTCTGGTAGTAGGACTTTAAACCTTAATTTTGTGATAAAGGACTTGTAAAACATCAATGCTAATAAAGATATTCCTCTAATTAAGTTAAATTAGTAAAACACATTAGAACCTACATATGAAAGATCATTTTTTTTTATGGAGAATGCCTTTTCTCGCCCTGACTTTTAGCATATAATATTTTTCTTATATCACAACAGTAAATATGAAAGCTCATATATATTTTTGTCATCTTAAGTGCATGCTTCTTTTCATTAAGCGACTAAAATGATTCACGCAACAAACTTTAGACCGGTTAACTCAAGTCAGTTGACCATAGGCACCAAGTTAAGAGAAACCCTGCATGTTTAATTACTTAAGTCAAATAGGCTTCGAAATGAATCATAAGATATTGAACCCCTTTTTCTCATATATATTTTTATTGCATGGATAATCTCGAGTTTAGGTCTAATCAAGTGGGTTAATTCATGTTCAAAGTCACCCCACTAACATGTGATTGTCATCCCAAGTCTCACAGACGCGGTAGAGTCCTACTAACTAGATCATGGTGTGCAGTGCAGAAGGTACATGAAGACTCCTATACGAATTCACACAAGCAGTAGAGTCCCACTAACAAATTCATAGTATGTATAGTACAGATAATATATGAAAAGACCTATACTAAATACTCTATAAATATTCTAAGCTGGCAATGAGAATGATGTTGCATCTTATTAAATGAGCTCATGCTTAATCACAACCAACACAATCAAGTGTATTGTGTATTATGATGTAAAACAATGTCCTACATATAAAATATTTTTGTTCCTTTTTGTTCAAAATTTTTAAATCATAATAATAAAAAAAGTTGGTCTTGTTCATTTTTTGTATGAAACATAAATGCATCAATCACAAAAAAAAAAAAAAAAAAA
>OU503039.1:5105720-5120901 GCA_912172775.2 Fraxinus pennsylvanica | reverse complement strand
AAAAAAAAAAAAAAAAAAAAATCAAAAATCCAATGCACATAAACAAAGCAAAAACCAGAAAAATAGAGATGCACGCATAACTCAATGTCTCATAATAGTAAAATACGAGCATGCGTCAATTATACTCAGTTGATGAAGCACACAAATACCAATAGTTGTCTTAAGATATTCAAATCGAAGATCATTCAATGATTTAGTAAACAAGTCAGCTGACTGGTTCTTAGTAGAAATGTGCTCAAGATTAACAACTTGAGTTTCCACAATCTCCCGAATAAAATGATGTGTAATATTAATATGTTTAGTTCGAGAGTATTGAACATGATTTTTCGATATATTAATGGAACTAGTGCTGTCAAAAACACAATCGTAGTTCTCTGTTTAATCTCGTAATCACTCAACATCTGCTTCATCCAAAACAGTTGAGTGAAGCAACTACCTGCCGCTATATACTCGGTCTCTGCTGTGGACAAGGAGATAGAATTTTATTTCTTACTCATCCAAACAACGAGATTAGCATCAACATAAAAGTAGCCTCTAGACGTACTTTTTCTATCATCGGCATTTCCAACCCAATCGGCATTGAAATAGCCAGCAAGATCTAGATTAGAATCCCGAGAGTAAAAGATCTCATAATCTGTAGTACCATTGACATATCTAATAATACATCGAATTGTGCTCAAATGTGATTCCTTAGGTTCAGCCTAAAAATGCGCACAAATCCCTACACTAAATGCTATGTCAGGTCTACCAGCAGTGAGGTAAAGTAAACTACTTATCATACTCGTATATAGTATTTGATCAACACTTTTCACTGTAGGATCTAAACTTTACTTGACACTGGTGCTCATGGGGGTTCTAATATGTTTCTTACTATCGAGGCCAAAATTCTTGATAAGATTCTTTGCATATTTCGATTGAGATATGAATAATCCATCATTTGTCTGCTTGACTTGGAGACTAAGAAAGTAAGTTAATTCTCCAACCATGCACATCCAAATTCTTGTTCATGCATTCATCGAAATCATGAGCAAGAGAATCAATATGAGTACAAAAAATGATGTCATCAACATAGATCTGAACTACAGTGATGGTTTCCTCAATCCCACTTATAAATAGGGTTCTATTTGCAAAACCTCTCGTGAAACCATGTTCCAAGAGATAGGAAGTAAGCCTATCATAGCAAGCTCTAGGAGCTTGTTTAAGTCCATACAAGACTTTATTCAACCTATACACAATCAGGATACTTAAAATTCAATGAACCTTTTAGGTTGTTCCACATAGGTTTTTTCCTGAAGAATTCTATTCAGGAAGGCACCCTTGATATCCATTTCGTGTAATTTGAAACCTAAAGTACAGGCAACACCGAGGAGGATTCTAATGGATTCAAGCCTAGCAACCGGGGCAAATGTTTCATCAAAATCAACACCTTCAACCTGAGTGTATCCTTGAGCAACTAATCTAGCCTTATCTCTAGTTATGGTACCTTGATCATCAGTTTTATTCTTATATATCCACTTAGTACCTATAACATTACAATCATCAGGTCTAGGAACTAAATCCCACACTTTGTTTCTTACAAACTAATTTAATTCTTTATGCATCGCATTTACCCAACATTTATCCGTAAGGCCTTTTTTGACCTTTTTCAGTTCAATTCGAGACACAAAACTTGCATATGACAGGTTGTTCAAAACCCTCTTGCAAAGTCTCATGCCTTCTTCTAAGTCTCCAATAATATTAACCTTAGGATGATTTGACTTAACTATGGACGAAGGTTTTTTAGATGGTTTAGCTTCATTATCAGATGTGGACTCTTTATTAGGAGCATCTAAACCATTCGACGTATATGGGGGATCAGGAACTGAAGCTTCTTTAAGCTCAGTTACCTGTCGGATCAACATTCAATTGTTCCAGCTCTACACAATCTCAACTAATCTCCTTCTCACTACATGCATCATCTACCACCACATAGATAGATTCCATCAAAACACATATACGATTATTGTACACCCGATAAACCCATCTATTCTTTGAGTATCCTAAGAATATATCCTCATCACTTTTGGAGTCAAACTTTCCCACGTTTTATCCGTCTCTCACAAAAGTGCTGACAGTAGGCCGTTTACCTTTCCAGATCTCATAAAGTGTCATATCAGTTTTAGTTCTAAGATAAACCCTATTAACTATGTGACATGCAATGTTTATGGCTTCACCGCAGAAATGTATAGCTAGTCCCTTACCATGAAGTATGACTCTAGCCATTTCTTGAAGCACATGATTTTTCCTCTCAATAACCCCATTTTGTTGTGGAGTGATCGACAATGAGAACTCATGCTGGATTTCCTCCTCCAAGCAGAAGTTCTCAATATTCGAGTTTTCAAACTCTTTTCCATGATTACTATGAATTCTGGATATAGATAGCTCTTTCTCATTTCTAATCCTCTTGTACAATGAGATGATAAGATCGAACACCTCAGTTTATCTCTCAGCAATTCAATCTATGTATATCGAGAGAAATCATCAACCACAACTAAGATATATCTTTTACCACTAATGCTTTATGTCCTAGATGGTCCCATTAAATTCTTATGGAGTAATTCAAGAGCCTTGTTCATCAAGATCTTAGAGGTTTGTTTATGAAGTACTCTAAGCTGTTTACCTTGTTGACACGAACCACATACAATGGTATCAATATTTTCTAGCTTAGGTAAGCCAATGAAATTTTCTTTCTTAGCAATTTTAGACAGACTAATATGGTTTATATGACCCAATCATTGATGCCACAACTCAGTTACGTTGATCTTGGCATTACTATACACGTAGTTGGAATTTGGTAGAAATTCGTAACAATTATCGGAGGTTCTTACACCTTCGAAGGCAATGTTACTAGTAGAGTCATACATAGTACACCTTTCCTGTACAAATCTTACCTCAAAATCAACATCACAAATTTGACTGATGCTTAACAAATTGGACTTTAACCCTTTCACATAAAGCACATCCAAGATTGCACGTAGTCCAGATATATGAACGAAAAATTTTCCTAGATTCGGTGTAGTAGCTCCATATCCAAAAGTAATCACAACGCTATTCCAATCATCTAGAGATGAGAACAAGGCTTTGTCAACACACGTGTCTTGAACATGCACTGTCAAGATACGACATGGAGCTATTTTGAGCTTTAAGAGCAAGGTGAGCAACATAGCAATTTATCTGATTTTTAGACCTAGAGAGGTCACTCTTCTTAACCCAAACATTCTTAGAAGTATAAGTGATATTAGATAACCGAGTCATCATCCCAATTAAATGGCTCACTTGATTGGTAAGAAAGTTAATCTTGCTAGAAAAGTCATGACTTTGTCTTCTATTCACGAGCTTATGATACCCTGATCTAATGTGCCCCATTGCACCACAATGATGGCAAGTGAGAATGAGTCTAGGTTCAAACTTGCTCAGAGGTTGTTGCAGATATGTAGGACGATTGACCCTACGATGTTTGGTAGGTCTTGAACTTAAGGCATACTTTTCTTTAAGTTTATGATAAACAATTTCTCAAGCTTTGTTAGTGGTCGGGACGAACGTGGTCTTGAATGTACTAGCATTAGTATCACCGTTAGGAACATAACCCAGACCATGCCTATTGCCCATAGGGTTGTTCATCCCTACTAGATTATCCAGCTTCTGCGAGCCACTCATAAAGTGTTAGATTTATCAAGATCACTTGTTAGTGCTTTAACTTTAACTTCCAAGTTCTCATTCACAAGCTTTAACTTACTTAAATGTTTGGTCGAGTCATGAATGTCACCTAAAAGTTTCATTTTCATGTTCAAGCTCATTCACCTCTTTCAACATGGCTCTATTGAAATTCTTAATTCTTGGCTGGTTCACTTCAGTAATTGATCTTGGGAACCCACGTACAAGATGGAACCATCCCAGAAAGCTAGAAATCACGTTGCGCAAATATTGACCCGACTCGTTGTTCGATCCGTACCCGAAACAAGAACCGTGAAGTAGGAATGCCACAAAAGGACTGCGATACTTTTTGATAAGCTCAAGATTATAAGTCTTAAGTCACTAAAAATTTGGAGGAAAAACTCACAAAAGTTGTATTTAATCTCTCAATAATAAAATTCTTAATGTTAAATGAAAAGAAGTTCCTATTTATATGAAAACATGGAAAAACCCTAAAATCCTAATAGATCACGAAATAGAGTCCAAAATATCCAAAAGGATACCAAAAATATGGAATCTAGTTTAATTAGGAAATTCGCGGAAAAACAAGTTTTTTGGATCCGGACGTCAAGTTGGCATACCGGACGTCCGATATGCTATTCTATGCGGCCGCATAGATGGTTTCTATGCGGTCGCATAGAAACTTTGAATCAGTCCTTGGAAATCTCTGAATGTGTACATGCAGTCGCATAGCTCGTTGTGTTATGCGACCACATGGCTTTAGTTTTCCACACGTTTTTCCTTTGCTCGATTTCAACGTCTTCTACTTTGTTTTGGGCTTCGACTTCACCATAAAACTTGACCATTGACCCTTAAACTTCACCATCTTGAACTTCATTGCTTGAACCATGGTTTGTGTGACATCATCAACACAAAACAACCTCGAACGTGCCTTAGCCTCTTTTCAACAAACTTCGAATCTTTATCTACTTGAAGCCTTGTTTGGATCACATTATCCACTTTCTCGTCGAAAGGATTTGACCTCAAATCTGAACTTATACCAAATGAAGCAACATTAAAAACTTCAAAAATGTCAACATTCACAAACTTACGACAATGAACCAAGCCTTATCCATGGCTCTATCTCATAACAATGATTTGGAAAGGTCCTTCTCCTCTAGAATGTAGCATGGAACTCCTTTGAATTTGTTTCCGCCTTGTACGTATGATCACCTAATACTATCACCTGGGTCAGACATGACTCGACTCCATAGCATAGTAATCACTTGCCTTTCACTAAAGCTACTACTAACAACAATACATAAGGTCATTGACTTGACCGCGGTTAGTAGATTAAAAGCACTTGTTAAATTGATGCATTAGATAGAAATAGTAGACACTAGACCTACATCTAACACATGCCATAAATCTAATCTGATACAAGTAAGGATGTCATGATTAAAATAAAGAATTCATTCACCCAATCACCCTTAATGCACCTCAATTGCCTATCATATGCAATTGACTCCATGTGACATGCTAGAATTTCATGGTGTAAGATTTGCATTTCATAAACAAGTAAGAATTTTTGCATACATGTAAGCTCATAGCCTATCCTAGGTGTAGGGTTTTGATACAATACCATGGCATGATTGCATTCATCTTCCTTATCACTCACCCATTTCTTCTTGAGCTTTGCATCACCGGGGTAATCAATGTATGGTGTACCATGGAACAATTCCTTGGAATCCTGCAAAAAAGAATTATCGAAATTGGGGAGGGAATTGTTAGTTCTCGCTAGAGCCCTCTCACACTCGACTTTTCTCGCATATAAGCTAACCCCATAATTTTCTCTCATCTTTGATTTTTACTTCTCTTTTCTCTCATGTGGTTCTACTCTTTTTTTTTTCTCTTTCAGTCATCTTACTTTCTTCTCTCTTGCTCTTCTTTTTCAGCTCTTTATTTTTATTTTCTCGCCAACTTTTCAATTTCAGTTGGTCCTCTTGGACCTGTTGTGGTGTCAAAGGTACAAGTGTAATAATTTTGCCATCTTTCACCAAGCTGTATCGATTTGTGAACCTTCCATGCTTCACTCTCCTATCATACTGCCTTGGCCTTCCCAATAGTAGATGGCCCACATGCATTGGAACCACATCACAAATACCTCATCATTGTACCACCTAATGCTGAAATTCACCAAGGCCCTCTTGGTAACTCGTATTTCTCCACAATTATTCAGCCACAATTTGTGATGTGGATACCACATCACAAATACCTCATCATTGTACCACCCAATGCTGAAATTCACCAAGGCCCTCTTGGTAACTCGTATTTCTCCACAATTATTCAGCCACTCCAATTTGTAATGTTGTGGATGCCTCATAAGAGGTAACCCCAACTCCTCTACAAGGGTTGTGCTAGCCACATTCATACAATCCCGCCATCTATGATCAAATTGCACACCTTATTTTTAATGTAACACCTAGTGTGAAACAAGTTTTCCCGTTGCTGCTTCTCATCATCCAGCTTCATTTGTGTAGTAAGAGCACGCATCACCACTAATTACTCTACCACCGAGTACTCCAAACAAGTCTTACCTTTAACATTCTCCAATTCAGGCATGATGTCACTCCCACTCCCATCTTCCAAATTTCTCCACTTTCACAAAGAACCATTACCCATCGGTTTGGACACTGTGAAGCTACATGCCCCGAACCCAAACACTTGAAACATTTTATATCCCTCGACCTAGCAGTTTCAACATTTGGTTTATTTTTATTCACTTTCTCCTTAACCTTAGGTATTTCAACCTTTTTCCTGGTCTCCACTCAATCATTCCTATCACCACTACGCCACCTGGGTTCCGTAGTAAACCTAACTACCTCCTTTCGTCTGAGTTGTCTCTCCACCTTCATGGTCATATGCACAAAGTCCTCCAACTCCACATAGTGTTGTAACTTAACGATGTTAGAAATGTCACTATCTAACCTATTCAAATATCTAGCCATGGTAGCCTCCCGATACTCCACTACTTCGCCCTAATCATCGCCACTTCCATCTCCTTATAATAATCCTCCAAACTCTTAGACCTTGAAAAATAGTTTGTAGTTTATGATGAAGATCCCGGTAATAATGTCCACGTACTAACTACTTTCTCATACAAGCTTTCAAATTTTCCCACATTTCAATTGGTCTATCCAAACTCCTCCTATGACTAATCACCAATTGACCCCACCAAATAATGGCATAATCAGTGAATTCTACCATAGCTAACTTCATTTTCTTCTCCTCCGAGTAATTATGGCATCAAACACCAATTCCACATTCTTTTCCCACTTCAAGTTAGCTTCAGGGTCACTCCGACCTTGGAAACTAGAATATTCATTTTGATACTCCCAAAATCTCTATCAACACCTCAATCAAACTTACCTCCTCTATTCCTCATTCGTCCCATGTCAGCTTCCAAATAGTAACCACTACTACATACACTCCCCGCTTCATCTTTCCCATCAAATTCAGCCATAAGATCACGTCCCCTCCTATCCCTCTACCCCCATGAGAAACCCTTTGGGGTACCCCTCACTGCTGACTCTCTATCAAAGTTTTGTGCCTAGCCACATCACCACTAATACGTTTGACCGCCAAACCCAATTGATCAAAGCTACTATGTATAGCCTGCATACTAACCACAAACTTAGCATAAAACCCCTTAAGTATCTCTTCCTCCCCACCTTTACTCATATTTCCCATTTGCAATTAAGTAAATAACAAAAATTGGATGAAAAGAAATAACAAAAAATAATAATAATAATTTACCCCACATGTTTGCACTCGTGCATCACTCAAGAATGACTTTTACCCGATAATGAGCTCACCACTCTTACTTTTTACCACTTGTCATCCTTTCTCCATGGCTCAAGAAATAACCGATCTCAATCAATTGTGACACAAATCCCAAAACAAACACCACCATAAGTACAAGTTTTGGATAATCAACAATTGTATGGACCGAGGTAGTTAACCCAATTTCCAGGAAAAAGAAACAGAATGACTCAAAAAAAATATAGTTGTTTGTGTTTGTTTGGACCTTAGACATTCATGAAGATGTAGAGACATTTTTTTCAGCAGTTACGACGTGAATAGTAACAACGTAAACATTTAATTTTTTTTCAATAAAGAACTAAATACTGAATCTTTTTTTTTAGTTAAAGGAGAGCGGTACCTCCAAGATTTTATTACTATGCCCTCACTTGTGACGAAGGAATACTGTGGTTACATGAAAATAGAGAGATTAGTAAAAGAAGAAGTACTACTTCCCTTACAATGGAAGTAATTGACAAAGAAAAATGCAGTAAACAAGGAAGTACTACTTCTCTTACAATAAGAAGTAATGTAGACGAAAAGACATAAAATAAATATTGAAATTTAAAACAAAATTCAAACTCTAATACTGGGCAATCCATGTTTGTCAGCTTGTGCTAGTGCCCTAATATGTCGTGGCAGTCAAGTGCTCCATATACCTGATATCGTCGGTGTTCCTGTATCTCTGTCGAAGGATATAATGTTTGTGATACATCTAAGTATGCTCTAGATAGCCCATGGTCATTCTCCTCTAGTGATGCAGTGAATAGCCATTGTAGAATCTGACTCAACCTAAATTGTTGAATAACCCAATCCTTGAGCTAGTAAAACCCATCAAGAATAGCCCGGAGCTCTGCCTCTAATATCATGCATGGTCCATAAGAAACTAAAAAAGCCCTAATACAGTGTTCTGTGTGATCTCTGATGATCTCTTCCCCACTCGCATAACGATCCTTGAATCATCTATCAATATTGATCTTGACATATTCGACTGATGGGGCGTACCAACAAATCATAATAGGGAAAGATGGGGAAGGGAGTCCATAAAAATACCAAATATGAGTGCAAGTGTCAAATCTCCTTGCCAATACACTGCCGAAACAGTCCTCCCATATGAGGAAAATAGATCATGCGATAGACCCTCCAATTGATACGTCTGGCTACCATGCGAATCCCCATATGCTTGGCATCATTTCTCACTGTCCATAGATACCAAAATATTAGTAGAGAAATAATAATGCGGATGTGTCCACAACAAATATACTGTTTAGAATACCTCAATCTCTGAAATCTCTATTTGACTCCCTCTCTTGGACACATAGATATCTGAAAAATATCCTCAAAATACTGCCATACCTGATTGGAGATGCAACTATCAGTGAAAATATGAGTGATTGTCTCAATCTCGGAACAACACTAGCAGGGAGAAGTCAACTTGCATCCAATCCTGCCGTGAATAACTACATTTACGGAATTAGGCCCTGACATAGTCTTTAACAGAAAATGAGGCAGCGACGGGTAAAATGGAGCTCCATAGTAATCGGTATAAATCTTGATACTGGCATCCCAAACGTTCGAGCTGCCATGCTGACTTGGTAACGAAGTTACTATCCATAATAATATCTGCACGTAGAGGTATAGTCCCTATTTGCTCAGCCATAAGAGAAGGTATAACATGTAATAAACGTTTAACACCCAGTATCATTAATATAATAATGCACTCTCACAGATGTGTCCTCTTTGTGTGGGAATAGGGATGTCAAAGTGGTTTCACCCATCCACCAATCATGCCAAAAGAAAATCTGACCTGCTCCAAGTTGCCATGCAATGTGTGCCTCTGTCTGGGGCCCAACGAATTTCAACCTCTTCCAGATAGGATAAGTTGAGTTGGAAATTGTTGCAAATAAAGGATGTGTCTCCATACAATACTTATCCTGTAAGAACTTAGCCCAAAGAGATCTCTGGGAACAGAACGACCACGAGAGCTTCATGGAGAAGGTGTCCACCACATCTTGTAATCTCCTAAAACCTAAACCACCCTCATTAGTAGAAAGGAAAATCGCCTTCCAGCTCCGCCAATGTACAAGTTGTGCCAGTTCTTTGGAATCCCACAGGAATCGTGCAAAGATACTCTCAAGTTTCTTCAGGATAGCCTTAGGGGGATGCATGATCTAAAGAAGGTGTAATGACATGGAGGAGTGATCTGACCTCAGCAAAGTAATGAGACCCCCTTATAATAAAAGTTGTGAAGCCCAACCCGATATCATGTTCCTGACCTTTTGGATAAGGTCATTATAAATGAAGCTTCTCTTCCCCCCTTTAAATAAAGGGACTCCCAAACAAGTAAAAGGCTATTCCTGGTGTCAAAAATTAGTCAAAATCTCTAATCGTTTGATCTGATTAATAGATGCACGTCTGGGTAGATAAGTCTATTCTTATCCTTGTTCACCAACTGGCCTGAAACCCCCTCATAATGCTCTAGACAACCAAGAATCCTCCTGATAGATGATTTCTGTCCGTTGGCAAAAATGATCATATCATCAGCAAATGAAAGGTGTGAGACAAGAGTACTACCTCCATGTGATAACACATACTAGGATACTCCTGAAACCTCTGAGCGAGCAGCTGTAGTTATGATGAACAAGGATGGCGATATAGGATCACCCTGTTTAAGCCCTCGAGAGGAGTAATTGGGATCGTATGACACTACATGCAACTAGTCTCTTCAATCTCTCTCTCTCTCTCTCTCTCTCTCTCTCTCTCTCTGTGTGGTCTGTTAGTTTGTTTTTTGTATTAATATAGATGTTAACATAATTCTACATCACTTCAATATATATTAACCAACAAGCTCAAATAAACAATTTGATCCATTTGGAGCTCTCATAAAATCATTCGGATTTCAAGATTGGTGTTTTCAAAAGAGTTATTGTTTTACGAAGGCATGTTAAATGTAATTATGTATAAAAAAATAATCAACAAATAAGGCTTATGGTACTTTTTTTTTTAATAAAGTTGACATTTTAAGAAGATATTTCGAATCTCAATAAAAATATAAACATGTTAATTTATATACACACAAGAATATGTACTTGTGTTTTACATAATGATCGTTGGTGAGCATGTATTTATCTTTATTATTAACTGGAGTGAGAGATAGCATTGCGGATGGTAGAAATGGGTGCGTTGCTCTTGACCACTATAATATGTTCAAGGTACATGTACTTTAGCTATTTAGATTTTTATGGCACAGAGATACAGGAATTAATTTAGTAGACTAGACATAAAAGGAAATGTAACTCAATACTCAAATTAAAAGAATATTTCCTTTATTTTCAGTCAAGGCTTACTTCGCATGCAAAGGTTGCCCCTTTTAATTAAATTCCATAGCAAAATTCCAAATCACTAGAAGTGGCTTGAAGTAATTGTCCATTCACAAAATGGAGCTTTCAAGACATTTTCTACAAGTGATAAGAGGAAGTTTAATAACTGAAGTGAAAAATGAATTGAACGAACAAACTTAAACGTATTAAATTACTTTTTTGATCCAGTAAAGCAGGAAAGGTTTTCCTTCCCATTATTGAAAATAATAAATTCTCGACCATTATTTGGAACATTACATTCAGTTGATACTTCGTTAACTTTTGAAGTCAAAATTTTCAATTTTGAAAAAAAAGGAGGAAAAAACAAGCTGTTTACATTATAATTGACTATAATATAATTTAAGCCACCAAGAATTATGTATTCCATCATAAATTGTACTCATTTTTCATAATGTTGCACGAAAATGTGGCTTTTATGAAGAAAGTTGGTTTGAATTATTATGGATTTTCGATTTCGTGGTCCAGAATCTTACCAGGCATTGGACTCTACTTCAATAAAATTAGAAAAAATAGATTTTTTTATTTCAATATTGAAACGTTGAAGATTTAGAGTTTGTGCATTATTTAATTTTGAAGGAAAAATTTTCTTGCTTAAAAAATTTAAATATAGAGAGTTTATTGCCTAGCTTTCGACCTTAAACTCATAGAAATTATATAAATTTAGAACAATTGCCGAGAAAATGATACCTTTAGAACAAATGACAAAAAGTTTTAAAATTAGAAGTTATATAGAAAACGAGTAGTAGTCTCTTATATGACGTTGCCAAGCAATTTCCTTGTTAGTTTTGGGCTTCCTCTCTACTCTGTTGGGCCTTTTCTATTATGATACCTGGGCTTGGCTGTGCTGTTTGGGCCAATGGGTTTGCTATTTTAAGTGGTGTAATCTTGGCTCTACACTTGGCACATTCTGGACTGTTAGATTGGGTAGTTGAAGAGTTACCTTACAACCCATTCTTTGGATCCTTCGATTTGTATTGTTTTGCATTCTCTAGGGTTCTCTCTTTCTTCTCTCGAATTTTCTCTCTGTTTTGTTCTTGAGATCTTGTGATTATGATCTCTGTAATATTTTAGTGATATTCTTGGGTGTATTTTGTATTCATTAGTGATTGTAGAGTGAAACGTTGTATAGGAAAGGCTAGATGAAATTCAGTGAAGAAGATTTCTTCATACATTTGTAATCTGCACTTTGTGGTTCTTAGTGGATTCGAGCATAATCTACTTGGTATATGCTCAATGGTTGAGTAGGCATTTTCACTACAACAAAAATAGCCTACGACAAAGTTCAAAAAATGTTGCCGTAGACCTTTAGCAACGTTTGGACGTGTGTTACAAATCAAGGTGTTGATGTAGAGTAGGACCCCTACGACAATGTTTTCCCAACCGCAATGTTTTTTAACCGTTGCCGTAGGACCCCTACGACAACTTTTTTTTTGTTAACAGCAATTTATGCAATTGAATGGCAAAATTAAAAATGACTCTTTATGAACAAATTTTGGAATTGCATAAAAATTGATAATTTCATTACAAATTTTTGAATCCATACAATATACTTTCCTCCCCAATACAAAAATAATCTATTTTACAACTTACTTATAGCCAACAATATAGTTATTATACAATAATCTATTTTACTGCTTACTTATATCTACGTTCGTTTCCATCTCCATTTGGAGATTGGCTTTGGAGAAAATCATCGCATAGAGATAGGCCTTCCACAAGTTGCTGTGAACTCAAAAGAAAATGCGAGTCATTTTCCCACCATTTCGTGTCATCGATAGCCTCATCACCGTTCTAATCTTCCACTCGATCACCATTATTCTCTGTGTTGTGATCTGGATTATTGGGCTCGGACAGAGTTTCCACTTGCTCTTCCATATTTCCCCGGTCGAGATGCTAAAACACAGCCAATTTTGTTCAGATCCAATCAAGCCAACAATCGAACATTTTTCAATACTAGGAGCAACGCAAATTTACTTCAATAGATGCTAATATATTCAAACATATTCAAATATTTTTTGACAATTTAAACATGTTTCCAGTACCAGGAAAAAAAGTTCTAATATTTTTTCAATACTAGAAGTTTATTATTAGTGAATAAGTAATATATATCTACAAGACTCCAACTCCCATAGGAATACAAATCTAATATACTTCACGAAGATAACAAGTAACTGATCCAACTCACAGGGCTTTTTATAATGAAATAGTGAAATTAAGCATCGGAAATAAATAATTACCTCTAGTTCCTTCACGAAGAGCCTTAGCTACATGAAGAGGGGTCTTTCGCAGACCTTCTTATTCGATATCTTCACCCAAACGCTGCAAAAGGACTCTCACAACATCCTCAATGTCAAGAATCTCAGGCTCCTCCTCAAAAGTTAGTTTAACATTACCCCCTCGCTTCACTCCATTCTCAGCCTAATTTCCTTATAAATTCAACGTAAAAACTTTTAATGTACTTATCAGTTCTACTACAACCAAAACACTCAAAGATCACAACTGAAATTGTCATCTAAAAGACTAAAACTGATGAATTAATTGAAAAATTATCAGATTCCGGAACCAGTAATCGCAGCTCGATAGAGTGGTCCTCCAGGGATAGCCCCATTAAAATCTCGTCCCAATCGAAAATCCCATTGCACCTGCTCACAGCTCTAGCAGCAAACTCCCTGAGTCGAAGTAGTAGCACATCACGCCGCCTTCTCTACATCTCATCTTCTTCATCTTCACTCCTATTCTCATTTACCTCATTCTCCTCCTCATTCTCGTTGAATGAACAGTTACTGTTATAGAGATGATTTGATCTAGATGTGTTGTGAGAATTAGGGTTTACATGTTTTTGGGATTGTGTACAACCCATTTATTTGAAAAAAAAAACTTTTCGCAACACTTAACGAACGTTGCAGAAGGTAATACCTACCTCAATGTTGGTCGAACGTTGCGGAAGGTATTGCAGAAGGTAACCTATAATAATGTTTGACAAACGTTAGGGTAGGTAATACCTTTCGCAACATTCGAAAAATGTTGCGGAAGGTAAAACACTCAATAAACGTTGCAGAAGGGGGTCTATCGCAACATTTTTCTAAAAAGCGTTGCCAAAACTCATTTGTATTAACCAATTGCAACATTCACTTACTAAAATGTTGCCAAAAGACCCTTTTGGCAACATTTGCCAACAAATGTTGCATTTTTAATGTTGCAAATGGCTATTTTTGTTGTAGCGACGTTTCTTCATAAAATCTATTTTTCTGCTCCAAGAAAGATCGATTTATACAAAAGTTCAATCCATTGATTCTAATTCCTATAAAATGACATCCATTATATCACAGGAGACACTTTCTCAAAGACCTTTGGCACTAGAGGACCAAAATTTCCTTGAGAAATGATCATAAATTTGATCAGGTTGGATTATTTTCAAGAATACTGTTAAGTTTGTTATATTTTGCATGTTTATTCAATTGCTATGCATTTTATAGTATATCATGGTGTAACATGAACTACACAAAATATAGTGTCAATAATGAAATTCAATACATTGTGTGATACCCAGTTGTATGCAACTGGAATACAGATACTGGGTTGGTTGGAACATCGTTGTCCCGGTCAGAGTACGTAGCAGAAATTTGGGAAAATTCAGGTAGTCTGGTTGGATTAGCTTTGTGGAATGTGGTTCTCTTCATTCCAATTCTAGAAATGAAGTAACCCACGATCTAACCTTGGAAACAGCTACTTTATCAAGAGTCATGTAATGGCTTGATTCATTTCCATTCTTTTAAAAATAAACAAACGGGCTCACAAATGAACGCGCCAGAAAAAACCTGAAATGACAATATGCAATTGTGAAATAATGAAATTTGCAACATAAATATTGGACAGAAGCAAATGAAACCATAACACCTTCAAAAGGATTCCATTCCACTTTCAAGTGTAAATGGATTTGCCCACAATTAATAGGCCATTAAGGGGTTAAACAAATCAAGTCATAGTCAATTATGGAGTTTCAAATGTCCAAACAATATGCCCCTGCCTTTTAGAAATACAATGGTAGGTTTTGTAGCATAGGATGTTTGGTGGTAGTGAACATCCGTTTGGGCTTTCGGATATTATTCAAGTCTCTTGTGTGTTGACATATGATTCAATATAACTCTACTTGTTTTGATTATAACAAACAAATCACTTATATTTCTAACAAGTTTTATCTCTTGAGTTTTTCATTAATATTTCTTATTAAGCATTCAAAGATTTAAATCGTCATCCATTGAAGAACA
>OU503039.1:5009891-5021437 GCA_912172775.2 Fraxinus pennsylvanica | reverse complement strand
GTGGAATTAGTCGAGGTGCGCGCAAGCTGGCCCGGACATCCACGGTTATCAAAAAAAAAAAATGAAACCATTTGAGATAAGTACATCTATAATATGAGCAGGACATCCAATAGTTTTCTATGGGCCTTTGAATTGTAATTTATGAGGTCTATTCATGAAGTTAAAATTTTTTAAACTAAAAAAAAAAAAAAATCGGGAAAGCCACCATCACTGGTTTACGGTTGAACTGGCCGGTTCAGTGGGTTTTAAGTTGTTTTGTCATAATCAGATAGCTGTGCATGATTTTGCTGGGTTTTGGATCCGATTTTTGTTTTACCGTGTGGTTTAGAACATCCTTTATGATATAAGTTCTTTGAAAATAAAAATTAAATTCCAGCCCTACCTAATATATCTTTATGGCTCTGCCCCTGGGAATAATTGCACCTTTGCACACAAACACAGAGAACAATCACGGAGAACAATCACGGACCTAAACAACAACAACGAAAGTAGAAATGTTTTAGCAAAAAACATTTGTGTAAGCCAAAAAGTGCATTCCGTGGAACATGTTTTGCGGTCTTTGCCCGTCCACATTATTTTTAAAATATATTGTTCTCTTTTATTTTTAACCACATTCTTTAATAAAATAATATTACACTTAAATCTAAAACTTTTCCTTTTTAACCACAGATTATCCATTAAAATTCTATTTCAAAATGCATTTCGGACAAAAATGGGGCTCAAAACAAGCTCATAGTATTTGTTGAGGAAATTACTTAGTAGGCTTTTTCGTAACTATCAAAACAAACAATTAGGCTAGATATGGTCCGACTTAGTTCAATTCTAAGGAGAACCGAAACGAACCCGAATTTTTGGGTATTTAGAAAATGGAATTGTCGAGTCCAAATTTAATTATGGAACCGTTCGGGTTCGGTTCCATTTGTTTTTGGGGTTCCGTACAATAATTAATTTTTTTATACTTACAATAACTCTACATTAATTCAACTAATGATATGTTCAATTTTAGCTCTTATAAAATAATGTAGTCCAATCGTGTGATATCTTTTGCTCATCTCTTTGTTGAGTGTTTCATAGATTTTCCAGCTAAGATCACATGAAGATGAAGATAGTGAGCTCACAATAATAAAAAGAGACTTTCAATTCGATTTCTCCTGAAAGAAACGACACTACGGTCGAATAAGATATTTGTGTAAAATTTAGGTCAATTCGATTAATTGGATTTGGGCTGGAAGTTGGAAATAAGAAAATTATATTTTGGGTTTTAATTAAATTAATTAGTTAGCAAATTTATTTCAATAAAATGATTTGGCTTATTTAAGAATAAAAAATTAGGGATATTAGTACTTGGTCTAGAACCGAACCAAATACGTCGGTTATAGGTTCAGATACATGTTCGGGTATTTAACTTAAGAAGAATCATTTGGTTCGATTCAGTTCTATGCATCGCCAGATGCAGTTAGATTGATATAGATTATAAGTTAGTTCAACCTTACGTGCGGAATTATGCTAAGTAAAGCAACAAGTCACTTTTAATTAGTTTCTAGATGGTTAAGCATACATTCCAATTTTTCTAAGTTGAATTACCACAATTATAATATTTGGAAAGTAATAAATAACACAAAATTTGATGACGGAAAAACCTAACTAGATAAAAACTTTGGGACCAAAGTAATTACCTCCACTATAAACAATGTAGGTTATATTTCAATTCCAAACTAGTAGCACCAGGTATTATAAACCCTGCAACTCTAAGATCTGCTGCTCATTCCAGCCTTATGATCTGCTATCGTAGGTACTATCTAGCCAGCCCCACTAGACCTTTTGATCTACCTCCTACAGCTTTTACGAAGATATGATGTCTCGGTCTCACGATCTTCTGCACACATCTCTTCTAAGTGAATACCAAGGAATCACCTATTCATGTTCTTCTTATCGCGCTTGAATCCCTTCCTCAAAGTATTAAGGAAGTCATGTGTTTTGGATTAGAAGCTTTGATATTTTTCAAAACCAGGTTGTCGGATGACAAGAATAATATGCTTGTTTTTGCCAAAGAATTATGCTCTTGAATCTCTCAAAATATGATATGGATGTGTTATGTAATGAAAGCACAATGAAACAACCTTATGAAATTCATCCCATATATCTATATTTATAGTTAGGGACGTTTAGGTGTTATGGGCCGTGTAAAACTCTTCAAAATCACGAATTAGGTCTTACCGCATAAATACATTGCTCGAGCGATGGAGCCTTTCGCTCAAGCGACAACGAGACAAAAAGAGGGCGATGACTCTTCTATTTCTTGCGTTTAAGCGTGAGTCAGGCGAGCAACTAGCGAAATTTCAGCACCGCATTTTCATTGTTATCAACATCTAATCCTAACCTTTTTCATCTATAAAAAATCGCATCCCAGTCCCTGACATTTTATAAGTGTTCAATCTGGACATTTTGTTCACAAATATGCCAATTACAACACTTGACCTAATGATCTCCCACTTTGGCATTTCGTGACAAAAACATACAAATAAAGTCCATGAAATAAAATACATCAAACTAAACTACCCAATCTATACTACCTAAGTTACTCAAGTTTTTTTACTTCTTGCATTCTTTGGCAAACCTATTTTCTGAAATCAAAAACTCAATACCCAATATAAAAGTACGCGATATAGGAAATCAAAAACTATTGAACACAAATAAGCATGTAAGTTTGAGACGTGACAATAATGTCAATCAAAACACCAACCGAAACAATNCATTTTAACATTTTTATGTTATGCCTCTATTCCACATTGTAACTTTGTGTAACCACCAGAGAGAGTAACATCTATAAAAGATACTATCCCACATTGGAAGTTTATGACGCCATTTGAGGGAAGTGAATCTATAAAATGAGCATAACATCCAATATTTTTCTATGGTCTTTTGAATTGTAATTTATGAGGTCCATTCAAGAAGTTAAAATTTTTTTAAACTAAAAAAAAAATCGGGAAAGCCACCATCACCAGTTTACAGTTAAACCGGTCGATTAAGTGGGTTTTAAGTTGTTTTGTCATAATCAGATAGCTTGCATGATTTTGCCCGATTTTGGATCCGATATTTGTTTTACCGTGTGGTTTAGAACATCTTTTATAGTATAAGTTTATTGAAACTAATAATTAAATTTCAGCCCAGTCTAATATATCTTTATGACTCTGTCTCTGTCTCCACTCCAATATTCTTTTTTCTAATTCAAATGAAAAATTGAAGTTTGGCTGGGAATAATTGCACCTTTGCACACAAACACAGAGAACAATCATGGACAGAAACAACAACAACGAAAGTAGAAGTGTTTTAGCAAAAAACATTTGTGTAAGCCAAAAAGTGCATTTCGTAGAACCTCTTTTGTGGTCTTTGCCCGTCCACATTATTTTTAAAATATATTGTTTCCCCTTATTTTTAACCATATTCTTTAATAAAATAATATTATACTTAAATCTAAAACTTTTACTTTTTAACCACAAATTATCCATTAAAATTCTATTTCAAAATGCATTTGGACAAAAATGGGGCTCAAAACAAGCTCATAGTATTTGTTGAGGAAATTACTTAGTAGGCTTTTTCGTAACTGTCAAAACAAACAATTAGGCTGGATATGGTCCGATTCAGTTCAATTCTAAGGAGAACCGAAACGAACCCGAATTTTTGGGTATTTAGAAAATGGAATTGTCGGGTCCAAATTTAATTATGGTACCGTTTGGGTTCGGTTCCATTTGTTTTTGGGGTTCCGTACAATAATTAATTTTTTTTATATTTACAATAACTCTATATTAATTCAACTAATGATATATTCAATTTTAGCTCTTATAAAATAATGTAGTCTAATCCCGTGATATCTTTTGCTCATCTCATTGTTGAGTGCTTCGTAGATTTGGCAGCTAAGATCACATGAAGAAGAAGATAGTGAGCTCACAATAATAAAAAGAGACTTTCAATTCGATTTCTCCTGAAAGAAACGATACTATGGTAGAATAAGATATTTGTGTAAAATTTAGGTCAATTTGATTAATTGGATTTGGGCTGGAAGTTGGAAATAAGAAAATTATATTTTGGGTTTTAATTAAATTAATTAGTTAGCAAATTTATTTCAATAAAATGATTTGGCTTAATTAGGAATAAAAATTAGGGATATTCAATTCTTGGTCTAGAACCGAACCAAACACGTCGGTTCTAGGTTCAGATACCTATTCGGGTATTTAACTTAAAAAGAACCATTCAGTTTGATTCAGTTCTATGCATCGCTAGATGCAGTTAGATTGATATAGATTATAAGTTAGTTCAACCTTACGTACGGAATTATGCTAAGTAAAGCAACAAGTCGCTTTTAATTAGTTTCTAGATGGTTGAGCATACATTTCAATTTTTCTAAATTGAATTACCACAATTATAATATTTGGAAAGTAATAAATAACACAAAATTTGTTGACGGAAAAACCCAACTAGATAAAAACTTTGGGACCAAACTAATTACCTCCACTATAATCAATGTAGGTTACAGTTCAATTCCAAACTAGTTCNTCCGAGACCAAGCCAGTTACCTCCACTATAGACAATGTGAGATACAGTTCAATTCCAAACTAGTTCCACTAGCTATTATAAACCCTGCAACTCTAAGATCTGCTGCTCATTCCACCCTTACGATCTGCTACAGTAGATAATGTCTAGCCAGCCCCACTAAACCTTTTGATTTACCTCCTACAGCTTCTACCAAGATATGATGTCTCGGTCTCACGATCTTCTACACACATCTCTTCTAACTGAATACCAAGGAATCACCTATTCATGTTCTTCTTCTCGCCCTTGAATCCCTTCCTCAAAGTATTTTGGATTAGAAGCTCTGATATTTTTCAAAACTAGGTTGTCGGATGACAAGAATAATATGTTTGTTTTCGCCAAAGAATTATGCTCTTGGATCTCTCAAAATATGATATGGATGTGTTATGTAATGAAAGTACAATGAAACAACTTTATGAAATTCATCCCATATATCTATATTTATAGTTGGGGACGTTTAGGTGTTATGGGCCGTGTAAAACTCTTCAAAATCACGAATTAGGTCTTACCGCATAAATATATTGCTCGAGCGATTGAGCCTTTCGCTCAAGCGACAGTGAGACAAAATGAGGGTGATGACTCTTCTGTTTCTTTCGCTTAAGCGTGAGTCAGGTGAGCAATTAGCAAAATTTCAGCACTGCATTTTCATTGTTATCAACATCTAATCCTAACCTATTTCATCTATACAAATCGCATCCAAGTCCTTGACATTTTATAAGTGTTCAATCTAGACATTTTGTTCACAAATATGCCAATTACAACACTTGACCTAATAATCTCCCACTTCAGCATTTTGTGACAAAAATATACAAATAAAGTCCTTGAAATAAAATACATCAAACTAAACTACCCAATCTATATTACCGAAGTTACTCAAGTTTTTTTACTTCTTGCATTCCTTGGCATACCTATTTTCTGACATAAAAAACTCAATACCCAGTAAAAAGTACACGATATAGGTAATCAAAAACTTTTGAACACAAATAAGTATACTAGTTTGAAACGTGACATTAAGGTCAATCAAAACACTAACCGAAACATTAAAATCACAAAATATCAAAATTCAAATGGCTATGCATATGATATGCAATGCATATTCTCCCTCTTACTGGCAAACTCTCAATATTTTTATACAGCAAGCACATGTATCTATGTCTCTCCCAATGACCCCTCAGACATAAAATGCAAATCTCAATTTCATTCAATGCACCACCTGTGTAATCTCAATTTCATTCAATACTCCCCTTGTGTATATTCTCTCTAATCCCCTATTTTGTCACAAATGACTGAGTGTGCAATTTCAAATTCAATTTTACCGTGAATATACAACAGTCCAAAAAAAGCAGTTGATAGTATGCACAAGCATAATTAACAAGTAGTAAACCTCCCCACATAATTAGTTAGATCAGAATAGAGTAAATTGTATAATTGACTCGTGTGCAAAGTGTCACTAATTCAAGACAAATAGGACTCTAAATCTTAATTTTGTGAGAATGGACATACTAAATATCACTGCCATTAAGTGTATTCCCCTACTAATGAAAGTCAAACATTAAAGCACAGTAAGACCTATAAATTAATGCTTTTTTTCATGTGTCAATTTTTTTTCTAAATTTGAGCATATATAATTTTTACATATTCCAAATTCATCAAATTTTCATCTTAAGTGAAGGTCATTCTCCATTGAGTAACAAAGATAACCCATGTATCGAGCTTTAAACTGATTAACCCAAGTCAGTTGACCAAAAACACCAGGTTTTGAGACACCTAGCTAGCTTAATTGCTCGAGTCAAATAGCCTCTAAGAAGAACGTTAAGATATTGAGCTTATTAGGGGATATTTTTAGGCTTAAGTATTCTAAAAGTGGTTAATTCATGTTCAAAGTCAACTTAACAATAAGTGATTGTCATCCCAAATTTCACACATACGGTTAAGTCCCATTTATAATATCATAATGTGTGCAGTGCAAATGGTACATGAAAACCCATTAACTAATTATTCTATATCAACCCAAACATGTAAGGGAAACTATGCTACAATTTATCAATTCTATCCATATATAATCATAACATACAAGTTTAAAAATGTCATATATTATGATGCAATAAAGTTACCATTCCTTCTTTTTTTTTTCAATTAAATTTTTTTTTTTTGCGTTTTTCTTTTTCAAAAAATGAATGCGACAAACACAAAACAAAACAAAAATGAAACACACAAACCAAAAACAAAATGTGCATGTGCCATTGCAAACATGACTAAAATGCACATACATGAAATTAAATCCTAAAAAAAAAACAAATAAATGTGATGCATACAAAAGTTAGTAACACATAAAAATTAAGCAAACACATGCACCAAAAATACCTAATCAGCTAGGTATATAAGTGCTCTTACCTTTAAGAGTATCGTGATCTGTATCAAAGTTTTTAGGATCACCATTTTTCGCCCAGACTTGCCTTGTACGAGAACGATTTCCAAGCAATTGTGTTATCAACTTGGTCAAACAACTCACTTCATTAGTAATGAATCCTCATGAGTAAGTAATCCAATCTGACCCACAAACTCCTGATTTCTATTCCTATTAAAGCTCTTGATTCTTTGTCTATTCAGAAATTGATGACATCTAGGATGTATGTGTCCTAACTTACTATAGTGAAAGCAGGTTGGGACAAACCTAGGACCAATGTTATGTGTACGCTGACATCTATTCTTAGGTCGATGGGTCCTACACTGTCTAGTAGCTCTCTATCTAACAAATCATGTATCCTTAAGATCAGGGTTAGGCGTATGTTTCGGCTGGTTAGTGGCAGGGACAAATGTGACCTTAGAAGTACTAGCATTGTTTTTCTTAAAACTTGTGTTCCTTTATTTCTAGTCTTGCCCATTCCTAAAATGTTATCTAACTTTTAGAACCGCTAGAGAAGGAAGGTAGTTGAGAATTATAATATTCTAGATCACTCATAAGGTTCTTAACCTAGATTTCTAAGGTCTCTTTCTCATTGGTTAACACGCTGATTCTCCTAGAGGACTTCTCAAGCTCACTGGTGTGATTCTTAATCTGAGACTTTGAAGTTTCATTCATGGATTCACTTCACTCAGGATCGGGGTAGATTCCTTAATGTGCGCTACTAACTTCTTATTTTTGAATTCATGTTCCTTATTCTTCGCACTCAGGCTTTGTTTTTATTAAGAATCTTAAGACTCCCCTCATATACCTTATCATAAGCCATTTGGATATATTTCACTCATAGACTCTTCATCAGAATCCTCATCACTATCTAAGTCATCTTTCGTTTCACTCCACTGGTCAGATCGTTCCTTAACCCTAGCAACAAAGGCTATATTATTCTCACTATCTTCACAAGCAGATCTCGCACTCAGAATCTCCAAGCTAGACTCTTCAACAGCGAGAGTAGCATTCATAGCCTTCTTACTTTTTCTACTGCTAGGGCACTCTCTCTTCACATGGCCAAAACCTTAACAATTATATAACCTCACAGATTTAGATTTTCTCCTAGATTCACTCAGGCCACCTTTGCATCTCTTGAGGGTTATATTTCTTCCTAAATATTTTTCGGAATTTTTTTGTTAGGTAAGCTAACTCTTTATCACCGGTGATTGAGAATCAGAAGGTTCGATCAGGGTGTTCTCACGGATTTCAAGGCCAAAAATTTATCTTTAACAGGTTTATCTAAGGTCGGCTCATTCGCCTGGAGGGATCCAACTAACTCTCCAATCTTAATTGTATCAAAGTTATTGCTCTCTTCTATAGCAGTAACTTTAGGCCTAAACTTTTTAGGTAAGGATCCAGCATTTTTTCTTACAATTTTAGGCTCTGGGATTCTCTCACCTAGGTTAAAACTGGAATTCACTATATCATTTAAACTCGCATAAAACTTATCAAAAGTTTCATTCTCTTTCATCCTAATCTCTTCAAACCTATGTTCACTCATGTGTGGTTTGTAAGATATCCTAAACCTCTTTAGCAGCATGACACATAGACACTCATCTAAATTCTTCTAGGGATATTGCCATAAATAGAGCATGTAATGCTTTACTATTCTAATTACATTCATCCAAATTTATTTTAGACCAATTTGCGATAAGAGTGGAGGTCACTATGTTGTCTATAGTTATACAAGGGGCACTTCAACCATTCACCACACTTAACCATCCATAGATTTTACGAATGCTCTCATTCTAACTTTCCAATAGACATATATAGTGTCATCAAAGTATGGCGCGACTGACAATGAACTACTCATATCGACAAATTAAGGCCAGGAATTGAAGTTAGGCTCTGATACCACTTGTGACTCGTTAGATGTCGTTAGATTGGTCTAAATTATAAGTTAGTTCAATCTTACGTGCAGAATTACGCTAATTAAACAACAAGCCACTTTAATTAGTTTCTAGAAGGTTAAGCATACAATCCAATTTTCCTAAGTTAAATTACCGCAGTTGTAATATTTGGAAAGCAATAAAGAACACAAAGTTTGATGACGGAGAAACCCAGTTAGATAAAAACTCCGAGACCAAGCTAATTACATCTGCTACAGACAATGTGAGTTATAGTTCAATTACAAACTAGTTCCACTAGCTATTGTAAACCCTACAACTTCAAGATCTGTCGTTCATTCCAGCCTTACGGTCTGCTATTGTAGATACTGTCCAACCAACCCTATTAGACCTCCTAATCTACGTCCCGTAGCTTCCAAGATCTGTTGTACTTATAGACTCACAATCTTCTACCAAGATATGCTGTCTTGGTCTTACGATCTTCTGCACATGTCTTTTCTAAGTGGATACTCAGCAATCACCTACTCTTGTTCTTCTTCCTGCGCTTGAATCCCTTCCTCAAAGTGTTAAGGAAGTTAGGTATTTTGGATTAGAACCTTTGATGTTTTCCAAAACCAAGTTGCTGGATCACAAGAATAATATGTTTGTTTTCACCTAAGAACTATGCCTTTGGATCTCTCAAAATATGATGTGGATGTGTTATGCAATGAAAGCACAATGAAACAACTTAATGAAATTCGTCTCGGACATCTGTATTTATAGTTGGGGATGGTTAGATGTTATGGGCCGTGTAAAACTCTTCAAAATCATAAATTAGGTTCGGCCGCATAAATACGTCACTCGAGCGAGGGTGCTGTTGCTCGAGCGACAACAAGGCGGAGGCGGACGATGACTCCTCTATTTCTTGCACTCGAGCGTGAGATAGGTGAGCAGCTAGCGAAATTTTGGCTCGTGTTTTCCTTGATTTCAACCTCTAACCCTAACCTCACTCATCTATATAAAATTGCATTTGAGTCCCTGACTTTTTACAAGTGTTCAATTTAGACCTTTTTGTTCACAAACATGCCAATTACAACATTGGACCTAACAAGTTCGGTTTAGGAGTTTTGTCCAACCCTACAAACAATATAAACCTAGAGGTTTTTTTTTTTTGTTCATTTAGAAATTGACTCTTTATAACTATAGTAAAGTGTCAAAGTTTTACAGCAGATATAAACTCTTTGTCGTGAAGATCCTAATATATTGTTTAGATCCACACATATATAGTTTAAAAGAAAATGTATTGACTTTGAAAGTGCATAATTTCTTTACTAGAAATTTCAGCATTGGTCCTCAACTTATTTCTCGAGCTGTACTGCCCGTCAACCTTTAATAAGTGAGCAAGTTTGTTAAGTTGGCACGTGCTCAAAGGAAACAAAAGTAAACTTCATAAGGTTGGACAAGTAAAGGACATGTGACCTTACTTATGAATATTTAATTAACGATTTCGACAGTTTTTGTCATAGGGATCATTAATTCTCAAACTATAATGAAAAGTTCAACATCAACTTGCTCATTTTTAAAGATTGACGACCAACTTGCTGCTACTTGTCTTCATCTTGGGCATGGGATGGTTCCATCGCCTTTACACTCTTCAACCTCCACATATAGAAGGGTGCCTGTACCTATAATTCTCTCTTTTTCTTAATGGCTAATAGCGCTGACTGCTCTTTCACCATTATACATACCCTTCATATAAAGGGACAATCATATATATCCACTCANAAAACAAAAATGAAACACACAAACCAAAAACAAAATGTGCATGTACCAGTGTAAACATGACTAAAATGCACATGCATGAAACTAAATCCTGAAAAAAAATGTGGTGCATACAAAAGTTAGTAACACATAAAAATTAAGCAAACACATGCACCAAAAATAACTAATCAACTTGGTATATAAGTGCTCTAACCTTTAAGAGTACCGTGATCTATATCAAACTTTTTAAGATCACCATTTTTCGCCCAGACTTGCCTTGTACGAGAACGATTTCCAAGCAATTGTGTTACCAACTTGGTCAAACAACTCACTTCATTAGTAATGAATCCTCATGAGTAAGTAATCCAATCTGACCCTCAAACTCCTGATTTCTATTCCTATTAAAGCTCTTGATTCTGTCTATTTAGAAATTGATGACATCTAGGATGTATGTGTCCTAACTTACTGTAGTGAAAGCAGGTTGGGACAAACCTAGTACCAATGTTATGTGTACACTGACGTCTATTCTTAGGTCGATGGGTCCTACGCTGTCTAGTAGGTCTCTATCTAACAAATCATATATCCTTAAGATCGGAGTTAGGCGAATGTTTCGGCTGGTCAGTGGCAGGGACAAATGTGACCTTAGAAGTACTAGCACTCTTTTTCTTAAAACCTGTGTTCCTTTATTTCTAGTCTTGCCCATTCCTAAAATGTTATCTAACTTTTCAGAACCGCTAGAGAAGGAAGGTAGTTGAGAATTAGAATATTCTAGATCACTCATAAGATTCTTAACCTGGATTTCTAAGGTCTCTTTCTCATTGGTCAACATGCTGATTCTCCTAGAGGACTTCTCAAGCTCATTGGTGAGATTCTTAACCTGAGACTCTGAAGTTTCATTCATGGATTTCACTTCACTC
>OU503039.1:4999202-5009884 GCA_912172775.2 Fraxinus pennsylvanica | reverse complement strand
CATGGATTTCACTTCACTCAGGATCAAGGTAGATTCCTTAATGTACTCTACTAACTTCTTATTTTCTAATTCATGTTCCTTATTCTTTGCACTTAGGCTTTGTTTTTATTAAGAATCTTAAGACTCCCCTCATACACTTTATCATAAGCCCCTTGGATATTTTCCTCACTCATAGACTCTTCATAAGAATCCTCATCACTATCTAAGTTATCTTTCCTTTCACTCTACTGGTCAGATCGATCCTTAACCCTAGCAACAAAGGCTATATTATTCTCACTATCTTCACAAGCAGATCTCACACTCACTCCAAGCTAGACTCTTCAATAGCGAGAGTAGCATTCATAGCCTTCTTCTCACTTTTTCTACTGCTAGGGCACTCTCTCTTCACATGGCCGAAACTTTGACAATTATATAACCTCATAGATTTAGATTTTCTCCTAGTTTCACTCAGGCCACCTTTACATCTCTTGAGGGTTATATTTCTTCTTAAACATTTTTCGGAATTTTTTAGTCAGGTAAGCTAACTCTTCATCACCGGTGATTGAGAATCAGAAGGTTCGATCAGGGTGTTCTCACGGATTTCAAGGCCAAAACTTTATCTTTAACAGGTTTATCTAAGGTCAGCTCATTCACTTGGAGGGATCCAACTAACTCTCCAATCTTAATTGTATCTAAGTTCTTGCTCTCTTCTATAGCAGTAACTTTAGGCTTAAACCTTTCAAGTAAGGATCCAAAATTCTTTCTTAAAATTTTAGGCTTTGAGATTCTCTCACCTAGGTTAAAACTAGAATTCACTATATCATTTAAACTCGCATAAAACTCATCAAAAGTTTCATTCTCTTTTATACCAATCTCTTAAAACCTGTGTTCCCTCATGTGTGGTTTGTAAGATATCCTAAACCTCTTTAGCAACATCATACATAGACACTCAACTAAATTCCTATAGGGATATTGCCATAAATATAGCATGTAATGCTTTACTATTCTAAGTACATTCATCCAAATTTATTTTAGACCAATTTGCGATATGAGTGGAGGTCACTATGTTGTCTATAGTTGTACAAGGGGCACTTCAACCATTCACCACACTTAACCATCCATAGATTTTAAGAATGCTCTCATTCTAACTTTTCAATAGGCATATATAGTGTCATCAAAGTATGGCGCGATAGACAATGAACTACTCATATAGACAAATGAAGGCCAGGAATTGAAATTAGGCTCTGATACCACCTGTGACTTGTTAGATGCCGTTAGATTGATCTAAATTATAAGTTAGTTCAATCTTATGGGCAGAATTACGCTAATTAAACAACAAGCCACTTTTAATTAGTTTCTAGATGGTTAAGTATACAATCCAATTTTTTAAAGTTGAATTACCGCAGTTGTAATATTTGGAAAGTAATATCGAACACAAAGTTTGATGATGGAGAAACCCAATTGGATAAAAACTCTGAGACCAAGCCAATTACCTCCACTATAGATAATGTGGGTTATAGTTCAATTCCAAACTAGTTCCACTAGCTGTTGTAAACCCTGAAACTCCAAGATCTGCTGCTCATTCCAGCCTTGTGATTTGCTACCGTAGATACTATCTAGCCATCCTGCTAGATCTTTCGATCTACCTCCTGTAGCTTCCAAGTTTTAGANGTAAACCCTACAACTCCAAGATCTGTCGTTCATTCCAGCCTTACAGTCTGCTATTGTAGATACTATCCAACCAACCCTATTAGACCTCCTGATCTATGTCCCGTAGCTTCCAAGATCTGTTGTACATATAGACTCACAATCTTATGCTGTCTTGGTCTCACAATCTTCTGCACATGTCTCTTCTAAGTGGATACTCAGCAATCACCTACTCTTGTTCGTCTTCCTGTGCTTGAATCACTTCCTCAAAGTGTTAAGGAAGTTAGGCATTTTGGATTAGAATCTCTGATTTTTCCAAAACCAAGTTGCTGGATCACAAGAATAATATGTTTGTTTTTACCTAAGAACTATGCCTTTGGATCCCTCAAAATATGATGTGGATGTGTTATGCAATAAAATCACAATGAAAAAGCTTTATGAAATTCGTCCCAGACATCTGTATTTATAATTGGGGATGTTTAGATGTTATGGGCCATGCAAAACTCTTCAAAATCATAAATTAGGTTCGGCCGCATAAATACGTCACTCGAGCAAGAGAGCTTTCGCTCGAGCGAGGGTGTTGTTGCTCGAGCAACAACGAGGCAAAGGTGGACGATCACTCTTCTATTTCTTGCACTCGAGCGTGAGACAGGTGAGTAGCTAGCGAAAATTTTAGCTCACATTTTCCTTGTTTTCAACCTCTAACCCTAACCTAACTCATCTATACAAAATTGCATCCGAGTCCTTGACTTTTTGCAAGTGTTCAATTTAGACCTTTTTGTTCACAAACATGCCAATTACAACATTGAACCTAACAAGTTCAGTTCGGGAGTTTTGTCTGACCCTCCAAACAATATAAACCTAGAGGTCATTTTTTTTGTTCATTTAGAAATTGATACTTTATAACTGTAGTAAAGTGTCAAAGTTTTACAGCACATATAAACTCTTTGTCGTGAAGATCCTAATATATTGTTTAGATCCACACATATATAGTTTAAAAGAACATGTATTGACTTTGAAAGTGCATCATTTATTTACTAGAAATTTCAGCATTGGTCCTCAACTTATTTCGCGAGCTGTACTGCCGTCAACCTTTAATAAGTGAGCAAGTTTGTTAAGTTGGCACGTGCTCAAAGGAAACAAAAGTAAACTTCATATGGTTGGACAAGTAAAGGACATGTGACCTTACTTATGACTATTTAATGAAGGATTTCAATAGTTTTTGCCATAGGGATCATTAATTCTCAAACTATAATGAAAAGTTCAACCTGAACTTGCTCATTTTGATTGACGACCAACTTGCTGCTACTTGTCTTCATCTTGGGCATAGGATGGTTCCGTCGCCTTTACACTCTTCAACCTCCACATATAGAAGGGTGCCTGTACCTATAATTCTCCCTTTTTCTTAATGGCTAATAGCACTAACTGCTATTTCACCATTATACATACCCTTCATATATAGGGACAATCATATATATCCACTCACAGAATCTTATATTTGTGTGAATGACTAAACCATTTATGAATGTCCATTGTTTTTGTCTCATGTAAATAATCTTACCTGTAATGCACTATTGTACCTAACTAATTTTGGCCTTTATGTTGTCACTTTGTTATATTTAATGTTGTTAATTTGTCTTGATTTTGGTGGCATGAAGGACTATGTTTTATGGACAATACAAATGCACTGGACCAAGGGCCAGATTTGCAGGAATAGTTTCATGGTCAAGAGAACTCACAGATGAAGAAGCTAAGCCTTTTATTTCACTTAGCTTTATTGATGGATCTGAATGGATCAAATTATGATCTTTATTTCTTGATAACTTATTGGATGCCCTACTGTGCAAAAATAAAGATGGCGAAAGAAAAAATAGTCTAGTATTCCGAAGCCGTATTATAAACCTTGGACATATGGTTATTGATATATAGTTACGTTAGAGATGTCAAGATAAATGGATCCTATCCACAATCCTGACGCCTACCGTTCAAATCTAAGACTGATCCTATCCACAATCCCACCAATATTTCGACCAATCCAGCCATAATGCTATTTTCCCTTTTTTTGGGAAATTTAATGTGACTTAAAATTGAATCACAATTAAAAAATGAATATTCATGTCATTTAATAATTTGTGAAATATTAAAACAGAAAACTTATAAGTAGAGTTAAGTATCATTGTAGATTTTACTATGTTCTTTAATAGTATATTCTAACTTTATGAAGGATTGGGTATATATATTTAAAAAAAAAAAAAACCAGTAGCTGAAGAAGCAAAAATCTGGTAAACTGAAAATTGAAAAATGTCTGGTTCAAGTTCATCTTCATTACCTTTACCTGCTGTATTCAATGGCAAAAACTATGACTTTTGGTCAGTTAAAATGAGGGCATTCTTGATGGCTCACGATTTATGGGAAGTGATTGAGCAAGGCTATGACAAACCGGAGGATGATGTTTCCTACACAACTGCTCAGTTGAAACAACAAAAGGATCAGTACATGAAAAATATGAAAGCCTTGTCTTTCTTATTTACAGCCGTGTCAGAGGAAATTTTTCCCAGGATAGTGGTTGCAACTACAGCTAAAGAGGCTTGGGATAAGCTAGAGGAAGAGTTTAGAGATTCAAAACAAAAATCAGGGTAGTGAGGCTGCAATCTTTGACTAGAGAATTCAAAAATCTCAGTATGAAAAAAATTAAGAAAGTTAAAGATTACACCTCAAGATTGGTTGATATTGTGAATCAAATCAAACTAAATGGAGAGAAGATTTTAGATAAAAGGGTGGTTCAGAAAGTGCTGATTACATTGCCTGAAAAATATGATACTGTAACAACAACCATTGAGCATACTAAAGACCTGTCAAGCGTCACCTTAACTGAGCTCACAGGTATCTTATTAGCTTATGAACAAAGGCTTGCATCAAGAAATGAGAAATCAGTAGAAGGTGCCTTTGCTGCCAAACATAAACAAAGCAAATTTGATAGAAGGCAGTTCGATTCAAGGAAAAGAAGAGAAGGAACCAGCAACCAACAGGGGATGAGTAGAGAAACTTGAGATTCACACCCTCCATGTGGTATTTGTGGCAAAACAAATCACCTTGAAAAGTTCGGTTGGAAAACACATAAGTGTAGAGTGTGCAATAAGGTTGGTCATCCTGAAAATTTTTGCCATGTAAGTCGCCCAAATCACACTCCAACTCATTATTAGCATAGATACCAGAATCAGCAAGTTGCTCTGGCTTCTGAGAAGAAGGGTGAAGATTATTTATTCCTGGCTTTTCACATAACAAACGAGGAGGAATAAGACTCATGGTTTATTGATAGTGCCTGCACCAATCATATGACCAGCAAAGTGGAGATTTTTTGCAACTTAAATTCAGATTACAAAGTAACAATCAAGATGGGAATTGGTGAAGTTGTATCTGCCAAAGGAATTGGAACCATTGCTGTCCAAACGAAGAAGGGAATGAAGTACATTGATAATGTTTTACTTGTACCTTGTTTAAGCTCAAATCTGTTAATTGTTGGTCAAATGGTTAAAAATGGATATTCATTGAATTTCAAAAATCATTTGTGTAAGATACATGATTCAAATAATGCTGAGATTGATTGTGTGCCTATGAGGAATAAAAGTTTCAGTATTTATTGGCAAAGTATGATTGCAAATGCGGCTGAGGTTAATCTTGATGAATCAAATCTGTAGCATAAAAGATATGGACACTACAATTTTAAATCCTTAGCCAATCTTCGTACTCAAGGTTTGGTAAGGGATTTTCTTGCAATTCAAGAACCAGGAGGAGTTTGTGAAGGCTGTAATTATGGAAAGATGCATAGAGAAGCATTTCCAACTGATGGAGTATGGAGAGCAACACAGAAATTGTAGCTGGTGCACATTGATATCTGTGGTCCTATGAGAACACCATCATTGAGTGAAAATCAATATTTTGCTTTCTTTATTGATGATTGCACAAGAATGTGCTGGGTGTACTTTATGAAAAATAAGTCAGATGATTTCACATCTTCAAAAAATTTAAGGCATTTGTTGAAAGTCAGCCAGGTTGCAAGATTCAGGTTTTGAGATCCAATAATGGCAAGGAGTACCTCCAATATGATTGATCAATTTTTTGAAGACGGTGATGTTCATCACCATCTTACAATCCCTTATACACCACAGCAAAATGGAATTGTAGAAAAGAAAAACAGACCAGTGATTGAAATGGCAAGAAGTATGTTAGCTGAGAAGGATTTACCCAAGAAATTTTGGGCTAAAGCTATTATACATCAGTCTATTTACAAAATAGATTGCTAACTAAAACTGTGAAAAGCAAGACTCCAGTTAAGGCCGGGAATGGTGTGAAACCTATAGCAAAACACCTCAAGGTATTTGGATCCTTGTGCTATATCCATTTCCAGAACAAAGGAGGAACAAGCTGGATGGCAGTGAAAAGGACCTTCCTTAGCTATAGTTCTCAGGCAAAAGGCTATAGAGTATACATTTTGGAAAATGAGAAGATTATAGTTACAAGAGATACCAAAGTTGATGAAAATGCCAAGTGCAATTGGGATGAAGCTAAGCCACAGTTACAACTACCTTCAGTTTTTATACCTATGGAGCAGCAAAATACTCCAGTGATCCAACCGGAGGTTCAGCCACATCCAATAGAGTGTGGTAGTTCAAATGATGGACTATCTGAGTCCACGCCCAATTCTAGTCCACCTCCTAGAGGAACTAGACCATTGAATGAAGTTTATGAAAGATGCAAGATGGCTATTGTTAAGCCAAACAACTATGAAAAAGCTGCTAAGCATCATGAATGGATTGAAGCCATGGAAGAAGAAATGATGATAATTCAGAAAAATGAGACTTGGATACTGGTGCCAAGACCAACTGACAAAAAGGTAATTGGAGTGAAGTAGATTTACAAAGCCAAGGTAAATCCAGATGGCTCAATCTACAAGTAAAAAGCCAGACTTGTAGCTAAAGGTTTTGCTCAAGAAAGTGGAGTTGATTACTTCGAAACTTTTGCTCCAGTTGCAAGACATGATACAATCAGATTGCTGGTTGCATTGGCAGCTCAGAAGAAGTGGAAAATACATCAGCTAGATATAAAACCAGCTTTCCTGAATGGTGAACTTGAATAAGATATTTTTGTAGAACAACCTAATTGATTTATCTCAGGGTCGGTTCCTGATTAAGTGTGCAAGTTAAGGAAAACTTTGTATGGATTGAAGCAAGCTCCAAGGACTTGGAACAACAGAATTGATAGTTAATTGTGTGAAAATGGATTCCAAAGAAGTGAAAGTAGGCATACACTTTATGTAAACTCAGATTCTCATTCAAATGTTTTGATCATCTCATTGTATGTGGATGATTTATTAATCACTGGAAACAATGTGGAGCTGATTTATTCATTCACAACTGAACTTGAGAAGGAGTTTGAGATGACAAACTTGGGTGAAATGAAGTATTTTCTTGGAATAAAGATTGAACAGAGATCTGATGGAATTTTTGTTTTACAAAACAAGTATGCAACTGATATTTTGAAGAGGTTTAAAATGATGGATTACAAGCCAGCTGACACACCTATAGCAGTGAATACAAAGCTATCAAAGGATGATGGTGATCAACCCGCAAATGAAAAGAATTATAGAACCCTAGTGGGAAGCTTGTTGTATCTAACATCAACAAGACCTGATCTAATGTTTGCTGCAAGTCTATTGTTTAGATTCATGTCCAATCCATCACAAACTCACCTTTCTACTACCAAAAGAGTCCTCAAACATATATCAGAAGAACTCTGAATCATGAAATTTATTATGAATGAGAGGCTGGATCATATTTAATTGGCTATTCAGACAGTGATTGGGCCAGTTCAATTGATGATATGAAGAGTACTTCTGGGTATTTGTTTACTCTGGGATCTGGTACATTCAGTTGGAACTCAAAGAAGTAAGATATTGTAGCTCAATCTACAGCAGAAGCAAAGTATGTGGCTACATCATCAGCTACAAATCAGGTGGTTTGGCTGAGGAAAATTATAAGTAATTTGCATCAAGCTCAAGCAAATCCTACCTCAATTTTAGTAGACAATCAGTCAGCTATTGCCTTAGCCAAAAATTCAGTTAATCATAGAAGAACAAAGTGTATTAAAGTCAAGTTTCATGCAATCAGACATGCGGAGAAAGAAGGTGAAGTTCACTTGCAACATTGTCCTTCACAAGTTCAGTTAGCAGACTTGTTTACCAAGCCACTTGCAAAGGATCGTTTTGTGGCACTGATGCATCAAATTGGAGTCTTAAATAAAAGCTTCAAGGAGGAGATTGTAGGATAATGTGAAGACTTATATTTACACTCTAGTTAGGCTAATTTTGGTCAACAGGTCAAGTTTATTCTAGCTGTAATCATGCTACTGTGGCTGATGTCATTTGGCATTTTCATATTTTGATGTAATCTGATTTTGTATCCTGATATATTGCCTTCACTTGGCTCAATGAAAATCAGATGAACCAAGTTTCTTCTCTTTCTTGTGAGTTAACAGTTAATATGGAGTAGAATCGTGCAACCGATTCATGTATAGTTTGCAGTGATTTATTTGTTTCGAGCCTAGATTTGCTGTCCTAAACCGTTACAATTTTTGACATGTTTACACATCACATTTTCTCAGCATATTTTTTTACACCTAGATTGGAGGCCATCAAGTTTGAGAAATAGTTATAAGCTTATACTTGTTGAATTCAAATGGTGCATAGGCTAGTTGATATTCTTGTTAAGAAGCTCTTGTTAAATGCTTGACAAAATGCATCTTTGGTAACTTTAGCTTTCCACCAATATAAAATATGTGTTGCACTTTTGCGAAAATAGTCATCGTGTTTAAACGATCAAAACAATATTTGGCAAGCATTGTGAAAACTAATGTGAACTCGATAAGATTGATTTCAAAATATTTATTACCATGTCATTATAAGATTAGTGCTCCCTTTTTTTGCAACATGATTAGATTTGGTTGTGACTTGATGTTAGTTAATTCTCGTTACAAGTTACGTACAAGGACAAAGACAAAGGCTTGCAAATTTTAATTTAGGTTGTGTTTTTTTATAGCTGGAAAAATAATATTTCAAGATTCACCAATTTCAAAATGTATATGTTATTTAATACTATATCAACATTAAACTATTAAAATTTATTGAATAATCAGATTTATTGAATAAAATATTATAAAAAAATATTCTCAAAATTTCAAAGTAAATGCATTTTCCATTTTTATATTTCGGGAAACAGTTTTTCAGAATGACAAAAATAACGCATTTTCAGCAATTTGAAAATATCCACTCAAAATACAAAATACAAAATGAATTCAAAACTCAAAACTAAAAATTGAAACACAAAGAGAACAACCTCTAAGTTACCCTTAAAAAAAAAGGATTTGATTAAAAAACCATGCTGTTCATACCAAACAAAATTATTGAAACATCCATGACTTTGAGAAAGACTTCCAAAACGGATAAGGTCATAAACCTTCGAAATTCAATTCATGAGAAAGTTTTGATGTCACCACGAACAAAAAAGCTACACATGAAGCAAGCTTTACTGCTTCTTGGTAGCAGTTTGGACCATCAACTATGTCTAGAAATGGATGAGAAAGCAAACACCATGACTGTGGAGGGGGGAAGGGGGGGAGGGATGACAATGTAATTGAAATTTGAGCAATGCTAAACGTACACAGATTGCACGAGTCATGCTATATGTAGCTTATTAAAAAAAGTAATACTCAACAAATGTTTTCATGAAGCTTATTAGTTAGAATAATGACTCAGCTTTAAGTAAGTTTCAACTATTTTCCCCTGAGAAAAATCAATATAGTACCCCTTCCCAAATTCTAGACCCTCTTTCTTAGCATGCTGCTCAATTTGAACTTGAATTTGATTGCCACCAACTCTACTTGGTTCTAGCAAATTGCAGGCTACCTCAATTATACATTCTCACCGTGAGCCAGTGCCATAGATTGCACCGATTGGAGACCACCCACCTACTACTCAATCTCTTTGCGATTTTACGAATTGTTGTTATGTCATTATAGAATATTGGTGCCATGCTGTTGCTCCAATTATGAAACCGCCCTTGCCTTGAACTGCTCGAAAAGGTCCTTCCTGGACTCATTTGTTGATGAAGCGTGTCAAATGTAACACTTTTATTGTCAAACCATTTTTGTTATCATTAGCTTGATAGATATTTTTGTAATTTATGATAGCTTAAGTTTTGTTTTATATTTTATACAAGTTGGTACTTGAGGTTGTCTAGATGATTAGTCAAGTAAGGTTTGAGTTGTAGTAGGTAGTATAGTTGGTAGAAAGATATTTTGTAATGTAGGAAAATATGGCTATATGAATGAGCCGTGTAACACCATTTCTATTATTGAAAATTTTCATTCTTTCCTCCTCTTTGTCTTTAATACTCTATTAGTGGTATCAGAGCCCTTGATGATCTTTCAAGAGTGGAAAAAGAGTAAAAAATTGTAAAAATAGAGTGTTCTATGCAAATCCGATAAGTAAGAAGCAAAATCGGTAAGCAAGTAGCAAATACGTTAAGGAACCTGCAAATCTTGTAATAAGTAAATCCGGTAAGGAACCTGCAAATATGGTAACTTGTGTAAAAATCAGTAAGTATTGTGAAAATCCGGTAACTTCAAAAATCAATAAGTGTGTGCAAATACAGTATGCTGTGTAAAATTCGATAAGCTCTTTACAAATATGGTAAGTTCAGCTTCTTGTTTCTTTCTTCGTTCACCCTCTTTGACAACCAGAAATTCTAAGAGAAAACAAGTAAGGAACCTTCACTAGCCAAATGTGTGAGAGAGTGATATCTTCCAAAGGATTTTCAGCACCTCTTCCCCCAATTTTTAATGGAGAAAACTATAATTTCTGAGCTGCAAAGATGAAGGCCTATCTTAAGGCTTATGACCTTTGGGAGATAACTGAGAAATGCATTGAACCTCCACCATTGAGAGCTAACCCCGCAGTTGCTCAAATCAAACAACATAGTGAAGATGTTGCCAAGAAGTTC
>OU503039.1:4973816-4990891 GCA_912172775.2 Fraxinus pennsylvanica | reverse complement strand
CGGAATTAATTAATTTGATTAATTAATTCATAGACCAGATTTAATTAATTTGATTAATTAAATATTGGACCGAATTAAGTTTTACAGATGGGCCGAGCCCATTTGGACTTATATTAATAGGCTACTAGGGTTTGAAAACTTTATGGAATTTTTCATTATTCTTGATAGCACAATAAAAGAAAACCATAGCCGTCATTCTTGTTCTCTGTGTGGATCACCATTGGAGGCTGGATAATTGGACAACTTGGATTACAGATCGTGATCATAGGAGTTCAAGAAAAAGCAAAAGATTTTGTGGAATTCATCATAGGTATCATTCTCATCACAGTTTCTATCTAAACACATTGCAGATCCTTGTTTGGGAATTGAAAATTGTTTTATTTCCGCTGTGCATGTTAAGTAAATTCCCAACACTACTGTGCAAAAATAAAGACGAGGAAAGAAAAATAGTCTAGTATTCCGAAGCCATATTATAAACCTTGGATATATGATTATTGATATATAGTTATGTTAGAGATGTCAAAATAAATGGATCCTATCCACAATACCGACGCCTAGCCCAAATTCCTTTTACAATGTGGAGAAGGAGGATACTTAGTATCCTTTTCAGAACCTTTAAGAACTTATTTCTTCTCATTTTTTGGTTTCTTTCCACCAAACTTGTTTGACTTCTCTATTTTTCTTTAGCAAATAGAGCACCCTCAACTTGCTCTTCTTGCCTGAATAATCTCCTTTGTTCAATGGCATGAAGGGCATTCACAAGTTCAACCAAAGAGATGCTAGCCAAGTCCCTTGAATCTTCAAGTGAAGAAATCTTGGATTCAAACTTCTCTGGAAGATTGATTAACACCTTCTCCACAACTCTCTTGTCTGGAAAATCCTCTCCAAGCAATTTAATCTGGTTTTCTACCTTCATTAACCTATCAGCAAAGTCTTTTACCTCCTCAGTTTCCTTCATTTTCAAGGTCTCAAACTCCATTCTTAAGTTGAGTACTTGCATCTGTCTAGTTCTTTCACTTCCTTGGAATTCCTCCTTAAGTCTATCCCAGTCTTCTTTTGTCATTTCACAAGTCATTATCCTTGTGAAAATAGCATTTGAAATAGCAAACTGAATGCAGGAGAGAGCCTTGAACTTTTTGGCAACATCTTCACTGTGTTATTTGATTTGGGCAACCGTAGGGTTAGCTCTTAATGGTGGAGGTTCAATGCATGTCTTAGTTATCGCCCAAAGGACATAAGCCTTAAGATAGGCCTTCATCTTTGCAGTTCAGAAATTGTAGTTTCTCCATTAAAATTTGAGGGAAGAGGTGCTGAAAATCCATTGGAAGCCATCACTTTCACTCACACGTTTGGCTAGTGAAGGTTCCTTACTTATTTTCTCTCAGAATTTCTGGTTGTCAATGAGGGTAAAGGAAGAAAGAAACAAGAAGCTTAACTTACTAGATTTCCAAAGAGCTTACCGAGTTTTACACAACATACCATATTTGCACACACTTACCGATTTTTGAAGTTACCGGATTTGTACAATGCTTACCGATTTTTACACAAGTTACCGTATTTGCAGGTTCCTTACCGGATTTACTTCTTACCGGATTTGTAGGTTCCTTATCGTATTTGCTTCTTGCTTATCAATTTTGCTTCTTACTTATCGGATTCGCATAGAACACTCTATTTTTCTACTCTTTTTCGACTCTTCAAAGATCATCATGGGCTCTGATACCACTAATAGAGTATTGAAGACAAAGAGGAGGAAAGATTGAATGTTTTCAATAATAGAAATGGTGTTACACGGCTCATTCATATAGCCATACTTTCATACATTACAAAATATCTTTTTACCAACTATACTACCTACTACAACTCAAACCTTACTTGACTAATCATCTAGATAGCCTCAAGTACCAACTTGCATAAAATATAAAACATAACTTAAGCTATCATAAATTACAAAAATATCTATCGAGCTAATGATAACAAAAATGGTTTGACAACAAAAGTGTCACATTTGATATGGTTCATCACCAAATGAGTCCAAACGAAGGACCTTCTCGAGCAGTTCAAGGCAAGGGTGTTTTCGTAATTGGAGCAACTGCATGGCACCAATGTTCTATAATGACATAACAGCAGTTTGTAAAATCGCAAAGAGAGTGAGTGGTAGGTAGGGTGGACTCCAATCGGTGCAATCAATGGCAGGGTGAGAATGTATAATTGAGGTAGCCTGCAATTTGATAGAAACAAGGAGAGTTGGTGGCAGTCAAGTTCAAGTTCAAATTGAGCAGCATGCTAAGAAAGAGGGTCTAGAATTTGGGAAGGGGTACTATACTGATTTGTCTCAAGAGAAAATAGTTGAAACTTACTTAAAGCTGAGTCATTATTCTAACTAATAAGCTTCATGCAAACATTTGTTGAGTATTCCTTTTTTTTTTTTTAATAAGCTACATATAGCATGACTCGTGCAATTTGTGTACATTTAACGTTGCTCAAATTTCAATTACATTGTCATCCCCACCACAGTCATGGTGTTTGCTTTCTCATCCATTTCTAGACCTAGTTGATGATCCAAACTACTCCCACGAAGCGGTGAAGCTTGCTTCACGTGTAGCTTTTTGTTCCTGTTGATATCAAAAAGACTTTCTCATGAATTGAATTTCAAAGGTTTACGACCTTATCCCTTTTGGAAGTCTTTCTCAAAGTCATGGACGTTTCAATAATTTTGTTTGGTATGAACTGCATGGTTTGTTAATCAAATCCTTTTTTTTAAAGGGTAACTTAGAGACTGTTCTTTTTGTGTTTCAGTTTTGAGTTTTCAATTCATTTTGTATTTTGTATTTTGAGTGGATGTTTTGAAATTGCCGAAAATGTGTTATTTTTATCATTCTGAAAAACTATTTCTCAAAACATAAAAATGGAAAACGCATTTACTTTGAAATTTTGAGAATATTTTTTTATAATATTTTATTCAATAAATATGATTATTCAATAAATTTTAATAGTTTAATATTAATATAATATTAAATAACATATAAAATTGTCAGTTGGTGAATCTTAAAATATTTGTTTCCAGATATAAAAAACACATTAAATTAAATTGGACAAATCCTTTTAATAGTTTAATGTTAATATAATATTCAATAACATATAAATTTTGAAATATTATTTTTCCAGATATAAAAAAACACAACCTAAATTAAAATATGAAAGCCCTTGTTTTTGTCCTTGTACGTTACTTGTAACGAGAATTAACTAACATCAAGTCACAACCAAACCTAATTATGTTGCAAAAAAGGGGAGCACTAATCTCATAATGACATGGTAATAAAAATTTTGAAATCAATCTTATAGAGTTCACATTAGATTTCACAATGCTTGCCAAATACAATTTTGATCGTCTAAATACGATGACTATTTTCACAAAAGTGCAATATAGAAATTATATTGGTCGAAATCTAAAGTTACGAAAGATGCATTTTGTCAAGCATTTAACAAGAGCTTCTTAACAAAAATATCAACCAGCCTAAGCACCATTTGAATTCAACAAGTATAAGCTTATAACTAGTTCTCAAACTTGATGGCCTCCAATATAGGTGTAAAAAAATATGCTGAGAAAATGTGATGTGTAAACAAGTCAAAAATTGTAACGATTTAGGACAACAAATCTAGGCTTAGAAATAAATAAATCACTACAAACTATACATGAATCGCTTGCACAATTCTATTCCATATTAACTGTTAACTCACAAGAAAGAAAAGAAACTTGGTTGATCTGATTTTCATTGAGCCAAGTGAAGGAAATATATCAGGATACAAGATCAGATTACATCAGAATATTAAAATGCTAAATGACATCAGTCATAGTAGCATGATTACAGCTGGAATAAACTTGAATTGTTGACAAAATATTAGCCTAACTAGAGTGTAAATAAAAGTCTTCACATTATCCTACAATCTCCTCCTTGAAGTTTTTATTTAAGACTCCAATTTGATGCATCAGTTCCACAAAACGATCCTTTGCAAGTGGGTTGGTAAACAGGTCTGCTAACTGGATTTGTGAAGGACAATATTGCAAGTGAACTTCACCTTCTTTCTCAGCATGTCTGATTGCATGAAACTTGACTTTAATATGCTTTGTTCTTCCATGATTAACTGAATTTTTGGCCAAGGCAATAGCTGACTGATTGTCCACTAAAATTGAGGTAGGATTTGCTTGAGCTTGATACAAATCACTCAGAATTTTCCTTAGCCAAACCACCTGATTTGTAGCTGATGATGCAGCCACATACTCTGCTTCTGCTGTAAATTGAGCCACAATATCTTGCTTCTTTGAGTTCCAACTGAATGCACCAGATCCCAGAGTAAACAAATACCCAGATGTACTCTTCATATCATCAATTGAACTGGCCCACTCACTATCTAAATAGCCTATTAAATCTGATCCAACTCCTCCTTCATAATAAATTCCATGATTCAGAGTTCCTTTGATATATCTAAGGACTATTTTGCAGTAGAGAGGTGAGTTTGTGATGGATTGGACATGAATCTGGACAACAGACTTGCAGGAAACATTTGAGTAGGTCTTGCTGATGTTAGATACAATAAGCTTCCCACTAGGCTTCTATAATTCTTTTCATTTGCTGGCTGATCACCATCATCCTTTCATAGCTTCATATTCATTGCTATAGGTGTGTCAGCTGGCTTGCAATCCATCATTTTAAACCTCCTCAAAATATTAGTTGCATACTTGTTTTGTGAAACAAAAATTCCATCAGATCTCTGTTCAATCTCTATTCCAAGAAAATACTTCATTTCACCCAAATTTGTCATCTCAAACTCCTTCTCAAGTTCAGTTGTGAATGAATAAATTAGCTCCACACTATTTCCAGTGATCAATAAATCATCCACATACAATGAGATGATCAAAACATTTGAATGAGAATCTGATTTTACATAAAGTGTATGCTCACTCACACTTCCTTGGAATCCATTTTCACACAAGTAATTATCAATTCTATTGTACCAAGTCCTTGGGGCTTGCTTCAATCCATACAAAGCTTTTCTTAACTTGCACACATGATCAGGAACTGACCCTGAGATAAATACATCAGGTTGTTCTGCAAAAATATCTTCTTCGAGTTCACCATTGAGGAAAGCTAATTTTATATCTAACTGATGTATTTTCCACTTCGTCTGAGCTGCCAATGCAACTAGCAATCTGATTGTATCATGTCTTGCAACTGGAGCAAAAGTTTCGAAGTAATCCACTCCACTTTCTTGAGCAAATCCTTTATCTACAAGTCTGGCTTTGTACTTGTAGATTGAGCCATCTGGATTTACCTTGCCTTTGTAAATCCACTTCACTCCAATTACCTTTTTATCAATTGGTCTTGGCACCAGTATCCGGGTCTCATTTTTCTAAATCATCATCATTTCTTCTTCCATGGCTTCAATCCATTCATGATGCTTAGCAACTTCTTCATAGTTGTTTGGCTCAACAATAGCCATATTGCATCTTTCATAAACTTCATTCAATGGTCTAGTTCCTCTTGGAGGTGGACTAGAACTGGATGTAGACTCAGATGGTCCATCATTTGGAGCATCATACTCAGTTGGATGTGGTTGAAGCTCCATAGGTATAAGAACTGAGGTTGTTGTGACTGTGGTTTAGCTTCATCCCAATTCCACTTGGCATTTTCATCAACTTTGATGTCTCTTGAAACTATAATCTTCTCAGTTTCTAGATTGTATACTCTATAGCCCTTTGCCTGAGAACTATAGCCAAGGAAGATCCATTTCACTGTCTTATTATCCAGTTTGCTCCTCCTTTGTTCTGGGACATGGATATAGCATAAGGATCCAAATATCTTGAGGTGTTTTGTTGTAGGTTTCACACCATTCCAGGCCTCAACTGGAGTCTTGCCTTTCACAGCTTTATTTAAAAATCTATTTTGCAAATAGACTGATGTATACACAGCCTCACCCCAGAATTTCTTGGGTAAATCCTTCTCAGCTAACATATTTCTTGCCATTTCCATCACTGGTTTGTTTTTCCTTTCCGCTACTCCATTTTGCTGTGGCGTATAAGGGACTGTAAGCTAGTGATAAACACCATTCTCTTCACAAAATTGATCAAACATCTTGGAGCTATACTCCTTGCCATTATCAGATCTCAAAACCTGAATCTTGCAACCCGACTCACTTTCAACAAATGCCTTGAATTTTTTGAACATGTGAAATACATCTGACTTATTTTTCATAAAGTACACCCAGCACATTCTTGTGCAATCATCAATAAAGAGAGCAAAATATCGATTTTCACTCAATGATGGTGTTCTCATAGGACCACAGATATCAGTGTGTACCAGCTATAATTTCTGTGTTGCTCTCCATACTCCATCAGTTGGAAATGCTTCTCTATGCATCTTTCCATAATTACAGCCCTCATAAACTCCTCCTGGTTCTTGAATTACAGGAAAATCCCTTACCAAACCTTGAGTATGAAGATTGGCTAAGGATTTAAAATTGTAGTGTCCATATATTTTATGCCACAGATTTGATTCATCAAGATTAGCCTCAGCAGCATTTCCAATCACATTTTGCCAATAAATACTGAAACTTTTATTCCTCATAGGCACACAAGCAATCTCAGTATTATTTGAATCATGTATCTTACACATTGATCTTTAAAATTCAATGAATATCCATTTTGAACCATTTGACCAACAATTAACATATTTGAGCTTAAACAAGGTATAAGTAAAACATTATCAATGTACCTCATTCCCTTCTTCATTTGGACAACAATGGTTCCAATTCCTTTGGCAGATACAACTTCACCATTTCTCCCATCTTGATTGTTGCTTTGCAATCTGAATTCAAGTTGCAAAAAAACTCCTCTTTGCTGGTCATATGATTGGTGCAAGTACTGTCAATAAACCATGAGTCTTCCTCCACCTCATTTGTCATGTGAAATGCCAGGATTAAATGATCTTCACCCTTCTTCTCAGAAGCCAGAGTAGCTTGTTGATTCTGGTGTTTATGCTGATAATGAGTTGGAGTGTGATTTGGGCGATTTACATGGCAAACTTTTTCAGGATGACCAACCTTGTTGCACACTTTACACTTATGTGTTTTCCAACAGAACTTTTCCAGGTGATTTGTTTTGCCACAAATACCATATGGAGGGTGTGAACCTCGAGTTTCTCTACTCATCCCCTGTTTGCTGTTGGTTTCTTCTCTTCTTTTCCTTAATGGTTTCTTCTCTTCTTTTCCTTGAATCAAACTGCCTCCTATCAAAGTTACTTCTGGAATAATGCTGTTTATGTTTGGCAGTAAAGGCACCTTCTACTGATTTCACATTCCTTGATGCAAGCCTTTGTTCATAAGCCAATAAGGCACCTATGAGCTCAGTTAAGATGAGGCTTGACATGTCTTTAGTATGCTCAATGGTTGTTGTTAAGTATCATATTTTTCAGGCAATGTAATCGGCACTTTCTGAACCACCCTTTTATCTGAAATCTTCTCACCATTTAGTTTGATTTGATTCACAATATCAACCACTCTTGAGGTGTAATCTTTAACTTTCTCAGCTTTCTTCATCCTGAGATTTTCGAATTCTCTAGTCAAAGATTGCAACCTCACTTCCCTGATTTTTTCTTAACCTTTAAACTCTTCCTCTAGCTTTTCCCAAGCCTCTTTAGCTGTAGTTACAACCACTATCCTGGGAAAAATTTCCTTTGACACGGCTGTAAATAAGAAAGACAAGGCTTTCATATTTTTCATGGACTGATCCTTTTGTTGCTTCAACTGAGCAGCTGTGTAGGAAACATCATCCTCCGGTTTGTCATAGCCTCGCTCAATCACTTCTCATAAATCGTGAGCCATCAAGAATTCCCTCATTTTAAATGACCAAAAGTCATAGTTTTCGCCATTGAATACAGCATGTAAAGGTAAGGAAGATGAACTTGAACCAGACATTTTTCAGTTTTCAGTTTACCAGATTTTTGCTTCTTCGGCTACTTGTTTTGTTGTTTTTCTCCTCTTTTTCTCCTTTGTTTTTTTTTCTGGACGGTCCTCCTTTCTCCCCTAGAGCGCTGATACCATTTGTTAACTCACAAGAAAGAGAAAAAACTTGGTTGATCTGATTTTCATTGAGCCAAGTGAAGGTAATATATCAGGATACAAAACCAGATTACATCAGAATATTCAAATGCTAAATGACATCAGCCACAGTAGCATGATTACAGCTGGAATAAACTTGACTTGTTGACAAAATATTAGCCTAACTAGAGTGTAAATAAAAGTCTTCACATTATCCTACATTAACATCTATAGAAATACAAAGTTTTTTTTCTGCTATACAACTTCAAGCAAAGTACTGATTAGCCAATCGTTTTACCACCTGCATATCAAGCAACACCTTCTTGGTTTGTCTCTTCTAGAAGTCAACCAAACAAATAATCCGATGAGAAGCTTGATTACATTATCCTGCACGCACAAGTGTTTTGATTCCGATGGTCAAATTCATCGTCCATTTCACCTTCGCTGCAATCACATTAAATGGCCATCCCAGGTTTGATTGTCGCTCGTGGTGTCAAAATAAGCCACGCAGCCCATGTGGGTAAAAAAAGAAGATTGAAAATAGCTCGACTTGCTTCGAACCAATTTACGGCTTGAACCGCTAGGCCCACCATGATGAATGGCCATCCCAGGTTTGATTGTCACTCAGCGACCCATGTGACCTAATTTATTAAAAAAAAATTAAAACAAAATATAATTAGAAGAGTTGTCGTGGCTATAAATACAATTTTTTTTTAAATATATATACCCAATCCTTCGTAAAGTTAGAATATACTATTATAGAACATAGTAAAATCTATGATGATACTTAACTCTACTTATAAGTTTTCTGTTTTAATATTTCACAAATTATTAAATGACATGAATATTCATTTTTTAATTGTGATTCAATTTTAAGTCACATTAAATTTCCCGAAAAAAGGGAAAATAGCATTATGGCTGGATTGGACGAAATATTGGTGGGATTGTGGATATGCCGCTCACCTAAATGGTGTTGGTTCAGACCTAGCATTCAATGTAGGCCCTATAAACAATTTGGACATATGGAAAGAGTTTGTAAAAATCAGAAGGAAAAGAAGGAGTTGCAACAGGCCAAAGTTGCAGAAGATAAGTCTGAAGAGCATCTAGTCTCAGCTATAAACTGCACAGCTTCCAGCAGGGTTGAAAGCTGGTTACTTGACAATGGCTATACTCATCATATGACTTCAAACTCAGATATCTTTGTGGAGCTAAATGATACTTACAGATCAAAGGTGAAAGTGGCAAATCGAGAGTATGTGGAGGTGAAAGGAATTGGCAAAGTCTGAGTCCAAACACCATCAGGTAATAAGTTTATTTATGATGTTTTGTATGTGTCAAATATTGACCATAATCTGATAAGTGTTGGCCAATTAATTGAAAAGAGCTATACCTTAATATTTAAGGATAGTAGTTGCACAATTTTGGACCAAAATAATCTGGAGTTGATGACAGTATTAATGAGGCATAGGAGTTTTCCTTTGGAATGGAAGAATGTTAACTCACATGCCTTTGCTAGTACCTTGATTGAATCTTCTCTGTGGCATAAACATTTTGGACATGAAAATTACACTTTACTCAGGCACCTGAATCAACTAGAAATGGTGGAGAATATGCCAAAAGTGAATGATGATGCTTGTGGATGTGATGTTTGTCAATTGGGAAAACAAACCAGGTTGCTATTTCCTAAAAATCAGTCAAGAAGAGCTTCAAGTAAACTGGAATTATTCCATTCTGATGTGTGTCGTCCAATGAGAACACCAACTTTAAATGGTAGCAGATACTTTGTTCTCTTTATAGATGATCTAACAAGGATGTGTTGGGTTTATTTTCTAAAAATGAAGTTTGAAGTTGCAGCAGTCTTTCAGAAGTTTAAAAGCTTTACAGATAATGAAAGTGAATGCAAGATCAAAGCCATAAGGACAGATAACGGCACTGAATATACCTGCAGCCAGTTTAATAGATTTTGTGATGAAGTTGGAGTCAAGCATTAGCTAACTATTCCCTATTTACCTCAACAAAATGGAGTTTGTGAAAGGAAGAATAGCACAGTTATGGAGATGGCGAGACGTCAGATATCTGAAGCTGTGAACACAGCCATATACCTTCTTAATAGACTACCAACTAAAGCCTTGGACAAGAAAACAACCTATGAATCATGGTATGGAGTGAAATCGAATGTGGCACACTTGAAAGTGTTTGGAAGCATATGTTACACTCACATTCCTGATGCAAAAATGGATAACCTCAGTCAAAAGCCTGAAGTTGGTGTCTTGGTTGGTTATTGTGGAAATGCAAAAGGATATAGAGTTTGTAATCCTCAAACCAACAAGGTCGTTTCCAACAGAGGTGCTAAAGTTGATGAGAACTTTTCATGGAACTAGGAGTCAGATGCTGTGAATAAATCTGAAACTCCAAGACTGATTTCTCACAATGAAGATGTTGGTAATGATGAAGAAGAAATGGAAGACGAACCTGAACCTGAAGGTGAATCAGACTCAAAAAATGAAGTATTGAGAACAAGATCACTTTAGGATATCTATACTACTTGTAATTCTGCAATTCTGGAGCCTCCAAACTATAATGAAGCAGCACATTCAAAGGAGTGGATAGAAGCCATGAAGGATGGGCTTATGACAATTGAAAAGAATGAGACTTGGCTGCTTATTGACAGACTAAGAAACAAGAATGTCATAGGAGTTAAATGGGTATTGAAAACAAAGCTGAATGCTGATGGATCAATCAATAAGTTCAAAGCTAGGCTAGTTGTTAAAGGCTAAGTTAAGCAGTATGGAATCGATTTTACAGACACATTTGCTCCTGATGCAAGACTTGAAACCATAAGATTGTTGTTTGCATTGGCTTTCAAAGCTAGGCTAGTTGTTAAAGGTTATGCTTAGCAATTTGGGATTGATTTCACTGCTCCTGTTGCCAGACTTGAAATAATGAGATTGTTATTTGCAATGGCTGCTCAATCAAAATGGAAGATATATCAGGTGGATGTAAAATCTGCCTTCCTAAATGGGCATCTGAATGAGGAGATTTTCATTGAGAAACCTGAAGGCTTTACCAAAGAAGGAGAAGAATATAAGGTGTATTTACTGGGAAAAGCCTTACATAGCTTGAAGCAGGCGCCGAGGAGTTGGTATATCAGAATTGATAGTCATATCAGCACCCTTGGTTTCAACAAGAGTGTTATATCAAATCAGTGGAGAAGGATTTGCATAGAGTGAAATAATGAAATGAAATATTTTCTGGGAATGGAGGTTGATCAAACAGAGGATGGTATTTTTGTTTGCCAAATGAGATATGCTAAAGAAGTGTTAAAGAAGTTCAATATGGAGAATTGCAAATCAGTTAACACTCATTTAGTTCAAAATTTAAAGCTGATGAAGGATGATGGTGCAAAGAAAACTGATGAAAAGATATTTAGGAGTTTGGTTGGATACTTGCTTTATCTTATAGCCACAAGACTAGAAGTAATGTTTGCTGTTAACCTACTATCTAGATTCAGGTAAAAGCCAAGTGAAATTCACTTCCAAGCTGCAAAAAGAATGTTGAGGTACATCAGAGGAACAGAGGATTATAGAATCAATTTCAAGAGATCAGAAACTCTGTTTTTGATAGGTTTACTGATAGTGATTGGGCCGGTTCTATTGATGATATGAAGAGCACTTCAAGCTATGCTTTCTATGTTGGTTCAAGTCTTGTCTGCTGGAACTCTGTCAAACAAAAAATGGTGGCTCAATCCACAGCTGAAGCAGAGCATATAGTAGCAACTGAGACAACTAATCAAGCAATTTGGCTAAGAAAAATTCTGAATGATCTGAAGTACCAGCAATCTAAGGTAACTACCATTCTTTGTGACAACCAATCTACAGTAGCAATTGTGAAGAACCTAGTGTTTCATGGAAAAACAAAACATATAAATATCAAGTATCACTTCATTAGGGAAGCTCAAGAAAGAAAGGAGATAGAACACAAGCACTATAGTTCAGAAGAACAAATAGTTGATATCTTCACCAAAGCTTTACCTAAGGAGAGTTTTGAAACATTAAGAGATGGTCTTGGTATTTCCAACAAAGTGTCAAGGAGGAGTGATAAACTGTGTCAAATGTGACACTTTTGTTGTCAAACCATTTTTGTTATCATTAGCTTGATAGATATTTTTGTAACTTATGGTAGCTTAAGTTATGTTTTATATTTTATGCAAGTTGGTACTTGAAGCTGTCTAGATGATTAATCAAGTAAGGTTTGAGTTGTAGTAGGTAGTATAGTTGGTAGAAATATATTTTGTAATGTATGAAAGTATGGCTATATGAATGAGCCGTGTAATACATTTTCTATTATTGAAAACTTTCAATCTTTCCTCCTCTTTGTCTTCAACACTCCATCAGTTGCAAAAACTTTGATTTTGGCCCACCAACCCACTGATTATCACTTGAATTAGGCTTGAAATACCTGAGTTCTCTTTTGATTGAATCAAGGGTCCTTGCCTCTCCATGTACAACTCTATAAGAAGGTAGCAACTGCATGCTATGTTTAAAATCATTAACAAATTCGAAAGACGGAAAATGGAAGATATCGATGCTCTCTTATTCTCTTATTGTGTAGCTTTGTCAGAACCAATGCCCTAAGAAACATAAGATACTCATCATGATAGCTGCATGAACCTGATAAATTGGATCTCATCAAAGCTGGCAGATAAACTTGTTTACAAATTGGTAGTTTTTCTTTCATCAAATGAAAAGGAAAAGAAAAACATGTAACTTTCGGATTTTGCACTACAGATTTGATAATAAGTTTGCTCTAGTATGCCTAAATTCGTGTTTCCGCCAAGTTAGAGCACTGAATTCCAGCCCCACGACCACTTCCCCTTATTGGAATATGATTTAAAAGAATGAAATGAAGTCATGGAACAATATTTCCGTGTAAATAGGCCTTTAGGACAATTGACTTGATAAATGAATGCATTCGTGTTCTAATCAAGGGTGTGCGAAAGTTTTTATTTTATTATTGTAGAAAGGGCTTTGTATGTTGAAATCACACTAGATGTGATTGTTGTGAATGATTTAATTTCAAGTCAATTCCTTATGATTTATATATTTTTCCAATAATCTCAATTTAACAGTGGTTTTTTCAACAACACTTCTCTTGAATTTTTAATGCGGTTGATTATGGTTTTCTCCTTGCCTTAAAAACTGGCTGCCCCTCAAGTGAAATAGGTGAAATACCCAGGACAAATGGGTGCTAAAAAATGGATTACTTAAGAATTTTTCATTTACTGTTCTATAGTTGATGCATAAATTACGTGCTTTAATAGTCTGCAGTTTTGTGGATTCTATTTTTTATGTCTTTTTATTTATCTTTATAACAATCAATTCGGACGATTGACAGTTTGTTGTCAAATTTGTTGATGTGATTGACTGCCATTTGTTAGAATATGTGAGGGTTTTTGTTTTAGTTTTTTTCTGGTCCTTATTCTTGAGCAATTTGTTTGCCATTCGAGTTTACATTGTGCTTCTCTTTAATACTTTAATTGATACAAGATTTTGTTTTATTCATTTATTTATTTTTTATGAAAGGGTCTGGAACTTTCCCGTTAGAAAGGCTTTTAGCAATTTTTCAGTGTATCTCTTTCGTTGCAGAAAATTCACCAGATGACGAAGTGCCATAAATTGATGGACTAGGAACCGATCGTTGGGATAGTGGACTAATGGTGTTCTGCAATTATCTAGTCTATGTGTGCTAATTTCATCACCCAAGGAGGTAGCTGCCCATTGGAAGGTGCAATTCGATATAGATCAGCAGTCTCCGAGGATATGGCTTTAAAGGGAATTTTTCGGTAGGCAGTTGTTATAAGCACACTTTTCATTTGCTCTCTGCTAATGTGCTATGGGGTGTTTTCAAATGGTTAGACATGTAGCAAGGAGTCTGAAGTTTTCCTTGTCAAAATACTTGTATAGTAGATAATCTCTAAGACGCTGAATGATGACCACATCTCCTGGGCTTTGGTTAAAATCTTGGTTCAGTTTTTGTTGGGAGCTTTTTCACTACTGTACAGAATGTGTGTTATAGAGAAGGTGGGAGTTTTCTTTAAGGGTATTGAAGCCTGATTTTTCCATTTTGTGGTGTGATGGCATGGATTTCCAACTAGTTTGCATTATTTATTTCTGTGAAAAGCGCTCATCACTCCATTCCTTCAATCTTCGATGAATACTCTTTCATCATATTCTTGTAAGGTAATATTATTTCAAGGGGACAACTAGTCGAAGGGTGAGAATTTGTTCTGTTGGATAAATATCACAATCTCACCACCAACAAATAAAAAGAAAAAGTACATTTGATGGCGATTTGGTGGTGAAACTGGAAAATTTGGTATATTAATGGATTCTAAATAATTGATTTTTCAAGTAGACCTGATCATAATTTGGAATAATTCTCAATTTTTCTATTTGAAATTGCAAGTATGCTCTTATTGGTTATTAATAAAATTGATTGGAAGTAGTTAATTACACACATGCACTTGAATCATGTTAGTTATCATGTTGATAAATGCTTTGACAAAATAAGTGTTGATAATATATGATTGGATATAAAATTTATTGTATTTTAAACAATTCAATGATAAGATATCACATGGCATTATGTCAATGATTATATTAATCATTATTTTATTGTATCATTGTGTTATTGTAGCATTATTGTGTTAATCATTATGATTTTAGTTTATTATCTAAATCAATAATGGATAAACTAAATTCTCTAACTGCAATCGTGCACCAGATACATTTCTGTGACAGACAATCTATCTAATAAAGTGGTACTTCATCTAATTCTTGTTTTTCCATATTTTGATTTTCTAGATTCCTTTGAATGTGCTTCCTCTCTACCCTCATTGTGATTTTCTAGATTCAGTTATTTAATTACAACGTCGAGAACATATTTTATCAACACCAACTTTTTATCTATGAAAACCTAGGTCACGATCCAGGCACGCCAAGGGCCATGACATAGCATAGCTCTATATATGACCCAACATGCGAGCCACTTTTACACATGTTGTTCCGACCACTAGCTCCACTCCAATATTCTTTTTTCTAATTCAAATGACAAATTGAAGTTTGGCTGGGAATAATTGTACCTTTGTGCGCGCGCGCACACACATAAAGAACAATCACGGACACAAACAACAACGAAAGTAGAAAGGTTTTAGCGAAAAACGTTTGTGTAAGCCAAAAACTGCATTTCGTGGAACCTCTTTTGTGAACCCAGCCCAGCCCACCACACCCCTTTCTGTCAGTGGAAGCACCCGTGACTTCAACTTGCAAGCTCCAGAACACATTTTCTTTTAGTTTCAGTCCTGTTATTCTTATTTCTCTTTCAAATATGTCCTCTTCTAAACCAATTTTCATTCTTTTTCTTCTTCTGAATGCAAGCACTGTATTGTAATTCCCAAGGGCTGGTATAACTGGGGTGATCCCTCTAGAGAAATGTAAGTTCTTTCTTTTTCTAACTTTCACCTACCTACTAATAAGTGTATTTTATACATTTATTCGGGCTCTAAAATATTGACATTTCGTAATTATTTAAGTGGAATTATAGCCTAATTTATTATATAATGTGTTATTAGGTGAAATTCGATGAATGGAAGTGAAATTGAAAGAAGCAAAAATTGGCGAAAAGGGCAAGATCCAAAGTTTGGGGGGCTAAAGTGCAAATATTCAAAAGTTATGTTGGAGGTCATGATGAAGATTCGAGAATGCTAGGGGTCAATTGCATACAATTAAAAGTCAAAAGAGTGAAAATATGGCAAAAATATTTTCACAAATCAATTTTCAACCGCACAAGGATGTCCAGATTTTTAGTTGGAGATTGAGACTCACTTTTAGTCTAGTAAACGTTCAAATTGAAAAAGATCTACTTCTAGTAAAGTTGTAGCCCTTTAGGTTATCTTTCCAATGTATTTTTAATTGCTTTAATCAGATATCGAGAGAAAAGGTTATGACAAAAATATTGAAACAGACGTAAAGTTTGGAACAACGACTCAGCGCCCAGGAGCTGCACTCATAGCGCCTAGGCACTACACAAGAAGCGCTGCCTTCTAGCGCTTGGGTTATGTTGTTTTGGGCTGCAAAAAGCCTAGAAAAAACTCTAAATTTGGAGAGAACGTGTAGGGGAGTATAAAGAGAGAAAAATGGAGAAAATTTTAGGGGTTTCACACATTGAGAAAACAAATATACAACTAGAGATTACGGGCACAATTCAAAGGAGGAAAATATCAAGGAATTCAAGCTTTGAAACATTGATTGGAAGAAGACGAAGTTCTTGGTGCAAGCTTTATTTCTTTTTCTACATCTATATTCAAAATCTGATGATGTACTCAATATCAACTTTTAGTTTTTCTTCTTCATTTAGTATGAATAGCTAAACTTTATGTTTCGGCGAACGATGTAATCGACTTGAAAACCTTTATATCTTTTATTCAAGATTCTTGGTATTTTATTGTTCATGTGTTGATTTTATTATTCGTTAAACGCATTAAGTTATTTGATCACTAATTTAATGACTTTGTGAGTGTTTTACGAGCCGAGAGGTGAGTTTGAGATTTAGACCATATAGTAAAATTCGGTAATTTAGTATAACGTGTAGAGATACCTATACTAAATATTGCAATCATACATGAATTCTTAGAACTAATATTTCGCTTAACTAAGGTAGATTCGTAGAGAGATGTGTGATTGAAATAGTTAAATAGACTCAATGAGAACTCGAGAGAGGGAAATTGAATACCATAGGAGAATTTGATTGAATATTAAATTAGGCTCTTGAATTTGGACTTAAAGGTGATCAATGTGTGAAATTATTCCTTCCTAATTTTCATCCATTATTTAAACAAAAATGCTACTTATATATCAAGAATTGTACATAATGATATACATCACACTCACATGAGATCGGATCCACTTGTATAAAATAATTTT